>JANFAE010000039.1:0-428588 GCA_024613145.1 Pisolithus marmoratus
AAACTTCACACAATGTGGTTAGCAGAATTTAGCACAGGTGCAAATGTCGTGGGAAATGTGAATCAGAAATTATAAATTTAACCTGATGTTTGTGCACTGGCATAATTTGAAGTATCATCAGTCAAAAAAATGAAGGTGAAAACTTGACAAGGAAACATTCATGCTGCCTAGGTGAAAATGTTGTCGTAAATGTGAAGCTTTAGCACTGGGAATATGGACATGAAAACTTCAAGTTTTGCCTTCAGGTTCATGACCAGACTAAACTTGAAGTTTATTCAGGGCAGGCAGGGGTGAAAACTCCAAATACTCACGAACAATAGGCAAGCAGTCAAAATTTGAAGGAAAATCATGTACAAAATGTAGTATCAATTTTCATGTATTGTCCACAGATTAAATGAATTGCCCACTGATCGCCCAATGGTGGTGCGATCATTACCTGACTCTGTCCTGCTGTCAAGTAAAAACATCACCATTGGTATTGTACAAGTCAATTCCGCTATTTAAATCCTACCACCAGCTTCCCCAAGTTAGTGCCTTGGTAGGCATACTAGTATATACAATGTGTTCAACTGATTGATCCAACCTGCATAACCAATCTTCACACAAATAAGTGGTATGATAACAAATAGCAAACTAGGGAGGCTCACCGAATCAACAGAAGTAGAGCATTTACACAACTGCTACTTTCATCCAAGGGAATGGTGCAGTCGAGATCTCCAGTGATTCCTTCTGGTGTTCAGTAAGGCCAGCAATCCAAGCACCATCATATAAGGCAAGCAGTAGTCCTTTAACAGTGTCCTGCTTAGTTGTAGGGTTTTCGGTTGTGCATATCCTATGTAGGGGGCATGAACCCTGCAGGGAAAATATGTCAATGTCAACTGTATGCTGTAGATCCACAATTTCTAATTCACAGTCAATGTTTCAATGCCAGCTCATGGTTTTTACATGGAGAACATTCTCCACTCCATTCTCCACTGCACTCTCTTCAGAGCTCATGCCATGCTCGCCTAAGGTCTTGATGAGGCATCCAAGCCATTGCCAGCTAGGTAAATCATCATCATAGGTGTCAGATTTGAGGGCAGCGATGTGATTGAGAATCAATTTTCAGTGCTCGTATTTCTAAGAGGTAGTTAGCATATGCTTGATTAAAATTTTTGGGCAGGCCTACATTGCAATGGCAGGTTGCCTGTCTACTCTCCTTGCCAGCCTGTGTCTGCTCGTTGATTAGATGAGCTTCGACCTTGCCTGGCATTTCGAGGTGACCTGTAGCTGCCACTTTAGGCTGTGCATTCCTCCAGATTGTATGCAAGCATTTGTAGCAGTCCCTCAGAATCTCTCTGATATAGTTATCTGATTTCTTAATTGGCCAGTTTTCCTCCCTGCAGCATGACTGCAACTCCTGAAGAAGTAACTCAAGTAGAAAGGCATTCCATGGGGACAAATAGTTTTGTGAAAGATCAAATGCAATCGTGTTCTCATCAGGTGTCAGACCATCTTCATGTTTGTAGGCATGAACATCATGTACAGAGGCTGGCTTATGAGTGATGAAGTCAACATCTTGGGTGATATAAAGCCTCGCCTTGAACAGGCGATGGACCTCAGCCTAACAAATTATCAGTGACAGAAACTTCAGGATGGAAACACCTACCAGAATGAAATCACGATGGTGACTGGGCTCTGTAGCTTTCTCCAGAGCCACCTCCCTATCTTCCTTCCTTTTGCAATGTGGCATGTACCTATGATTTGGGAAGGGCTGTAGTGTACCACTGATTTTTGGAAGGATGTTACACAGCGCTGTTGCTAAGCCTTCAGCAATCACATTCTCCATTACTGACTCAGATGTAGACATGATAGGGTTCCTAGTATCGTGGTCATCATCCTCAGTAATGGAGATATTGTCTGGTCTAAGCTCAGGTCCTGAAGGCCTTCCAGTCCTGTTATCATTATCATCCTGTTTTGTGCATCAGGTTAGCATCAAGTAGCCTGCTGACTTGACATGTATGCATATAGGTGATACTTACATCAATCAGCATGCCAACAAGACGTGTTCGCTTGGAGGTCCCTCGACCTCTCCTGATATGTTTGATGGCATCTATGTTGGGCATAGTTAGTGATGTCCAGGGCTGTGGTCAGGTCGGTGAAGATGAGGGTTGTGCTGGTGTGTGTGGCAGTGTTGAATAGTGCAGTGATTGTTGCATAGACATGTGTAGGGTTGAGCTTCCAGTGGTTTGCTTTGGCTGTCCCTCACAGGCTCTAGCAGCAAGCTCCAGTAATTCCATGTCCATGTCATCCTCTAAGGACGTTGGCAGAGCCTACAAGATTTGGTGTAAATGTCCACAACTTGAAGAGATTACGTACTGGTTTCCAGGAACATGAGTGATGCTGCTCGATATTGGCCAGTTCTTGCTCCTTTTCAGCCTAGTAGCCATATCACACCAATACTGCCACATCATGAATTTAACGTTTGACAAACCTGGAGTGATTCTTTCAACCTTGTAATTTCCTCTTGAATGTGACCCTCCATTTCAGCAGTCCAGTTTGCTAATAATCTCCTCTCATCACCAGAGCCTCTGGTATCGGACGTGCCTCTCAGATGGACATGCTCTTTGGACACGCCCCTTACAGTGGTGGACACACTCCTTGGACATGCCCCTTACAGTGGTGGATGCGCTCTTTGGACGTGCCCCTTACAGTGGTGGATGTGCTCTTTGGATGTGCCCCTTACAGTGGTGGATGCACTCTTTGGACGTGCCCCTTACAGTGGTGGATGTGCTCATTGGACGTGCCCCTTACAGTGGTGGATGCACTCTTTGGATGTGCCCCTTACAGTGGTGGAAGTGCTCTTTGGACGCACCCCTTACAGTGGTGGATGTGCTCCTTGGACATGCCCCTAATAATCTTAACGCTGGAGTCAAGCTTGAGTCTGCTTTTTCCCACATGAAACCTCCTTCCACATTAGGAAATTTCCCACACAAAACCTCCCATATATGGAAATCTTCCCACATGAAACCTGATTTTCCCACATGAAACCTCCCATACATGGAAAATTTCCCACACGAAACCTGTCTGCCCACTGGCAAAAATAAGTGACCGGTCGCTTATTCTGGGGGGTCAAGGAACTGACAAGAATAATAGGCCACTGGTTGCTTATTCTAACCCATGAGCAAGGTGGTATGCTCAGGTGACCAGTGACAGGCTACCTGTGTTGTCTTTGCCATCAAGTGACCCTGCTTGCCATTCTGGAAAATAAGCAACTGGTTGCCTATTTGTGAGGCATGAGCAAAGGACTGTCAAATACTAGCTTGATGCCATCCATACTAGCAAATCTCTCTCCCCAGGAAGTAGGCAAGTCAAACAAGCAGCTGGGCATGGCCAAGTGCCAACTGACAAGGCAAGTGAAATAAGTGACTGGTCGCTTGTCTGACAACACAATGCACCACCTATCCAGTTAAAAATAAAATAATAAAATTTCCTAATGGGGAAATCCAAATGGAGGTATTACATCATGTATATATAGGTGTAACTGTGGGAACTTTTCCTTTTTGCTTCTTTCACTCTTACCACCACCATCCCAGCCATGTCCACCACCTATGTCTGTTCCTCATGCAATGACACCTTTTCCAGCAAGGTTTCCTATGTCAGCCACTCCAAGAAGTGTTGTTCCCAGGCTACCATTCACCTTCCTCACACCAACCAAACCATAGTGGTGGAGAAGAATTTGGAGGGGAAGTTCATCTGTCATTGCACTAACACGGGTTGTCCCAAACCCTTCAAGTTTGCTGACAACCTCAGGTCTCACATTGTAAAGGCTGGGTATAGATGGAATGGACCTGGGATCAAGGTAAGTGGTGGGAAATCATTTCCTTATTTAGCAATATTACTGACACTTTATGTGCAGGGTGATCCAACCTTGGAACAATTTGACTTGGTGAGTGCCTATTCACTGGAGAAATAAGTGACTGGTCACTTATTCTGCCCATCACAGGGACCTGGAACAGCAATGGCAGCTGGTCCTAGCAGGGCCAAAATGGACTTGGTGAGTGCCTCACTGATGGAAAATAAGTGACTGGTCACTTATTTCTGGCATTGCACAGACCCATGACAAGGGATTGGCACCAGGTACAAGCAGAGGGGTGCATGCATTTCACACTGTGAGTAGTGCTATTCAACCAGAAAAAATAAGCAACTGGTTGCTTAATTTGCCCATCACAGATCCCTGGAGAAGAAGTGGAACCCAGTTCCAGCAGGGCCAGCATGGATTTGGTGAGGGCTTCACTGGCATAAAAAAAAATAGGTGACCGGTCACTTATTTTGCACAAACAATGTTACAGGCACAGGAGAGTGACAGTGATATAGATCAAGTGAGCACCCTAAAAGGTACCCCATGGCAAGACCACAATGCTGACTCCAATATCACCAGTCATCAGAGCACTCCATTGCAACATCAGTCAGTAGATGGTGCATATCTTTGCCAATGTGGCAGCACTAACCATGACAACAGACATCAAAAGAAGCTACACCTTCAGGTCCAATGCCCCCTCAAGATGAAATCATGTGCTCACCCACAGCAACTAAACCATGGACCACTCCAACAGTCACCCCCCAGGCAGCATCACCATCAGCATGGTCCAACATGGTGAGCATGAAATCACCCCCAAAATAAGCAACTGGTTGCTTATTTCTTGCAATGGGGAATCAAATAGCTTACACAAGATGATGTAAACATGGGCTCACCCATGTCTGACAAGTCAGCCCCTGCTACTCAGCAATTGCCACCACCATTACCATCACTCATGGTGAGTCACTGCCATCATCACATTGCTCACAACTATGTGACTCACATTCCTACAGTCAGTGATGCAATCTCACTCTACATCTACCACTCAGGCCAGCCAATTGCCATCAACATCCACCACTGGTACCACCCCTGCCAGCCATACCAATGGATTGCTCCACCACACCTACCTGGACTCACTTAACCTGGCAGTGAATGCAGAGTTTCACTTCCTGACTTGTCAGATCTGTCAGGCAGCTCTGGCTCCAGGTGAAGTTAAACACCACCTAACAAAATTGCATGGAACACAGTCCAGATACCATGATCATCAGTTCAGCCTGGCCATCTCAGCACTTAGAGTGGCTAAAAAACTCCCTTCCCACATTCCTGGGCCTAGGACAATAGTGCATGGACTGAAAGTCCATGATGGAATGGCATGCAGTCAATGTATGTTTGTATCAAGGTCAGGGGAATGGCTGTGAAAGCATCATTCAAAATACTGCCCTACCATTCCAAGGCCTCCTGCTTGGCATCCCTGCAAGATACAGCAACTGAGGAAGGGGGCAGGAGATGTACAAACATTTTGGGAGGTGCAAAATGTGGAAGCTAACAGTCAACCTACATTGTACCAGTCCCTGGTGGATTCTTTGCTCAAGGAACTGGAACCCACACTCCAAGTCATCCAAACTCCACTGGATGGTTGCATGGTCAGTCCTTGGTTGTTGACAACACGATGGCATGAGCAGGTGGCTGGCATGGACATCAAACAACTGTGTAGCTTGGTGGCCTTGCCCAAGAATGATGATGGGGACATTCCTGGACTGAAGGATGTAGTTGAGGCATACTATGAAGAGGCCATCCCTCTGCTAGACAGGACAGGGGAGCTGGTCTTACAAAGATTAAATTCTCCTGACCCCATCAAGAGGTAAGCACCTGCTCAATCCAAAAAAAAATAGGCAACTGGTCACTTATTTCCATCCAGTGGCATTTCCAACACTCCCTTCCACAAGCACCTGTACAAGTCAACCATGAAAAAGTATATCCTCCCAGTGGTGGCTCTGCTGGCCATGTTGATCAGACAGGAGTATACTGGAAGGCCATTCTCTGGGTCCAACAACAAGCTCATGGACCTACTGGCAGTGCTTCGCATCAATGGCTCAGAAGGCAGGGATGCATTGCCTCTGATACATGAGGGGTTGTTTGAGGTGTGGACCATAGCATGGACACCTCAAGAGGACAGGGAAATTGTAGATCCCACTGAAAGGTGTCTAGCCCTACTGACACTCAGACAAGATGGGTCCTTCAAAGAGCCACATGATGTCACAGGCATTGTAGCCAAGTTTGAGTACTGCATGTGCCTCACCTTCTTGCAAGAGATCCACCATCACATACAGGCAGACCCTCGGAGCGATGAGCTGGAACATTGCCTGGCTCTGGAAAACTTCTTTGTGGAGAAGACACGGTACACATTCTCCCAACTATGGTCCCTTCAACACTGAGCAAGCTCCCTGGCCTATGACACCATGAGCCTCCCAGATGTCTGGTGGACTGACACCAAGACATGGAAGAGCATGCTTTACAGGGGAGATGAGATCCACTTTGCTGACCTCTGCAAGGTCTTTAAAGAGATGGAGGCAAAGCTGGTCCAGTTCTGGGAGGAGGGCATCTTGATGGGCCATGACATCAGAGTGGAGTATGACAAGATTGCTGATGACCTGATCAACAAGGATGTGGGCTACTCCTTCCTTTCAGATGCCAGAAACCCTCAACTCACTTGTCAGGATCAACTGGTGAAGAAGTTTCTCCAAGATGAGGCCACCTTTGCCCACTTTGCCATGATAAGGGAGGGAACCATCATTTGGAACAGGCATACACTGCAAGCATGGCTGAAAAGCTATGCAGAGCTTCAGAGCTTACTTCTGTTTCAAGCACAGATGCTCAGTGGTGCCCCATGTCATGGTACAGAACTGACTGCCATGACTTATTGCAATACACAGACACAGCCCACTAGAAACCTGGCAGTGTTGGGCAAGCACATCTCCCTGCTCTGTCAATATCTCAAGACAAGCACACTGACAGGGAAAGACAAGCTGGTCCCCCATGCCCTGGATGGCATCACCAGTGACATCCTAGTCCAAGACCTGGCCTTGGCAAGACCCTTTGCAGAGGTGGCAGCCAGAGCATGCTTCCCAGACAAGCCAGAGGTGGCAGACCTCTATTGAAACCATGTCTTTGTCAACTACAATTGACTCTTTGACTCCAAAGACTTGTCCACCATCCTCACCAAGTACAGCCTTCCACAGTGGCAGTTTCAATGTTTTCACACACTCTAAAGAGTATTCAAAAGTGAAAACACAATGTTTTATTATGATTCAAATTAACAGGCTCTCACAAGATTTTATTCCGAGAAGATTTATAATTTTTATTACCAGTCTATATTAGGAGAAACATTAGATATTGATCCAAAGACAATTGAAAATTATATATTGCATGAATGTCATATGGTTATTGACAATAATATCTGCCCAATATGCTTTAGAGTGTGAGAAAATATTGAACCCTCGCTCGTCATTGGCTGCTTCAATATTTTCTCACACTCTAAAGAGTATTGGGCAGATATTATTGTCAAAAACCTTATGACATTCACACAATATATAATTTTCAATTGTCTTTGGATGGATATCTAATGTTTCTCCCAATATAGACTGGTAATAAAATTCTAAATGTACTCGGAATAAAATCTTGTGAGAGCGTGGTAATTTGAATCATAATAAAACATGTCATTTTCGCTTTCGAATACTCTTTAGAGCGTGTGAAAACATTGAAGCCGCCACTGTGTTCCCAGCCTAATAATCTCCTCTTGGCACCAGACACCTCTGGTTCTTCCCAATTTGGTTGGGGGTCCCATGAAATATATAATTTTCAATTGTCTTTGGATAGTTATCTAATGTTTCTTCCCATATAGACTGGTGATAAAAATTATAAATCTTCTCGGAATATAATCTTGTGAGAGCATTGTAATTTAAATCATAATAAAATATGTCATTTTCGCTTTCGAATACTCTTTAAAGTGTGTGAAAACATTGAAACCGCCACTGTGTCATATGACAGCAAATAAAAACAATGTCCTCGACACCCATCACCCTGCCTTGTCATGTCTTAGTAGTCCCATCCGCGTGGTATGAGCCTTGCCTGTACCCCTGCGCATATGTTGCCAAGCCTGCATTCTCAACACCCTGCAAATGCCAAATGCGAGGCCGTCCCACAAGGGCAGTGTTGTTTTACGGAATGTTGGCAGCGAACCTACACAGCCACCCTCCAACGACACTTGTTCCTGTTGTTCGTAGGTAACGCACAATGTGCTATGGTGGAAGGAGTCTCCCTTGAATAGCGGCGATTGTACGAACAATATTGCAGGGTACATTGGACGCCTCATTACCTGACACCTGATAGCACGCCAACCCGCAGCTCGGAACGTTCATTGACTTCTTCCTCCATTCTTTCCTGTATAGAGGGATACCTCGACACAAGGTTCGGGAAGCTACACAGAGTTCCGGTAAGGTCATCCTTTCACATTAAATTAGCGAACATCTCACCATCACTTTTTCATTTTGCAAGCCCATCATTGTGCGCCGTGGTACTTTCTCGTCAAAGGCATACCTGGTCCTCGCCCTGGCCCTATACTTCATATCAGTCCTCAATACGTAAGGGTGCAGCATTCTGGGGACTCACTCGAGCTCGCTGGAAATCCGGAATTGGTATTCCCACCAGGATCGCTTGAGGCGCAAGATGTAGCTGGGCCGTCTTACGGACCTTTCAAATATGACGAGTCTATGCTCCTCTCAAGCAGGCTACACTTACGTCGGTTTGTGGTTCCATTTTCTACACGTGGTTCACATTCCCCCATCTTTCATATTCAGATTTAGTGGAGAAGGTCCAAGAAACCGGTGACTAGAAGGTTCCTGCATTGTGAATGGCACCCACCTGATAGCTAGGCAGAGATCTTGACGTTGGTTCTGTCCACATCACCAATATTACCACCTCTTTTTCACTGGCCAGTGGCCGCGCAGTCACAGTACGCATAACGTTCAGAGGCAAAGGGGACCCGGAAAATTTGCAAGTACTTCGTCTCCGCTGGTCTCGGATTTTCGTGCAGTGTGATAGATGGCTGGCAATCATGATCTCGGAAGGTGCCTGGCTTTGGTGCAGTGCACAGTCCGCCTTCAGAGACGTTCTCATGTGAAGTATGGGCGTAGTAGAGGCTGGTGAGATGGTGCGATTGGTGTCGCGCGTGATATCCGAGGTAAACGGACTATCGGCCACGGAAGCAGGGGCGGTTGGGCTGCTTGGCTAGAATGTGTAAGCCCTGTAGTGTGTGTTCTATTTAAAAGAAACTACAAAACAGACTACAGACGCTGTTCTGGGAGCTTCTCACGAAGCCGGTGACTCGCTCAACAGTAAAGTCGTTCACTTTGTGTATGACTTCCAACCAAGGTGTGAAATTGTACGCTCGTGATCTTGGATCCTGCAGCCAGTGTACTCCAGAACTATCCAATGGTGTTACTGCATTGGTTTTCCAAATTAGTGAGAAAAAGAAAACGCACTTAAATAGAACGCGACTAAGTCCGTGAGCCAGCTGAGCAATGGGTTTGTGTTCCGAAGGGGACTTGATATCTGTGCACAACTAGACTGATGGCAATACAAGGTCTGATCTCATTGACCTTAAAGATAGTTGGTCGACCCTGGGCTTGTATGTGTGGCGGTAATCGGCATTTTAGCTGTTGGTGTATGCTGTAGGGTTGCGGGAGGCGCCAGCCTTTCCGGTTTACCTCAGACACCCATATTGTTGTGTCACTAGCTGACTTACCGTCACTTTCCCACCCAGTGGATCACCGTGTCTCCTGTCGTCCCGTGAGGGTCACTTCGTCTCGGAGTAGATGTCACAGATTAAGACTTCGAATCAATCCGCGACCCGGCTTGGAGGTTCTCTCGACCGCCGCTTCTGTCTTTTTCCCTCTCCAGGAGGTTTGGTATGTGCGCCGGGTGCCTTTGCCTTGTACGATTGCTTCATTTCGAATCCTGCGAGGGGTGGCGGGCTATGAGCACTGAGCCACGTAACGGGACTGCCACCAGGATATACGGAGACGATCGACCTCGAAGAAACGGTAGCGACAGAATGACAGATATTTCGGAATGCGTGCATAGGGCTGGGGTCCCGAGATGTTTGAACGACGCGCCATGACGGGGCGACTCTACAGAATGGAAAGCCATCGCCGAAAACCCTCATACGCAACTTTCCTCCGGCGCTGGACACAACGAAAGGACGACTTTTCTATCGCACCGACCTTCGTGCGCAGATACCAAGTCGCCTTCCAACTCTGCTAAGTTGTTGTGAGGAAAACAATGTAACGAACCCGTCAGCCGTTTGTTGCCCAAAAAAAAATTGACCTCCTAAGTCGGCGCGACAATAGAGATGGCTAGCCACGATACATTTACGCGTATTACATCCACCTGAATATGATGTTCTGGTTAAACCACCTAAGATCGATCTACGCGTCTAATAACTCAAGGTACGCAGCTCGTGACACTGTAGCATCCCTGTTACGAATTTTGACTGTCACAGCAGGTTGAGCTAGCCTGTGACAACCATTAGAACCGGGCACTAGCACAGGAATAATCACCTACCGCTGGGCCTGCTTACGAAGCATCAAGTATTGAACAACGGAGATCGCACCCAAGGCAAAGCCTTCACCACGTGATAGTGATACATCTCCAGTAGTAATATATCCTATGATATCTTCCTGCGCTGGCCGCATGTCCCCAAGCTGCAGTTTCAAGAACTCAGTCATGTAAATTAATGAATAGAAAAGTACGTACTTCTTGTTCAGTCGGTGTTTCGGCGTCATTAGTCCTACCAGAAGCACTCCGACATATGGCTGAGAGCCACTTCCTTGCCTCGATATCATTCATCTTGTATATGCTCGCGAGGTCGTTCGGTACACCCCTTCCGACCATCTTTACACGCACCATGGTAAGGGCAGTTTGCCACAACTGCGCTGCATCCATGTCCCCATCGAGTGGAGCCATATGATGCCTTTCACGTAGCTTGTTGATCTGGTTCAAAAAGGAAGGAGGGTCGAGCGAAGGGTTTGAAAGGATAGAAGGAACCTTGGGTCCTCGCAGAAGCCAAGGACGAAGGGAGGTCTTGGAAGGATCTGGTTGCACCTCGTTGGCAGCAGAGGGGTCCTCTCGTTGGGTTGTCACCAACCTCGCTGAGGTATCCACTCCCTGCTGCACGGGCTCCAACCCGAGGACAATATCCCAATCTCCGCGCCACGGACTCCTAGTACCAAGTTTCTCCCAGTTCGCTCTCTTCGCGGGTGGCGTCCTCTCCCACTTTTCTCTCTCCTGCACAGCACGCTCTTCCGATGCAACCTCACACGCGCGGGAGGTGGGATAATCCCTAGGGAAGGCAGCAATACCCGCTTCGAAATATTGTTTCATCCGTTCACGTTGTCCTGCAATACGCGTTCCCGTATAGACGAGGGACGACAGGAAGGCCATAGACCATCCGGCAGGAAACAAAAGCGTCCATCCGTGAATGCCTTGAGCTTTATCAAGCACGGAAGATGAGGGGGAAGACGGGGGACATGCTTCAAGGGATCGCTGAACTAGCATAACTGGGATTCGATCGTCCTGGCGAAGGGCACGTAATTTGGTACCGGGAATGGTAAGCTGGCATGAATGAAGACGAATAAGTGGACATGTTAAGGTAAGAATAACCTTCTGCCCACCTTCGAACGACGCTCGTCAAGGTCTTTTTTCTTGTATTTGGGTTTCTTCAACCTGTCCCTTTCGTTTTCGTCCCAGATATCAGACGAAGCCGTTAGCGACGTTGGGAAAACGAGGTTGCTGACAGGAGCCGCGGACGAATTTGGGGTATCAGGATACGAAGGTTTGGCATTCTGCGGAGGAAACCTGGAAATAAGAAGTTGTGAATCGTGAAAGAGGATGGCACAAACCCCCGTACTTTAGACGTGGATCGACCACTTTGAAGCCAATGATCATTCGCCGTGGCACGTTGCCCGGTGTCTGTAGATCGGACAGTAACTTCCAGAACTGCGTCGTTCAAATTAGGGAGAGTCACCGCAGTAGTAGATCTTAGCTCACTTTCTTAAAATCTTCCCGTTCGTCGTCTCCAGCGAGAGACAAAATCCCTTTGATGACCTGGCTGGACTTGGGGCCCATGATCTCAAATGCATTGATGCTTCCTCTTAAGTCGTTCATCTCGACTTGGAATGGTGCGCTCGGACTGTTAGACTTATTCACATGTAAGGCATGCGATGCTGATTTCTTCAGCGCTTCGAAGACGTTCTCGAACACAGCAGGATGAGCGCGCACCCACACGACCCTTGCTTGCGATGACGGGTCAAGGACCGCGGCGTCATTCGTTACCTCCTGCTTGCCTTTTCCTCTTCCCTTTCTGCTACGTTTAGACTCAGTCTTAGCTTCGCTGGCTGTAGAGTCTAGGGCGAGTGGCTGCCAAATGATCGTGACGGGCCCAATGAGACCAAGGGGCCAACGATTGTGCTCATACATGTGAGTGTCGCAAGTACGACTCCCAGATGTGCATCTACGGACGTTGTAAGAAGGCTGACCGGTAAGACCAATCACGAGACGACAAACTGTTTAAGGCCGGAGCCCTGTGGATCACAGCATGTCTCCAGAGTAGCTAAGAGGACGGACTGAGGTCCCTTGAGCTCGATTGTGGCATAATAGGAAGCATCGTGTAGAATAGAGCCATGTACGGAGGCGCGATGAGAAGGCCGAAACGCTTTTTCCGTTGGTGTGACTGACTGAACAATGCAGATCACCAACACAATCAATAATTGTCAAAGGGCAGAACGAACCAGCCGGTATCCCCACATGTTCTCCATCTTTGTGCGCTTTGCATGCCAGATATGAGTTTCCAGCCATGCTTTGTCACCTGTTATTAAAGAATGTAAGAAATGGGTTAAAGGGTCAAGGAGACCACTCATGTGCTTTGTCGCTTCAAAAAGGACTCGGTCCGAGTCATCTGTTTCGCTTTTCCTCTCTTCGGACGAGCGCCACCGTGGGTTTTGCGTTTGGCAGGGTCCATCTGTAGTATTCCTGGGCATCAGCGACCAGGGATGGAATAGCGTCGCCAAAAGACTTGCTTCTGCACGCGCTTTCTCCCTGAGGCGTAGGGGTACACGTCGAACGTTATGGCTGGCGGCGCGACGCCTGAGGTGTCGGGGAAGCGTTTGCCATGCGCGGTGTGTCGAGCTGTCCCTGGAGACACGGTTAGTGTTGGCGTCTACGAAGAAATTGCACCGGGCTACTTGGCTGATTTGATTGCTCTCTCCATCGCATCAATCTCATACGCGCGCGCCTACGTAGAAAGCTTATGAGTGAGACAGTTACTACGTATTGTTTAAGACCACCTTACTTCTGTGAACCTCTCGACGTCCAGCGTGGTCGGTAAGCCCTTCATTACTGAATAGCGGTTCAGCCACGCCTAGTGAATTGAGATAGAAAGACATACAGTCGAAGCTTATAGTGGTCTTCGAAGGCCCGGGCGTCGCATTGGCAGCTTGGTCTCCATGGCCAGCTGGAATTGTCAGACGTGACGGGTTGGACTGCTATCGTACGCGCATCAGCGACCTTGAGCTTCTTCCGTTCTCGAGCATTGAGCTCGCTGCATTCGTCTCCCTTGCGTTTCGGAGGCATAATGTAACGACCAGCACAAAGCGGTTTTCCGGACAATCGTGATATAACGTTGGATGCCACAAAGAGGTCGGATATTTTGTTTTCTGTTTATGGGCACACCCCTATCGAAGCAGTATATGTATCTACAGTTTCAGCACAAGCTCAAAAGTCCATCGATGCGGAAAACGATAGGCCAACTCAATGCAGGGTATGACGACAGGAAGACCAACGTCAGCACGGGAGACAGAAGTCTACCAACGAGACAGAGTAAGCCAACGCCAACAACGAAGATCAATGTACAAGGCACGGGGGACAGAAGCCCACCAACGTGACAAAGCAATGGCAAGGAACGACGACAGGAATAATTCGAGAGCACTCACGGTCATGTAACAGAGTCGCGTCGCGTTACAGTTTGCTAACAAACTAAGCTTTAGAATGGCCCAGACGAAGCAGACGGGCAAGAAGTGTGCATCAGGTCGTGCTAAGCCTGCACAACTTGTAGGTCATAAGAGATCGACTGCAAGCCTCACACCAAGTTCACTAAGTCCCCTTTCCTCGTGCCTCATACCCAACCTCCCCAGACCTTTGACCAACGACGATCCTCAAAGTCCTTGCTGTAGCGCGTCGCTACCAACTCCTTCTCATTTGGGTCACAGCTCGCATTACCGCCCCCCGCAGGCTTCGTTTTGAGCCGGAAAGCCTTCATGGGCTTTCGTCCAAACCCAGTGCATAGCCCTGTCATTCAGCTACCTTTCGTCTATGTCACTCAGCACTTACGTTCAGCTGCCATATGTTCATACACGGCGTATCGAATGGCATAGACATCTAACTTATGGCATTGGTAATTTAGAAAATCTAGAAAATTACATACTGTAGTCTGCTGCATGCAATAAATAATATGACCGTGAACTATTGGGGATTAAGTATTGCTTCGCCAATCTTAAAGTGGGCAAGCCCACTCATGCAAGCATCGCAGACTCGTTCGAGGTGACGCCGGACAGCGTCAGAACGAGCGAACAGCTTCTTGCAACCCGGGCATTCCCATTTGATGTTCATATGGGTCATGACATGACGTGCCAGATTCTCCCGTCTCAAGGGCCGTGTCCTTGCACAATCCTCCCAAAGACAAACTACCGTCCGGACATCATCCCTAACCCGGTGGTACGCGCGTAGATGGTTCTCGATCCCATGTCTGCTTCCGGTGACGCGGGACAGGCAGGGAGTGCTGTCAGAGCTCCACCGACACGAGTGAGAATTACTCCGGCGGTCCCGAATTGGTTCGGAATGCTCAATATTTCCAGCGTCTGTAGAGGGCTGATAGCTGCAGTGAGCTGGCGAGGATACAAGGGGTGTGAAGTATGGGAGCGGTCGAGGGGGGTGATATGGCGGGTTTGGTGTCTCGCATGTGATATTCGAAGTAAACGCCCTATTGGCCACGGAAGCAGCCGAACGAGTGGAAGGCGCAGGATCATGTGGGGTTCCCAGATTGCCGGTAGGCTGATACAGTTGACCGCCGGTAAAGGTCTGTTGCGTCAGTGGATGATGATCACAGGGAGCCCAGCGAGGAAGATCCTGAGACGCCATAAATCGCTCTTCCGCAGGCAACGAGGACGATGTCCTCCGCCGTTCCACTTGAGTCGAGGTGGATTGGTTATGCCGATGGTCTCGATTTGGGTCCCACCTAGTGTGGGCAGTGGGATAAGGGAAACTGGGACTAGCGTATCTATAACAAGATGCGTAGTCATGAGAATTGGGTCTTGGCATTATGAACGTAGAAGTCGACTGTTAAAGAAGAACCAGGAGGGTCGTGGGGAAGAGGACGCCCAGCTACGTTCTATATACTGATGGTGATGGAGGTATCGCTGCACAACCAACCTTGCAGGAGGCATGGAGTACTGACGTCGACGCGTGTGCACCGCGACACGTTCATGTTAGCAATGAGTACTTGGAGTCGGCGGGCCTATTCTCAACCCCCTGCGCCATATAGGAAGAAGGTTTTGGGAGGTCACGCTGGCAAAAAAAGTCCGATTGGACCAATTCAATGAGGCCTTCTGGTGTATCGAGAGATCGATGGTACTTCGAAAGAAAATTTCCTATCGTCAGGCATCGCGCTCCAGTGGTAATGCCCTGTGCACAAACAACATTCTTGTGATCGAGCACACTAGATCTGGAAGTCTTCGATTAACCAAAGCGGTCTCCATTCATTGGGCTGCAGGGTTAGGTGTGTGAGGTAGTGTGCTTGTGATATCAAGCAATAACGTATCGGAGGCATCCGAATTTAGGGCAAATGTATTCGATGACCCCATCCTTGATCTAGCAGTGGCTGGACGTTGGTAGACGGAACGTTGGCGTGAACGCAACGTTCCTGCGATCAAATGCACAGCAAATGAGCGTCTTACACTCACGAGTTAAGACAAGTTCGGAGGTACTCTTCCAGTGCCAGCCATCATCGAATGAAAGCCACGACTTGTGCCGGAGGTCCGTTCTGGTTGGACCTTCATTAATGACGTCTCCCAGCGCAAGACATTGCTGCCAGAAACAACTTTTATACTTACAATATTGAATCATGATGGGTTACAATAAATTTCTTGTGACATCGCCTTCTGACGATTAGCACTGGCTTGTTATGAGGTTGGTAAGGGTTCTTGTGTGTTCCCACGAGGTGTATTGGTTGGACTGACCAGCACGTCTCATCTCCAGTCCACTCGATGAGTTCAGCCCACCGCGAAGATCCACCCGGCAGGGGTCGAAGATCCTTCAGAACAGAAGATAAAGACTACAAACACGCTCAGTCCCAGAGGGAAGCTACTAGTGGCCACTCCAGATGGCATGAGCGCTCTCCTAAACACACTCGGTCCAGGTCTCGTAGTCCCAGATACGGGAGACGGCGATCTTACTCTCACTCTGTGTCTCGCTCTCGCAGTCCAGGCCCTAATCGTCGCAGATCCTATTCCTATTCCCGTTCCCGTTCCCGTTCTCGCTCTCCCATCCACGCCCACAAACAGCGAAGGTCGTACTCTCGTTCTCAGAGTCGCTCGTTGTCACGGTCTCCGGACAGGCATAGGCATAAAAACAAGAAAGATAAACGTAGGAGATCTCGTTCACGCTCACCATCGCGTTCGGATGAACGCAGTCGCCACAAGAAAAAGAAGCATAGGACCCACGAAGAGAAGGAGCGTCGGAGGAGGGAGAAAAAAGAGAAAAAGGTAAGACGTAATTCGAAGGTTGTCGTGCCTTCTAACCGTAAATGTCGTAGAAGAAGAAACATACAACCGGGAGTTCCAGTGCACGCTGGGGAAAATATGGCATTATCTCAGAGGCAGAGTGAGGGAACTATCCCCTTGTCAAATCAGCTCACTGCACTAATAGGTAGCTTTTACAACAAAACGCAGGAATTCAGAACCTGGCTCCTCGAGGAGCGAAAACTCAATCCGGAAGCTCTCTCCAAGGATCAGGAACGCAAAGAATTTCAAGTGTTTGTAGAAGACTATAACACAGGCATGCTGATCGTAGTTGACGGGTATCGTCAGGCTAACACACCACAGCAACGCTTCCTCACGAAAAATATTATCACATCGAAGCCTATGAACGCCGTATGGCTGCACTTCGCGCAGGCGAATTCGTTCCCCCGCCAGATGATGGATACGATCCTACGGCAGACATGAAAGCGCATGCCACGAAACACAAGAAACCGTCTGCTGAACAGGAGAGCTATCTCAGCCGGGAACAACTTCTGGAGCTGCGCAGAGTCCAGAATGAACGAATCGAGGTTTGAAGCTATTGCCTTGTGTTTGTGGTGACTTCTCATCGCGTTTTTCACAGATCGGTAGGATGAAACGTTTGGGTATGGATATCAAGCAAAACATGGGCGTCAGAATGGATGGTACCCTGTTCGACGACTAGGCAGTGTTGTCTAATGCATATACATATCATCGAGTCATTTTGGTTTGCGAGGATGTATAGTTGGGGCGGCGCAGCGTGTATGGATAATATCGTGATAATGCAGTTGGAGCCTTGCACGTGCCAAACGAGAGGCCGTCCCACAAACGGCAGTGTTGGT
This sequence comes from Pisolithus marmoratus, assembly GCA_024613145.1. Lineage (NCBI taxonomy): Eukaryota > Fungi > Basidiomycota > Agaricomycetes > Boletales > Pisolithaceae > Pisolithus > Pisolithus marmoratus. Next base: position 17,565 of record JANFAE010000039.1, read on the forward strand.
CGCCGGAACGTTACAGCGAACCCACACGACCACCCTTCGTCGATACTCGTACCATGCTCGATATCCTGTTGTTGGGCGCGACCGGTAAGTAATGCAGGGTGTGCTGTGGGGCAGAAAGGGTCTAACTTGGATGACGGCGATTGTACGGTCAATATTACAGGATATACTGGACGTCTCATCATTCGATACTTGGCAGCGCACCCGCAGCGCGGAACATTCACCTTTGGCATCACAGCGCGCTCCGAAAACAAGTTCAAGACACTCCGTGATGAATTGGGCGATGCCCTTCTGCACGTTCCAACGTTTGTTGTGGACGTTGCCAAATTTGATGACGTCGAGAGGGCCGTCCAGGAAGCTCGTGTTGTGATTAATACCGTCGGACCTTACTGGCGCTGGGGCACGTCGGTCGTGCGTGCCTGTGTGCGCCATGGTAGGCACTACGTTGACTTGACGGGCGAAGCCCCGTGGGTTCGTGACGTCATTTCTGAGTAGGCGGCATCTTGCCATGGCATGCGGGTGTGATACTGAGATCAGTATAGGTTTGACTATGTCGCTGCCAAGACAGGCTGTGTGATTGTTCCCTGCGCTGGATTGGACTCTGTACCTTCGGATCTCCTAGTATACGTTGCCAGCAGAACCCTCAAGTCCTTCGCGGGTGCATCGGCCGCAATTGACTTATCCACATCAGCATGGAAGCTGAGTGCTTCGGGTATTTCTGGGGGAACGTTTTCCTCCATTCTCTCCATATTAGAAGATATACCTCGACACAAGGCTCGGGAGGCTACACAGGACTTTGCGCTTAGTCCCGGTATGGTCGTTCTTTCACATTGAAGCAACGTGCATTTCACCGCTACTTTTTCATTTTACAGTCAAAGGCGTACCCAGTCCTCGCCCCCGGGCATTTTACGCTCTACCCATTGACCCCCCTTTGCGGGGGGTCCTTTACCTCATGTCAGTTATCAACAAGCAAGTGGTACAGCGTTCCTGGGGCCTATTCGAGCTTGCTACGCGTAGTCCGGAATTGGTATTCCCACCCGGATCGCTTGAGGCGCAAGATGTATCTGGGCTGTCTTACGGACCTTCCTTCAAGTACGACGAGTTTATGGTCCTCCCAGGCAGGCTACAAGCAATCTTGGTGGTGGTGTTTTTAGCCACTGTGGCATTTGCCATGGCCACCCTCCCGCCTGTTTGTGTTTCCATTCTCTGCACGTCGTTCACATTCACCCGTCTTTCATATCACAGGCTCGGTGGATAGCTCGTCAATTGATGCCGCGGCCGGGACAAGGTCCGAGCAATCGGTGAAGAGGTTCCTGCATTGAGACCGGCACGCCACTGATAGCTAGACAGGGACCTTGACGTTGGTTCTGTCCACATCACCAATATTACCACCTCTACTCCACTCGCCAGCGGTCGCACAGTCACAGTACGCACAACATTCAAAGGTAAAGGGGACCCGGGATATTTGCTGTCATCCAGTAAGTATTTCGTTTTAGTTAGTCTCGGATTTTCGCGGGCGGTGTGACTAATGGCTTGCAGTCATGATTTCGGAAGCTGCCTTAGCTTTGGTGCAGGATAAGGACCTCCTTCCCCCCTTCGGACAAAGGGGCGGTGTGCTAACACCAATGACCGCTTTTGGAGACATTCTGATTCAACGTTTGAACGCATGTGGCCGTATCAGCGTAGAAAGCGAGGTGGTTCCGGTGGAGGGTGGGAGAAAGAAGGACCTTTGAGGTGTTTACGTGCGCATGCCTATTTCATATTTGCTGTGAGCATGTTGACGCCACATTGATTCTGCATTATGTATATCACTTCGCTATGTATGCACGAATTGCCCTATGTATTCACAGGAACATATCCGGTTATCCGGAGTTCAAATTCCTTGGGTATCACATCTTGGGACGGTATTCCGTCGGCTAGTGGCGTTGACCGGGTTCGGAGACCTCAGTAGACAAGCATTCAACGTTCAACTTTCGCAGCACGCGTTGTCACCGCAAAGCACCTATTCGGCAGTCACCGTCGCGTCCACGCGGCCCAGTGGAGGCAATCCCTGATTTCGAAGCAAGCAGGCTTTCCCTCAGAGACTTATGAACTGCATGAGGTCGCCACGGGCCGAATTTTGATGCTGGTAACGTCGGGAATGTTAAACCACGTGAGACCTGCAGCAGCACACCCCCCCTGAGGGAGAGGTACCTTGGCCGAATACGGAGTGACTTCGAGAATGTCAGGGGCTCTTTGGTCCCATTAATATTACTGTAACCCATCAGAGTTCTAATTATTTTCAAATAGGTTCGTCCCCTCCCTAATCGTGCTTGCCTGACTGGTGAGTACCTCTATGGATTCAAACCTCCCTTAATAGCAGACACACAGAAAAACGCAAGGTCACCGTATAAAGTCGTATATCCCCCAAGGTGTTTCAAAAAGAAAAAAAAATAGAATGATACTTTAGCTGAGTTTCTTGTGCAATTCGTGTGTGATCGATCCATATGTCGACCGCAGGGTCTGCAAAGCACCAGAAAGTACTAGTCGGATTCATTAACATTGCGGCGATCGTAAATGCTGCTGCTAGCATTAATATGACAGGAGCTATGGGAGTCGCAGCAGAAAGTCGCATACGCCATGTTCATGTCGCTTACCCTCGAGTTCGCCAACTATTGCAAAGTGATCAATAATCAGGGGGGTTGAAGTTGGACTGCTTGCGGGCTCAACGATAACCGAGTGACCATGATAAGCACCACGTACGCCGGATATCTTACCCACCACGTGTAGGGGAAGTCGAGTCTGGAGCTAAAGCAACATGGTTCCCTCATGTTTTCAAGCAAATGGTAACCGCGGTTGGGAACTTAGCCTTCGCGATCGATCGCTAGTGAACCTGCTAAACATACCTCAATGAATTGGGACGGAGTTCACGGAAAAGTATAGGTTTTTCTGCGACGTACTCACAGGGTGATAGCCAACTTCATGTTCGGGCGTTTGGGGTTGCACCCAAGTTACGAGAGAAACTAACGTTATAACCTTGCATTAACGGTCGCTGTGGATTTCAGAAGGATTCATGATCGGTTTCGGGAAGAAAACAACGGGGCGAATGATGATCTTTTGTAAGTCTATTGAACAGATGAAGCAGCTTAGTTGGCAGCTATACCACTGGCCAGCACTACCGGTGGAAAAGGTGTACTATCGGTCTATACATACTACACTCCATCGCACATTTGCACATCATTGCATCTGATAGATTTCTCATCAAGCGTGCAAGAGGTTGTATTGCTTATGTAACCTTGCAGCCAGGTTAGGGCCCGTTCCTCAACTTTCGATGTCTCTGCTTTGTTTTTGAACTGTGAGTCCAACAACGCGTCGTAGCGTTGCATAATGACCGATTGTATTTTTATGTATGTGGCCACAAGGGCCAATGTAACTTCGATTAGCGTCGCACCCATTTCCGCCTTTCGGCATGTCCAGACGCGAAGACACTCGACGCATAGCAACAACCACTTTTGAGAAGTGTTGATTGAACACTTAAATACATGAAGATAGAAGTGAAGTTGTTCCAATGCGACGTCATAGAAACCAAGTTTGCTAGGGAATAGCAATCCTAATTTTCTTTCGGCTGTGAAGGAGTGTGCTGACGCCAAAGAACCAGGTTCTAGGCTCTGGATTTCCATTTCCGCATGTGGCCGCAGGGTGTCATACTATTCACCGGTACCAACTTCTTGCATTCCAGGCATGCACCTCGTGTGAACCTTGGACATTTCCGTCGGCGGGCCCGCTGCTCTGCCCAATTGTGAGCATCAGGGAAGGTTTGTCAAGCGAAATGAGGTGCTTCCGACTCCATAAATGGGCGTTTCCGTCAGGAGGGTCGTCAGAGGTGAGGTTGACATGTCAATCTGTAGATCCAAATGATCATTGTATCCAGTGTGATAACGAGGTAGTTATTTACCCTTGGGTACGGCTCCATTTCGATGACTTCCGTTTGACTGATAAGCGCTTGCATATGAATCAGCCCGTCTTCGATGGCAGAGAGGCAGGGAAGAACACAGGGTGAGTACGTGTTCGATGTGGGATCTGTCTATGCATAATCTTCTGCGGCGTAAAACGTCAGTTTCGGGTATCCAGGCGCGGGCAGAGAGCCAAACGATACGTTAGGGAAGTTCGTGGTCCGTTATCTGATCAGTATCCGAACTTGGCTGTGGCTGCTGACGAGATTCTATATTCCCACGTGTAACATGTGCTCGTGGAAATATATCGTCAACCTTTCGAATGGCAGCCAGTAGTTGTGGGCGTTGAACTTGGACGACGACCGTTAAATTGCAATGATCGATCAATGCGGTCGGTCTTAGTAGACTGGAACGGTAAGTAACTTCGGCTGGCTGCCTTTGCCACATACCTTTCTGGAATTTAATCTCATCCGTATAGCACTCTGTTCGGGACTTGCCATCTGAATGGCGGCGGGCGATCGTGCGCCAATTTTCAGATAATGGCAGTGCGCCACTCTTTACTTGACTATGTTAAGCGCACCTGCCAATTGGGACGTGAACGCCGACTAAAATGCCGCATAGACAGACTTAGCGCAGGGCAATATCTCTGCGATCGAAAATACAGCTCCTTGAGATCCTTCTATCAGTGGGTTCTCACGAAGCGCCACTGCAACAAAATGATCGGAGGCGATCAAATGTTTACCTTTGAATTTTTTTTTTACCCTTTTCAAAATAAGGCGTCCCTCGAAAGCGGAGGTCAATAAGTCACATTATATAAATGTATCCAGTGCGATGAAACTCGAGACGGATCAAAGCCTCTCCACACACTTAATTCTTCCCCTCGATGGTGCAGCTACTCAACTCGCATCGGCAGCCCACAAGTGATGGAATTCAAATCGGCTACCTTGAGGCCGCCGCACACTTTCCCCCTCGTAGAAGCGATGAAAACTGCAGACTTTTGCCATGGGGGTACGTCTGCTGGCTACTAGATCTGGGGTGACCCCCTCACTTTCAAGCAGGCCCACCGACATAGACAGGCAGCTCGACAATATATCCAGAGATTTAACTTATCTCGTCAGTACTCGCACTACAGAATTTTATTGCGACTAAGGCTACTGCAGGGTACCCTTCTCGCGGAATTATGGCAGTTCGTCTTCTGGGAAATGCGATCTCCCATACATCACTGTGGCGACTCATTCCCCTCAATCAAAAATACCTGGGATCTTCCTAGACAACCAATCATCGGCATTCCCACTGATCCACGGCCTGATAACGGGGGGCCGGAATGCCTCTGGCTCCCGGAGGGCAGTGGTAACCCATGCAACCACAGGTTCGAAAGCCGAAGGGATTTCATCAGCCACCTTAATCGTGCTCATCAAGTTAACGGCACTGCGAAACGCAAGATTATCTGCCGTTGGATTCTCAAGGCCGATAGCCTGTTGGTATGTGGCAGCGAAGTCTGCAGGGCGAGTTTTTCGCGCCATGTAGACACGCACTTTAAAACCACCTTTGCGTGCCCCCACCTGGGGTGCCCCAAACGCTATTCGCGCCACGATGTACTCCAGAAGCACCTTAAAATGCACCCCAGTTGAATTCGTGGAGTCTCCACGACACCAAGGACCAAGGCATGCAACCTCTCGTGACCGCCAGCAGTGCGTTGCTGACCATAACACCCTAGGATCCGTGTCGTTGTTTCCCTCCCAGTTGCAGAGGCAATATCGTGCACGCAATGCCTAGCTTTTGTCAACCATGCAGTAAAGGAGTCTCCCATCGGTGCGAGTTGGGGCTTCGAATTCGGTAATCGTGCTCCATCAACCCGGAGTAATATAGAACATCCCTTAGAAATATATGGGCAGATACTGAGTCAGATAACTTCCTAATGTATAGATTGCCCACCGAAGTAATTCCAGTAACCACGAGTGACTTGATACTTCAGTGCAGCGACCAGTGAAACGCAGTGAAAAGGTCCCCGAAATAATTATAATGGGCCAGAGCACGGCAAATAAAGTGCGCTTGAATCGAGGGGGAACAAAACTTGTGCTCACGAGAGCAGATGGCAGTTTCAGCTGTTTTTTTTATCTCACTTGCAACCGCTCACTGGCCAAAACTTTGGAGACCGATATCAGTAGACTCTCTTTGTTCTCTGGGACAATAATGACGCTAAGGTTACCATCAAAAAGTGCGGCGGCGGCGGCGGCCAGCACTGGTTAGGGTACGTGAATACTGAACATTTTCGTGTGCAACTACTTTTCAAATCTGTTGCTGAATATACATGCTGGACAATGTAGGACGGTTTCTTTGCTCCAGCGGTCTTACACGATTCGGTGAAACATGGGCACGTTCTTACACTCGGCTGTGCTGCAAACTGCGCCTGCCAAGCGGAGGGCGTTCCTCTTGTTCCAGAACAATTGATACGTTTACCCAGAAAAGAAAAATAATATCGGGTACAATACAACCGCCAAAACTGCCAACGCAGTTAGCGATGGCTGGACAAGCCTTTGATGGTTAGGTCCGCCGTCCCATGCCATTCAACAATATCATGGGTCCTCGTGCTTGAAAAAAGGGTAACAGAATGAGGGAGAAAGTTGCATGGTAACCGAGCCTGCTGCAGTGATTACGTTAAGCAGTTGTTTCAGCCCTGCATTTATTGTGAAATCATCGTTGATTTCATGGCTATGCGAGCCGACAACTAACCTATTAGAACCTACTCACTTCCGAACCCCGTGTTCCCTTGTGAGAAGAAACGATTGTTGAGATGATCTTCGGTCCGCGGTCCGCCCATGGGAACTTCTTGTTCCGGCTCGTCTTCGCCATGAAAGTCAGAGCTTGAGTTCCACAGCTTCTGAAATATAGGGAACTACGGCTCAGGGAATCACAGATCAAACAGTGCGCCCTGGAAGCCCGGCTGGGGAACCTGAATCGAGTAAGAAGAACATTCGGAGTTGGATATGAAACCCACCAATGTTGCACGTTCCGGTTTCTCGCCATTGACCTACTACACTCTCGGGGAGTGTAAAAGCAACATGAGGAAACCATGGTTGCGGAACAGCCGCTGAGAAACAAATCGTTGAAAGGATATGTCAGAATTTATTTCTCGATTGGTGATCAGACCAAGATCGAGTCTGCCGATCGTGCCATCTTTTGGGTCCGGACTTCTCGATCATCATAGATCGTCCTAACATGACGCTGCACGAAGTCCCATCGACGTCCTCCAGTGTCCATGCAAATGACACGTCTGCTTATGGTTTCACTTGTCCATTAATTTGTAGTTCGACTTGAACGCATACTCGCATTGCCGGCAATCCCCGACGCGATTGTTATTACGGCGGTGATGCAGGCCCGCTCTCTTGTTCTTCAGCATTTGTTATGGGATCCACTGGTACTGCGGCTATGCACACTGCCCCGTCCACATCACATACTCGCTCTATTCCCGCCAATCGCACAGCGATGCAGTGGTAAGGCCTAATAGACAATAGTGATGATTTCTTGTTCCAACTTCTGATAGCGCTCCTGCACAGTTATGTCAACCCGCTCGACCCATCAGATGCGTTCGCCTGTGGGAACATGCTCCAGCAAGACTTCACTGGGGTCGACCTTTCAGTACAGCTGCCGCTTAGCTTCAAATCTCGACCAGCGCAATCTGCAGGCAAAGTTACAACTCACATCCATCATAACCTTCGTACGCAACTTGTCACTTACACCGCCATTGTGACAAGCGCACGGAAGGCAAGCAGACGACGATTACACTGCTTGACACACCTTTCTTCGATCGAAGACTTTCAGCCAGCCCTCGGATCAATACGGTCGAGCAGCATGTCACTATTTTCTGGAGAGAAAGCGTCTATGGACATTTAGCCGAGAACTTCTATAGACTGTGTACGCCGCCCTGCCCAAACACTAACCCGAACCTGGTATAATTCAAATAAGCCCGCATGCCAAGTTGCCAACGGTGCCATAAATTGTCATGAAGTTCGATTGTAGAACACTCGACGTCCCTTCAATGCTTGCTCTCCTCGCGGCTTATGGCAATGCCTTTGAACTCGCGCAAGAGTGCCGCAGCTAGAACCCTTGAGCCGGGGCCCCTTCCTACCATCGATAACAGCCCCCAGCAAGCAACCTTCCAGTATGTCTTCAGGCTTTTAGAGTGCACGCTTCACCCTCACATTTATGCAGATGCATCGATATAGACAGGCGCATTGACGATTTATATCTATATCTCCTCTATATCGTCAGTGTCCACAATACAAAAGTTCATCGCAGCTGAGAACAATACAGGATTACCTTTTCGCAGAAATATGGTTGGCCCTCCGCCAGTTGCGGCCTGCTTCTGGGTATCAGGGTGCTCCCGCAAACGACACGTTTACGATTAAGCCCTCCAAGGGTCTGGACCACTGTATTCCGGCCGTGAACTCATCCCAGTCTCCCACACACGGTATCACTTCCCGACACGCTGACAAACCACTCTACAATAGAAAGCTGGCGTGCAACTGGCTTTCAGAGGAAGGTAGCGGGACGTGCAACCAGCAGTTTGGAAGTCGAAGGGACCTTATGTGTCACCTAAATCATGCACATGGAGTCAAGGGCCCCGCGAAACGTGAAATTTGTTGCCGGTGGCTTCTCAACCCTGATGGTTCTTTGATGTGCGGTCGTCATGTGCGCAGGGCTGGGTTCTCGCGTCATATCGACGTTCACGTTGAAGCCACTTTCATGTGCTCCTATCGGGGGTGCAAGAAATCATATTCCCGCCAGGACGTACTCCAGAAACATATCATTAAAGCCCATCACCAATGAAATTCCTTCACGTAGAATGAGTCTACGACGTAGGATACCCTCGCCGGTATCCTCCTTTGTTATCAACATATGTTCGATGCCATTTACTATCAGCAGGCATGTTATCATGCGTACTTCGGTAGTCACCAGAAACTTGACGACGACGACCTAGCATTTGTGCCCTTCCTGTATTTTTCTTGACGAAATCGTATTCCTTGTGCTCGTGAGGTACCCGCTCTGAGGCATTCATACGAGCGTGGCGACACGACTTTAATGCGCTATTCCACTTCGATAGAAACGACGACATATGCCTAACCCATACGGCCCAATAATAAATGACCGCAAACAATAACGGGGATAAGTAAGGTTATCCAAGAAAATTGACAAGCTGCACGCTGAGATAAGTACCAAGTACAAGAAGAAGAACCACAGACAGTGACAGAGTATCCAGACGCCGTAATCCCAGAGAATATGTGACTTGGTGCTCCCAGTGCGTTCCGGTTAAACCAGGAGAGGAAGATCGTGAAATAGATATCGTCGTGAAACACGAGGACATCCGCAAATATATGCCGGTTGCACGAAAAGGAGAGACGGTTCCAAAATAGAGGGGTCAGGTCAGAGAGGGCAGATTCTTTTTAACCTAACAGCAGCCGCCCGTGAAAAAAAAATCATTCACTAGTGATACAAATGGCGACTTATTCCCGTTGTACCTCTTTCGTATACGGCTGTCATCAAAAATGCAGCAGCCACCCACAGCTGGCCAACTACTTACGATACACACAGCTCCGAATCTTGATGTACGAGCGCCTTGCACATAGCGGAAATTCTTCTACAGTCAAATTTTCTTTTAGATAGCACAACTCAAAGGGGAGCGAGGGGGGAGGGGGGTGACATCGAGAAGGGGTGAGAATAGTGGCGCTTGACAGCCTTTTTTGTTCTGGAATGGCTGATATCATGATTTGAAAGGGGATACCTGTGGTATCTCCAGGTGCCGAATAAGTCCCATCGCTACCCGCCAGGTCCACGCATCGGTAGGGTCGGTCACATCCACCACTCCGAGCCGGGTACGGTACCACATGTGATTAATATACGGACCACGTACTTGGAAGAGTGCGTGACACGAGGCAGGGACGGAATGTCATATCCAGGACTTGTAGTAGTAATTATACTGCCGTCAGCGCCGTGATAGCAGTGGCAACAGCCATACTAGAAAAATCGAAGTTACGAAGGGAGTCTTAAATCTCCCGACACCGTGACATAGGCCTACGTGCCGGACAGAGGAAAGCACGACGGAGGGTGTCTATTTGAAAGCCGGGACAGTTAGAGCACCTGCCCTCAGAATAGGAGATACTTGATGGCTCACCTTGTGATGGTGTCGGTGTCACAGTGATACAGGGGTGACAAGCTATGCCATAATGGCCACATGTCATACATGCTTCTCCCCATCAGTGAGGAGAGATTGAAGAAACTTCCAAAAGTCAAAAAGTGCCGGGGATCATTGTATTCACCTAGTAAAGTTTCCTTTGTGATGTGCTTCATGAAATGATCGTTTCGTGCTCCGGAAATCACATGATGCATGCCATACACACAACACGTGTGGACGATCCGGGCGGTGAGTCCGTTGACTACAGTATCAGCGTACAGCCTTACCTGTCAGGGATACATGACTATGGCAAGGTCACGCTCGATCCAATGTCAAAGCGCCAACGTCGCCCCGCAGAAGAGCATGTAGTACGTCCTCAAGCACTAAAGAAAATAAAGATGAACTGTCTCGACGCGGTATCTTTTCACCGGAGCTCGGTATGATCACCGATGAGCTTCTTTCACAAACATCACAGTTCGCCACATAGGAAGAAATGCAAGGGAACCAGTTTTAAACCTTTCGCAGAGACTCGAAAGTTGTCGTTACTGGCTTCCCGTATGAGCGCCAGTTGGACATGGTAGGCTAGCAGCGACGTGTATCCTTGACGGGACACTGTTTACAGGTGAAGTGCCCGAAAAGTGTCCAAAAAATACCGTTCAATGCAGTTCGAGAAGTTGACGACGTAGCGGACACTGCTTTCAGTCGGAGTATTTAATCGTCTAGTCACGGAGACTCGCGGAGTCAACTCAGTATTCCGAGAGTACTAAGCCGTATGATCAAAAATACCGACGTCGGCGCAATGACGCGAATACGGAATGGTTGCTTTGCTAGTACTTACGCGCGTCCGTACGCGAGTTTCAAGTTCATTCAAGTGGGTTCCAGTAATTAGTAATAAGACTTGTTACGGATAAGGTATATGTACAGGATATCTACAATGTAAAATTAATGGTACCAAGTAACAAATTCCAGTCAGTTCACGAGTAGCAAGCGATGATTGCACACATATTATGATAGTCTGTGCTCTAACGTATTATGAATCAGCCTCCCAGAACTTTAGTCATGGCAACCTCATCTCCGAACATCTGGCGTCTGTATGCCTTTGGGCTGACGAGCTTGGTAGGTGTCCCACCGACGCACTTCTTGCTGAGCTTGATGTGCGCGACCACACTATCAGATCGTGTGCGACTCTTTTTGCACACGGAGCACTCCCAACGAACCTCAAGGTGTGTGAGAACGTGGCGAAGAAAGTTACCCTTCTTCATAGCACTCGTGCACCCTTTCCATCGACATTCGATCGACGAATCAGGGTCACCACGAAGGTAGATGCGGTGTATGTCTGCCAGGTGGTCCACCATCAGTTCCCGGTCGTCAGAAATCCACTCCTGGCAGGTGTCGAAGGAGCATAGATAGAAATATGCCTCATGCCTGGGAATGCCCACGAGACGGGGATCATAGTCAGCGACCGGGTATCCACTGGCTGGGATTGCCAGAGCTTGAGGGCCGCTCCCTATACGGACAGGTAAGGAACGGAGACAAGCGGAACTTTCGGAGCTCTCAGATGCGACATATTGGGCAGAGGCCATAGGAGATGCACTGGACGAACTAGGGGGCACATGAGAAGAAGACGCCATGGCTGGTGAAGAGTAGTAGTGATTGGGGTGTGAGTTGAAGAGATGATAAGCCCCATCATGGTGGGCGGGGGATGTAGTCATGTCCACGGCTGGGGAGTTTGAGGCGCATGCAATACCATTGGCCATCCAACCACAGGGATCGTACTGGTTGGCCACCCAAGTATCGCCGGCGTTGATGGGGGAGATTGGCACGTCGGAACGTGCTGCGAGAGTAGGCGGCGGGGTTGTGCGGAACCTTCCAATATCATAGATTTGAAGATAGTCCTGATGGGGCTGTTGTGTAGCTTCGTATTCCGAGGGAGGTCTTTGGAAGGTTTCACAGGGAACTTCTCCATCGCTGTCAGGGACATCTTCAGCGCGAGGCGCATAGCATGGCAGAAGGACGCACCGTTGATCATTGTCATAGCCAGACACGGCATTGCACAGCTCGCTACGCCAAGGGGGGACACTTCCAACTAAGGAGCCCACAGGGCTATCCCTTACGACTCCCGGCTCGCCCTGCTCGGATGATCCGATGCTGAGGATATTGTCAGTCCTCATTTCTGAGTCTCGAAAAGAATCACTGACGAGGCAAGAGATAGGTGTTTCATTATTGATGGGTGATGGAATGTTCGCAAAGAACTTTTCGGGGCGTCTTATATATGACGCTCAAAGCGAGGATCCAGGGACTTCACACCTTTAGAGGGACATCCTCTTCGGTCGACGGACACCAATAATATGAAATTGCAGGGTGAGGGCCCGAATCCCGAACGAGCTTGAAGTTTGGTAAATGAAAACCACGAGGATGGTGGTGGGTGGTTACAATCTGTTACGATACACGCCAGTGGCGTGGCTTCGCAACCGAGAGGAGAAGCAGCTCGCCACTGATTACAAGTAAGAAAGGAGGGTGAAAATATATATAAAATACAAAAAGAAATAGGTTTCTCGTTCCTTTGGAAGGGCCATGAGGCAGGGTCGATGTGCTACCTCACAAGAAGGTTGGTTCGCCGAACCTGACCCGCGAACTCCAGCAGCCGACCAGAGATTGCGATCTTGGCTGTTACTAGGGTTTATTAGCGTTAGTATCAGCGTCGTAACGGACGAGTTCAGTCTAAACTGTTCGCATCATCACGATGGTGTACTGGAATTTGAAATTTGACTGAGTTACTTATGCAAAACTCATGTTGGCAGGCATGTCACCGTAGCTTGACTTGCTTGAGGCGGCACCGAAGGAGTTGAAGTCTCGTAGTGAAAGCTACTGCCTCCGTTTTCCTTCGATAAAACTGCCAAGCCATAATCACAAGCTGTGGGACGTGTAGCCAATGAATCCATGATGTCTTGCTCACCTATTTCCATATCACGGTTAGCCTGTCGCGAACATTTGGAAAACTCAAAAGATCGGCCGCATCGTAGGAGATTGAAATATCCATATATGTGGTCCAGTCTGGGGAGATAAACAACAGGAACAGAGTGGCTGTTGGGTTCGCATTCTCTCGCAACCCCCCGTTTGGGGGTGACTTCCGCGTATGGGCGAACCCTGGCAGCCAACCCATAGTCACCGATCACCGGCGCCGCTTTCGTCCAGTCTCCCAACTGTATTACATCCAGACACTGAATGATTAGTGCTGGCTGATATGATCCGGTCTGAACGCAGTACGGAGCTTGTTGCGATGAGCGGCTAGCTTGGCTGAGTCGGCTGGGCTGAGGTCGGTATTAGCTGCGATTTCTCCCACAGAGTGGTTACGATGGCAAGTATGGGTAGTGAGCTAGTGAGCCGTCATCGTGAAGGATTACATGTTGGATGCTTTCCCGACCAACGATAGTGCATATGCCTACGCAGTCTGGTCACCTTTCCGTCCAAACGGCGTCACTTAAACTCAAAGCCATGTGGTTCACTGGTTGCTCGTTACAGTACTGTCAAAAAGTAACCTGTGGATGTATTTGCCCGCAGTATGGCCCACAGTGACCACCTTCTGAGTCTCTACCATGCTTTTATCAGTCCTTGCGTTGGTCAGCCTCGCAGTAGCCTGCGACGACCATCACTCCCATGCTCGCGGTGCTCACACTACCAAGAAGCGAGAGTATCCTCAGTTTCCGCTTACACCTCCATATCGCCCACTCGTATGGGGTGACTTCAATGTAATCCATACCACCGATACCCATGGATGGTTGCTCGGTCATCAAAAGTCAAGCTGGCCGGAGCCGAACTACAGGTGCGTCCATTTGGCCTTGTCTACAGAAGATGAGATCGTTGTGTGGAAGGTTAGCGCCTTGAACGTGGTATGGATGGAGGCCAGGCATAGTCGACGAGTCGTGAAACATGCGCTTGACAGAGTCCTTATACCCTTTCTCCTCCAGTGGTGACCTCGGGGACTTCGCGAGCTTCGTAACCCACATGAAGCAGATTGCCCTCGTACGTCGTTCTTGTGCATTCGCCTGTGAACCTGTGGCGTTGATGCGTGGGGATCCCAAGGAAAAGAACGTCGACCTTCTCTTGGTTGACTCAGGCGACGTCCATGACGGTAGCTGGCACATGAATCTATGCTTGATGCCCGAGGTCTCATTCACATCTAGGAACTGGGCTTTCCGATGGGTATCCACCAGGCGGTGTTGATGCACACGAGGTATCTTGCTTAGGTTACATTTTTCGAGACAGTAGTTAAGCGGCACAAACCCGTAGTCCAACAAGTTCCTCGAGCGCCTTCCATACGATCTTATGGCAATTGGCAAGTATGTACGTCATGTCTTGCGTTCTGGACACCCTCTAATGTCTTCTTCAAGTCACGAGCTATACGTTTATGCGGATACCTATGATGTGTACGTAGCTACTGCCCAGCTCGAAACATGCGGCGCTTTCTCGGAGCATTGTTTTTGCGGGTAATTGATTGTTCCGACAGGTATACAAACTTTGTTCCCCAGTTACACGGCCGCTATTTGTCCTCGAATGCCAATATCACCGTGTTCAACCCTGACGGAGAAGCTGTTAGTGTGCCCGTTGGCAGTGAGTTCCAGTCAACTGTCCGACCCTGGCGGATCGTTGGATTGAATTGCTTCTCACAGATCGTTATGTGAAATTTACGACAGCCAAGTATGATGTTTCCTCGTCATGTAAAATTAAACCGCCTAGCGATTAACCCCAAACACAGGGGACGCCGCATAACATCTCTTGGTGTTTTATATGATTTCACTGGCAATTCCGTCAACACCACTGTGCAGTTCGTGGCCGATATGGTCATGGAATCTTGGGTAGGTGCACTCCCAAACTACAAGTATGGCATGTTTCGCCAAGTTACGTCACCCAGTTCGCAGAAGCCATCGAAGAGGAGCCGGACGTGTTCGTTCTTGTTGGGTAAGCTGTGCGCGTCTTTACTTGACTCACACAAACTGGGCCACCGGTGACCGGGTTTCATTTCTCAGCCACATGCCTGTTTCTCAGGATAACTGTGCGTTTTCAATGGGAGGCAGTGCAATCTTCGGTTACTACTTTCTTACACCTGACAGGGCCAGTGGTCTTCAATGCAATCCGTACTGTGCATCCGTTGACTCCGATCCTGATCTTCGGAGGTAAATCGTTCATGAACGCGAACCTTCGGGGTCTCAGAAACGTGCAGGGCACAGTCACATCCGAGATTGCCAGCAATACGACGGACGTTCTATGGCACTGGAAAGCGGTCGCTACATGGAAACCATCGGTAGGCCGTCATCTGTTGTGCTTCCTGATTCTCGTAATCCGACCTTCCATCCGCAGGTTGGATGAGTATGTTTGTCACGCGGTGTAAAAGTTCCAGTGATCTAAGGTGCCCACAGGCGCGAATCTTGGCGCCGCACAGGGTAATTCTAACAACGTCACGTTTACCAGAAGATACCTTGACCAAAACCGAGTTACATATCAGGTGCGTGAAGTGCGGTTGTGTAGCTACCGTTATCCTGGTCCCGACCACCTATATTTTTAGTATCATACTGAGACATCGAACACAACGTTCGACACGTCGTATGGTCACTCGATCACGATTGGTTTGGAAGACCTTGCAGAGCGGTTCGACCTTTCGTATCTATACGGTTATGCTCCTCAAGACTATACCTTGAGCCGGTATGATGGGTTTCCTTGCTTGGCTGGAGCCTTCTGATGTGGAAACAGAGACCCCTATCCATCCAATGGCTCTGTCCTAACCCTATTCGTCGACGATGTGAGTTCTTGGCTTGGCCATCTTTGGTGTTAAGTATCTCAATATACTTTGTTAGGCTGCTCCGACCGCACTTGCTATCAACAATTCGCGCTCTGACATACCCAGCATCCTGATCACGAATTCTGGTGAACTGCGCTTCGATATCCTCGAGGGTGAATTCACGAAGAACGACCAACTCACCGCCATACCGTTCACTGACTCGTTCTTCTACATCCCAAACATCACCTTAAGCATTGCCAATCAGGTCTTACCCCCCCTCAACGGTGCCGGTGCATCGGACAAGAAGAAGCGTGCGGCACTGGAAGTGGAGATGTGGCGTCGCGGTTACGTTGATAGGCGTTACAACGCATGGCTGGAAGAAATGTCTAGACGCGCTGGTCCTGGACGCAGAGCGGAGATGGCAGGAAACCCGACTTTCGGTTATGTCACTGCAGACGTGCGTATGTTTTCCGTCTATCATCGGCTTCCGATCTGCGGCATGCGAGTCATATTGATGTTCCACACTAGTCCTGTCCAGGTGCCGGTGACGACACCCTCCACACTGCCGTTCCTTACTATTCGAGCCCGGATTACATTGGGTCGGCTACACCCAACGTGACTGATGACACACCCATCGATCTCGTATTCATCGACTTCGTCATGTCAGACGTTATCGAGATTTTGAATACTCTCCAGAGTGCCAAGAATTATACAGACTCCGACGCGTTGCTGTATAGCCCGGTGCTAGCAAGCCAAGTCCTGGGACTGTATGCACAGGCTACGTGGAATTAGGCAGCTCATTCGTTCCGGGTGTGCTGGGATAGTACGCGACCGATACTTGTATCCAGCAGCCATTTGATCGATGATCGTGGAACGGGAATATTAGGACGGAGCTTGCAGCTCCGAAACGGTTCTCATGTTGTGTACAATGTATTAAAATCAACGGTATTAACGAGCAGTTTCAAGAGCAGTAAGTGACGGTTGCACATGTGCATATTATGTTATGAATCAACCTCCGAGAACTTTAGTCAGTACAACCTCATCTCCCAACACCTCGCATCTGTAAGCCAATGGACTGACGAGCCTGGTGGGTGTCCCACCGAAGCACTCCTCGCTGTCTTTGATGTGCGCGGACACACTATCAGATCGTGTGCCACTCTTTTTGCACACAGAGCACTCCCAACGATCCTGAAGGTGTATTAAAATATGGCGAAGGAAGTTACCCTTCATCATAGCACTTGTACACCCTTCCCACCGACATTTGATCGGTGATTTGGGGTCACCACGAAGGTAGATGTGGTGTACATCTGCCAAGTGGTCTATCATCAGTCTGCGGTCATCAGAAATCCATCCCTGACAGGTGTCGAAGGAGCATGGATAAAAAAACGCCTCAGGCGTGGGGTTATGCACGAGGTGGAGATCATAGTCGGCGACCAGAGATCCACTGTCCGGGATTTTTGGAGGCTGGGGGCCGCCCCCCATGTGCACTGGTGAGGAATGGCGACGAGCGGAACTTTCGGAGCTCCCAGACACCGAATATGGAACAGAAATCTTAGGGGATCCATTAGGCGAAGGAGGGGGCACATGAGAAGAGGCCGCCACCACCGACGGGTAGTAGTGATCGGGGTATGAGTTGAAGAGATGACAACCCCCATCATGGTGGGCGGGGGATGCGGTCATATCGACGGCTGATGAATTTGAGGCGCATGCGGTACCGCTGGCCGTGCAACCACAGGAACTGTACTGACCGACCATTCGAGTATAACCGGCGTTGACGGGCGGGTCCAGCACGTCGGGACGTGCTGCAAGAGTGGGCAACGGGGTGGCGGGGAACTCTCCAAATTGGAAATAGTACTGATGGGCCTGTGGTTGAGCTTCGTACTCCGAAGGATAAAATCTGTGAAAGGTTTTGCAGGGGACCTCCCCGTTGCTGCCAGGGATCTCTTCAGTGCGAGATGCGCACCGCGACAAAGGGACTCACCGCTGATCGTTGTCGTAGCCAGCCACGGCGTTGTTCAGCTCGCTGTGCCACGGGGAGACAGCTCCACCCAGGCAGCCCATTGTATCAGAGGCAGCAGTGAAGGGGCTATCCCCCATGACATCAGGCCCACGCTGTTCGGGTGATCCGTTGCTGAGGATAGTGTCAGCCCTCATCTCTCGAAAAGGGTCACTGAGTGAAATGCGTTCCATCCTGGAGGGGTGATTGAACGTGCATTCAGAAAGAACTTTGGGAGGCCTCTTATATGCGAAGTTTAAAGCGAAGATCCAAGTCCCGACTCTTCACATATTTTGATGGAAATATTCTTTTTGGTTGACGGAAACCGAAAATATGACATTGCAGGGCGAGATGGACACGCAGCGGTGCACCTGCCATGGTCCGATGGCCCAAGATTCGGAGATCTAAGCGCCAAAAGAGTTCGTGGCTGCCACGTGCGACCGACCCTGCACGATAGAGGCATTCTGGAGTTTGGTAAATGAAAACCACGAGGAAGCCAATTGGATGGTTACAACTCGCCATATCATTAATGGGGGGCCGAAACAAATAAAAATAAACCCCCAAAAAAAGGTTTTGGTACCTTCAGAGGGGCCATGAGACAAGGCCCATATGTACTTCAAGCTGACGTTTCACTCCACAAGAAGAGTAGTCCGCCGAAGCGGACCCGCGAAGACTAGCAGCCAACCAGAGATTGCGTCATGTTGGGGGATATGGCAGAAAGGCTCAGCCACTGATGCAGTATGGAGCGCTTGCCGAACTTGAGATTTCATGTTGGCTGGCATGTGACGGCAAAGAATAAGTTTCGTTGAGAAACTTAGCATCCCTTGCTTTGGACAAACCAGCCAAGCCGTAATTACGAGCTGTGGGAGGTGAGACCAATACACCCCTGACGTCTTGCCATAATGTTCCTTACCTATTTTTATATCGTGGCTAGTCTGCCAAACGTTTGACGTAGAGAACTGAGATGTTGTCGACCACATAATAGTAGTATTGGAGATTGTACATATGTAGACATCCTCTGGAAAAAACCCGATTTGAGTGGCTTTGGGCTCGGAGGGCAGTTCCAACCAAGCTAGCACAAGTTTGTTGCTTACGACAGCCGTTCTTCGGTGATGAATCGATGACTTTAGGACTGCACATTATTTTCTCAAATCAATATTTTTGAAAATGTGTATTACATAATGGCTGATGATCGATGAGCGCTGAATATGAAAGTTCCCAGGAATTACTCTGCATAATTGATCGCGCTAGCTGATCGGCCATTGTACGGAGTGCGCCCCACCGATCTGCGGGTCGGCCTAAGTAATTACAGCATACCCCTCCTGTTGCAGCTCTTGAATTGTCGGGTGCTCGGCATGCAGTGCTGTTTTACAGCCCTGGCATAGGGTCCATAATGGCTCGCGAAGGTGTGCAGATCATCGGGCTGATACGGAGCCTTTTCGCGATGAAGTTCTGGTCGGTTCGGGGTCGATTACGAGTAGCTGCATTATCTCACAAAGAGTCTGGTGAGGTGACTACGGAGTGACAGTACTGCGTTTGTTCAACGTTCGTTGTCGATGCATGATGCATGGTGCCCCCATCAACGATTGTACGCTGTCCCACCTACGACCTTTCCATTAAGAAGGTCACCCTCGAACTCCGGACAGTTATGTAAAAGTAATTCGGGGATGTCTTTTTGCCCGCAATATTGCCGAGAGTGTCCATCTTTTAAGTCTCTACCATGCTTTTGTCGGTGTTTGCGCTGGTCAGCCTTGCAGTGGCCTGCGACGACCTGCACCCCGCGATGCTCACACTTCCAAGAAGCGAGACTATCCTCAGTTTCCGCTTACACCTCCGTGTCGCCCACTCGTATGGGATGACTTCAATGTAATTCATGTTTTCTACAAGTCACGAGCAATACGTTTATGCAGATACTTATGATATGTAAGTACCTACTGCCCAGCTCGAGGTCGCCGACTGACATGGGGTGCTTTTCTCGGTGCACCAACAGCATTACAGTTCGTGGCCGATATGATCCTGGAATCTTGGGTAGATGCACACCCACTGAACTACAAGTAGGATTGTTTCGCCAAGCTACGTCACCCAGTTCGCAGAAGCCATCGAAGAGGAGCCGGTTCTTGTTGGCTGAGCTATGCATTAGCGTCTTTACCTAACTCATACGAGCTGGGCCACCGGTGGCCTTTTCATTTCTCAGCCACATGTCTATTTCTCAGGATAATTGTGCGTCTTCAATGGGAGGCAGTGCATCTTTGGTTAAAACTTCCTTACACCTGACGGGTCCAGTGGTCTTCAATGCGATCTGTGCTTTGCATCCGTTGACTCCGATCCAGATTTTCGGCGGTAAATCGTTCATTGAATACGAGCCTTCAGGATCTCAGAAACGTGCAGGGCACAGTTACATCCGGGACTGCCAACAATACGATGGACGCTCTCTGGCGTTGGACCATCGGTGGGCCATCATCTCTTGTGTTTTCTGATTGGCGTGATCCAAGCTTCCACTCGCAAGTTGGATTGTCACGTGGTGTAAAACTTTCAGTGATCTACGTGTCCAACAGGCGCTTACATATCATGTACGTGAGGTGCGGTTATATAGTTGATGTTACTCTAGTCCCCACCACCTATAATTTCTAGTATCGCACTGAAACATCGAACGCAGGGTCCGACACGTTGTGTGGTCGCTCGATCAGGCCTGGCTTGGAAGACCTTGCAGTGCAGTTCAACCTTTCGGTTATTCTCCTTAAGACTATACTTTGAACTGGCATGTCGGATTTCCTTTCTTGGCTAGAGCATTCTGATAACGTGGAAACAGCAGCCCCTATCGGACTCCAGCGACCCGTCCCAACCCTATATTCGTCGATGATGTGACGTCAAGTATCCCAATATACTCTGTTAGGCTGCTCCCACCGCACTTTCCATCAACAATTCGCGCACTGGCATACCAAATATCCTAATCACGAATTCTGGTGAACTGCCCCTCGATGTCTTCAAGGGTGAAGAATGACCAAGTCACCGCCATACCTTTCGCTGACTCGTTCTTCTACATTCCAAACATCACCTTAAGCATTGCTGACTAGGTCTTGTCAGCCCTCAACGGCGTCAGTGCATCGGTCAAGAGAAAGCGCGCACCGCTGGAAGTGGAGATAGGCGTTACGCCGTGTGGCTGGAAGAGATGTTTACAGGTGCTTGTCCCGGAAGCAGAGTGGATATGGCAGGAACCCGACTCTCGGTTATGTCACTGCGGACGTGCATATATTTCCCATCTATCATCGTTTTCCGATCTGTGGCATGCGGGTCATATTCATATCCCATACTAGTCTCGTCCGGATGCCGGTGTGGACATCCTCCATACTGCCGTTCCTTACTATTCGAGTTCGGATTACATTGGGTCGGCTACACCCATCGATCTTGTATTCATCGACTTCATCGTGTCAGACGTTATTGAATACTCTCCAGAGTGCCAAGAACTATGTATACTCACTCCGACGCGTTGCTGTATAGCCCAATGCTAGCAAGCCAAGTCCTGGGTATGTATGCACAGGCTAGGTGGAATTAGGCAGTTCATTCGTTCCAGATACGCTGGGAGAGTGCTTATGCGACGCGAGCGATACTTGTGTCTAACAGCTATTTGATCGATGATCGTGGACGGGTATGTTACGATGGAGCTTGCAGCTCCGAAATGGTTCTCATGTTTTTGCATAAGAATTGTGGTTATTTGGATGTCAAGGTTGTCATCTTTAAGTTGACCCGACCGAAAGGAAGGGGGCTCCGGGTAACGAATAGTCGGATGGGCCTTCGACGCGATGCGATGCACCCTAATAACCTTGCGAGGTGGATACATGACAACAATCTTACGCATCTACCCTGTCCGTGACTGTCATGTTTATGACCTGCAGACCCTGCCCAGGAATACAAACTCTGGAGTGAAGGTACTTGAGTTCCGCACTAGGGTCGCTGTTTGACTGAACTCTAAGTTGGGCATCAACACAAGGACCCACATTACGGACCTATGTATCTCCAGTGGCATAATCTGCTGCCCCGTCTTTTTTGGTCAAGGTTCGAACGCCCATTTCCGAAACGTCGGTGAGTAGCGAGGTATTACGTCTGCACGGCTGACTTGGCCTTTTGGCTTGGTCAGTGGCGATGAGAGGTCTGGCATGGTCAAAACCTAGGGTACCAGGCACATAACGACGGCATACCAAGGTTGGCTAGCAATAATCGCGGGAGAAGTGAAATTTGAGAGGATTCATGGGTCTGCGGCCTTTCACTTACGTTGCTAATCTCAAGTATAGCATGCAGAAGACGAATGGGCGGGGAGAAATTTGCGTAGATCCGTCGAACTAGGTTGTCTTACCTTATAACCAGAACTATGTAAACTCGGCGACGACGAGGTTATAGCACCAGCTAAAATGACCTGGTTATTGATGCTGGTTCAATACAGGCGCGGAACTCGGAGGTCAGCCACGTTCCTCGGCCCTCCACGCGAGAACACGAGAGAAGTCCACAGCTATACCTGTCAGCTGGAACGTAACCCGAGATCTCACTGATGCCATCTCGTGAGCAGGAAAAAATAAAATAGAGCCATTCATTGATCAATTATCAAGCCGAATAGTGGCAACACACAAAAGTCGCGCACGTCGGGGCAGTGTGACAAATGAAAAGAAGAAGTGGATGCTGCTGCGATGCCGTGAATAGATCTAGCAGGCTTCAAAGATTCAACTTCCCAATGGGTAGAGTGCGGCGGAAGGTATCAATACCTCCCTGCTTGGGGATGACAGGAGTTGGCAACCACGGTTGAACAGAAAGTGCCAACTTACCGCAGGGACCTGCGCTGCCAGCTCGCCATGAGGTATGGCACGATAGCTATACTAACAACTTTTCACGGGAACTTGGTAGCGAGACAAATAGATACAAACAATAATCTCTGGGGTACGTTATACAGTGACTCAAAAAACTGTCCAGATGCTTGCCACTTTTTCAAAGATTGGCCTGTAACTCTGTCCATACTTATCTATAAATCATGAAAAAATAGGGGTAGATAGCCATTGGTCAGGTGATCATGGATGCCAAATATGGTTATGATCATGTGACCCAATCTGTTACAATTAAATCCACAATGGCAAGTACTCATCCAGACAGTTTTTTTGCAGGTGGTTGGAAGTGTGGAGATGGCTGTGGCTGTGTTGAATTATGGTGTGGCTGTGCTGAATTTCAACAAATTAATATAACTCTGTTATGAATATACATAAATCAGGTGCAACCTCTGGACATTATGCTCCCTATCCCCCATGAAGCCCATCTCCCCTGAGACTCAGCTAGCTGTGCTGTCTATGCGTCAAGATGGCCAATCTTGTCATCAAATTGCTACCAAACTCCACATTGGTCATTCTACTGTCTCAGAACTTCATTCTAAGGCCATCTCACCCCTTCCCATCAATGCTGGTGGTCATCCCTCTAAACTTACCAACCATGATTGTCGTCATCTTGCTTGCCTAATCACCTCTGGGCAAGCAGATACTGCCACCCAAGTCAAGAAACTTGGTGGGCTTGATGTCAGTACCCAGACCATCAGGAATCACCTCAAGAAGGAGAACCTGAAGGCTGTTGTGAAAGCAAAAAAGCCTCAACTTCAGCCTTGGCATGTGTGACAGTGCTATGCATTTGCACAGAAGTACCAACACTGGACTGAAGAAGACTGGGCAAGGGTTGTTTGGTCTGATGAGACCAAAATCAATCATCTGGGGTCAGATGGGAGGCTTTGGGTGTGGAAAAAGCCAGGGGCTCCTCTTACAAACCAACATGTTCAAGGTACTGTCAAGTTTGGTGGGGGGAGTTTGATGATTTGGGGCTGCATGACAGTGCATGGAGTGGGTCAAATGTGCAGGATTAATGGGAGGATGGATGCAGCACTCTATACCAAAATTATGGGGGACCATCTGTTCCAATCTGTGGAGCAACATGGGATGGATTCCAATAACTTCATCTTTCAACAAGATGGAGATCCCAAGCATACATCAAAATTGGCCAAAAAATGGTTCAGTGATCATGGTGTTGAGCTTCTAGACTGGCCTGCACAGTCACCAGATCTCAATCCCATTGAACACCTTTGGAATCACCTGAAGAAAAGGCTGGGAACCTACCCAGTACCCCCCAAGGGCATAGAGGAGTTGTGGAAGAGGATTGAACAGGAATGGAAGGAAATTCCCAGGGATGTGTGCCTTAATTTGATCAACAGTATGCCTAGAAGGGTTGCAGCAGTGCTTAAGGCTAAGGGTGGATACACAAAGTACTAGATATATTATACCCATTGTCATTTGGATACCCTGCAAAAAAACTGTCCAGATGAGTACTTGCCATTGTGGATTTAATTGTAACAGATTGGGTCACATGATCATAACCATATTTGGCATCCATGATCACCTGACCAATGGCTATCTACCCCTATTTTTTCATGATTTATAGATAAGGATGGACAGAGTTACAGGCCAATCTTTGAAAAAGTGGCAAACATCTGGACAGTTTTTTGAGTCACTGTACGTTACACACCCGTTGTGGGGCACTACTTCTTGGAAGAGTGTGCGAGGACTGGGGAAGACTGAAGGAAAATAATTCCTAGGTTCATCCCAAGGGGTGCTGAGTGGGAAAGGGATGCATGCAAAGAGAAGGGGTTTGATGAGGTGATATTCCGTAGGAATAGGATTCTAATGCTTGAACGGGATGGCGACCTGTAGGCACGGGGCTGGATACGTGATTTTACCGATTTGGGGGAAGCTGGTAGACTTTAAGGCGACGCTGGAGAACGGGGACTCGAAGTACTCGACGCTCGGGACTCTTAGACTCTTCAAAAACTCCGAAAACGACTCTAGAAGGTGGTTTTTTTTTTTTTTTTTCCGATGCTCGGCCAGGGTACTTATGGTATACAGGAAGCGACTACAGGTATGGAAAATTTTTAGAAGGAGCAACGAATGGGAAAAGATGACACCTGTCAAATGTACAGTATGTACAACCCTGCATGTGCAAGTAAGTAGGGACCGTGTAGACGAATCATAGAAGGACAAGAAGGGAAACCGAAGCAGTACCAAAATCGACCAACCGGAATAAGTGAACTGCGGAAACACCTCTCTCGTGCAAGCAGCTTGGGACCTCAGAGGTGGGGCGGATCATGGGGGAAGCAGCGGCAGTGGCTGTGCAGTGGCTACAGTGGTGGCAACACGACAGGTGATGGGTGCTCGGAACCTGTACGGGGTTGGAGCATGGCGCATTGTGATTGGCTGAACTGGACCCAGGCCTAGACCCTTAGCCTGAGTCTGTATGATCGGCTTCGGAACTCTGGGGAGAAGATGGTGAGGCGATCAGGGAGTCAGCGTGATGTGGAGCAGGTGACGAAATTCCTGTACGGGATTCCTTGAACACGAGAATGGGCAGGAAGGCACGAGGCAAGGCCAGAGAAACTCCTAGCTCGAGCGGGAACGGCTGTGAGTAGAGACGTCATACACGGAATGTTACTTGTACACTCAGAGGATTACCATTCCCTACACCTCCCAGGGTCTTTGAGCGCTGACCGTCCTCGGTCAGGAGACACGTGTACAAGAAGCCATAGCGGCGATAAGGGGAATTGATGCGCAAGACAAACACATGCATAGAAGCAGACAACGTGTGTTAGAAACTCCGGAAGGTGACGACGCACACCGTGGAAAACTCCGTAGAGTCAAAGCCTGCGCGACAGGTACCTTCCCTCTCCCATCTGCCTCCCTTCGCACCATCTTCCTCGTTCGAATGCGACATCATGTCTCAGTCAACCCCACCACCCATTTTTGCCCCCGACCACGAGGCGACTGGGGTACCTCTCCAGTGGCACTGCAAGATGACGACCCTGGAAGGGTTATTGAACGCCGTACCCCTGCTACATGCGCCCGTGTGGGTCTCGCACGGATGGTTGATGCACTATGACCAAGTGCACGTAAGTACCCGGTGAGCTTCTGTGCTTCCCCCCCCCTCTGAAAAAAAACTCCGTAGTACGAGGCCGAGTGTGTGCGACTCTATGCCATACAGAAGGGTACTGACGTCCCGGAATTTCCAGACGCCATCAGGAACGCGATGGAGGCCGCCGAGTCCGATATCCGTAACCACCATCTCCAAAACTACACCTACAACCCTAGGTGGACGGCGCCTGTGAGATTGACGGTTGCTAGTGACAAAGGGTCGTCGAGCGTCGCTCAGGACCATGGTGGCAGGTCAAAACGGGCCCGGAAACAGACAGAGAGAGCAGTGGCGAGCGGTAGTAAGGGGAAGCAGAAGGTGCGTTTTTCTCCGGATCTTTCGTGTGCCGAGACCTTACCCTGCCCGGCTGTAGGTGACTCAGGACGACGGGGACGACAATCTGGGTGACAGCTATGAGGGCAATCGCCCTGGTGCCAGCGATGACGGTAACGGCAAGGTACCGGAAAATCTCGAGGGTCCCTGCAAGGAGTGTAGCGATGAAGGCAGGGGGGCATCCTGTGAGGGGGAAGTCCATCAAGCGTGTCTGAGGTGCAGGCGCTTAAAACGTAAGTGCTCTCGAGCGGCAGGAAAGGTGGGCAGGAAGGTAAGTGAACACAACTCGCCCAAGCAGACCTCAGAATAATGACCAAACACTGCAAGCATTTCACAATTTTTCTTGCCAAAATATGTTGAAAAAATGGAAAGAAGAGATAATCTTTTATTTGGGCTGTGTTCACAGAAAAAATGCAAATATAATATTTTCTTTTCTTTGTCTTTTCTGTGCAAAAAAATGAATTGATGGTAGTGCTGATTAGCTTCTATGCTAATGGGTATTACCATCAATCAATGTTTTGTGGAAAGTCATGCAAAGAAAAGAAGATATAATTTTTGCCTTTTCTCTTTGAAAACAGCTGTCAAAAAAGAGTATCACTTTCTTCAATTTTTTCAGCATGTTTTCTGAAGAAAAATTGAGAAATGCTTGCAGTGAAATGTAGTGTAAGAACCCGACAGCCCCTCAGATGTCATCGCCATCTTTGAACAAGTGGAGTAAACCAACACCTCCTGTGCCTGGCCCATCCGCAAGCCTCCCTCCTGTCAAGGTTACCCTCCGACTCCCTCGTCAGGCAATTGACCGTGCATTGCGACGTGACCCCACCCCGGAACTTTTGACCTCGCCATCGACCGCTCCAATACCCTCTCCCATCCTACCCTCCCCTGAACACCCCATCCATTCACCATCTCGCCTTTTTCTGGGGTCTATGACCCCTTCTTCGACACGCCCTCCTCCCCGTCCTCTTACACCCGCCAACTTTTCCCCATTGGCCGAAGTCGATGAACTCCAAGAGTTATTCGAGGGCAGGTTTTCTGCGACTGCGACCGGGCTTTTGCAAGACGACGAAATGCTGGTCGTGCACGAGGAAATGCCTGTAACGAAGGAAGGGTCCCCAATTGAAACCGTACCTCAAGAAACCCCGGAAATGGCGGCGGTCAGTCCTTCCCCACCTCACGATCCCTCATCCTCTCCAGCCAGGACAACACCATGGCTACACGCCTTAGACGAGCGTATCGAACAGTTGGAGGAGATCGTCGAAATTAATGAGGTCGAGGTTGCGGAGATGCACGAAGACCTAGCGAGGATCACGGCACGGGTCTCGAGGTTCGGGAGTGCCGTCCTGGAGCAATGACATCAGTTGAGGGAGATCCGGGAACTCCGGAAGGAACTGCCAATCTGAGGGAGGTGAAGACGCCCGTAAGTCCCATAGTTGTACAGTACTTGTATTCTAGCTAGCGTGTCTTTGTGATCGGAATTAAACCCCTCGGACTCGAAAACGAAACATGATATAAGTAACGCACGAACAGTATGAACAGAATTTTTTTTTTTTTTTTTTTGACTCGAAAGACTCTTTGTATGTTGACAGGAACGAACTGTAACCAAACCGGCGATAATTAAGAGGAAAAGTAAAGTAAAGAAAAGACAAGAAAGGAACGGTAACAGAATAGAGAGAAGGAAACACCAGCGGTGGTTACTCATCTAGCTCATCCTCTGGCACGTCAGCCAGGTCTGGGTCTGGGAGGGCCTCGTCCTCGAGGCGATTAAGGTCGGAATTTTGGCTGTCGGTGAGATGGGTGACCTCAATCCGGGATTGGTTATGAGGATAGTACGGGAAGAGTCAAAACACAGCATAATGGAATTTTGAAATCGCGCCATCCAGCTCAGAGAGGAGGTAGGATCCCCCCTTGGTACGATGAACGACGACCATTGGTCCTAGGTAACGTGGTTTGGTTTTCCGGTCGAGTTCCTTTTCGATCCTAGAATTCTGGACAAGGACCAGCGAGCCGGGCTCTAAATCAAAGTCTCGGATGGTATGCCTGAACCGTGAGACGAAATCTTTGATGGATGCAAATCGAGATTTCAGAACGAGTTCGTGTATATGTGCAAGGTCCTCAGGGCGTTTTTGTAACTGACGAGCGCGGTTGGCGATGAGGTCTGTCGTCGAGTATAATTCCGCTTCGTATGGTGCTAAGAACGTCGCTTCTGATATATCGAAAGGAAGCCTAGGGTGAACACTGTGGGCCATATAATAGGGGGAGAACCCAGTAGCCTTGTGGACGGTGACACACTCTGCCCAGAAAACTGACAGCGCCGCCTCTGACCATCTCGAAACCTCTCCCTCGCAACTTTTTACCAGTGCCTCTCTGACATCAAAATGCTGGCGCTCGACTATCCCATTCGCTTGCGAATTATATGGCGAAATGCGGATGTGGTTAATGCCATAGGTTTTCGCCAACCAGGAGAGGGCTAAGACATAGGGGCCTCCATTGTCGGTGACGATTTCCGAGACGGTACCCCAGCGGTACAGGATCTGTTCGAAGATAAATTTCCCAATCGACTTCCCAGTTTCGGCTCTGAGCATCGCCCATTCGGGGTAACTGGTTAGGGAACAGCGGGCTTGGGTGACGTAGCGGTATCCGTTTGACTTTGGCATTACAAACGTGTCGATGTATGCCTTATAGAACAAGGGCTCGGGGATGGTGACAACAGGGGGAATATGGACCCAGTCTAGACGTCGAACCTGGCACTCGTGGCATGTACGGACGAACCAACGAACATCCTGTTCCAGCATGGGCCACCAGAAGCGAGTCAGCAGACGCATATGGGTGGAGAATATACCCTTGTGCCCAAGATCATCGTGAGCCTGCTGGATGATTTCTAGGTGCTTGTGGGGTCGAACGACGAGTTGATGCTGGCCCTGGGGTTCCTTCCTCCACAGTTCCCCCCCTTTCACGAAATACCTTAAGGCCATGCGCACCAGGCTCTCTAGGTCGGCCTCTCCCATCCCTTCTGGGGTCTTCTCCATCTCCAAGAACTCCCTCACCTCTTCCAACCTCTTTTCCCTCTGCCTCGCATGCTCAGATCGCGGGATTTCTGTTTCCGGGACAACCGTTGCCATTTCTGCCGTAAGGAAGACACCGATGTCTCGAGGAATGGTTCGGGGTAAGCATACGATCGACTGTGGAGTTTCTGAAAAGGGTCGTAGCGGTCGAGCAGGTGCCTCTCTACGGTTCTTGAGCTCGACGGCGAAAGCTCCGCATTCATCTACCCAATCCTCGTAGCCCTCTTCGTCTACCTCTGGATCTTCTTCGGCCCTTGGTCTCCTCGACAAACCGTCGGGGGCTGCATGTTTGGATGCCGGGACGTGCACGAGCCTGAAATCGAACAGTAAAATCCCAGCGATCCAGCGGTTGATAGTAGCATTGGGCTGTAGATCAGGGTTATTAATCATGCCCTTAATATACTGTGCGTCGACCTCGACGACCAAGTTCTGGACCCCGAATATATAAAGTCTGACGTCGTGTAGGGCTCGAAAGAGGCCGAAAAGCTCGAGCTTTGCCTGGCTATATCGTTTTTCCTGGTCGTTGAGACTTATTGAACCGAAACGGGCTGGGTGACATTTTCCATCTTCTCCCTCTTGCATGAGAATATACCCGACGGCGACGTTGGAAGTGTTGAGGGCGAGAATAACAGATCTGCCAGAGGTATAGTCAATCGTACGGAGCGCAGGGGATGAGACAATAGCTCAGTGGAGGTAGTCCATAGCCTCTCGATGCTCGTCACGGAATTCGAAGGGGACGTCCTTCTTTGTGAGCTCGACGAGGGGACAGGCGTGCTTGGCGAAGTTTTTAATGAATATGCGGCAGTACGAGCATAGTCCTAAGAAGCCACGAACTTCAGTAACATTAGCACAGTAAGGCCAGTCCTGGATTTTCTGGACCTTCATTTCGTCGGGAACTCTACCCTTGTATGACACCTTATGCCCAACGACTATGATCGATGGTGCTGCGATAACACACTTCTTGGCGGAGACGGTTGCCCCAGCATTTCGAAGGCGGTGGAGGACTCGGTTGACGTTCTGTAGGTGCTCCCAGACGAAACGCCGTATACTGGGATTTTCAGGGATCGTTTGGAAGGTGCCGTCAGGATTCTCATAGCGTACTTTGGGGCCCTTGATAGGGCAGTCGTCTATGAACGGAATGGTTACTTCCGGGATTTCGTCCTTCAGGATCCAGCACACGTCCCCATGGAATACTTGGACCGTGTTTGTATACCCCATCGGTAGTTTGGTAAGCTGAAGCGTGCCTATGGGTGTCTGGAACGTGGTCAGGTCTCTGTAGTCGTCGTGTATAGTATGGTGGTCATAGCCGACCATCAGATCTAAAATCCCGTAGATGGAGTGACAGGCGAATGCCTCAGCGATAGTGTCAACGAAAGGGGGAACGGCAGAGTCCTGGATGGACACGGCGTTTAGTGGTTGTAGGTCGTGGACAAGTCGCAAGGATTTCCCGTCTTTCTTGACGACACAGAACCATTTAGAGTGATAAGACGAGGTGGAGGGTTCGTAAACACCGGCGGCGATCTTCTCTTTGATGATGTTAATGACATCGCGAAAGATAGCGGGGGGTATAGGGATATTCCGCTCGACCCATGGTTTGTGCGTCAGGGTTGGAATCTTCAGGGGTGGGAATACGTCCTCACAAAATGTACCCCTCTCTGAGGCATCCCAGGCGAAGGCCATTTCGTGGGTACAAACGAGCCAGCGGACCAAAGCCAGCTCTTCTGGCCACAGAAACCTCGCTGGGTCTAAGTCCAGCTCGTCTGAACGTTCTTGAGTGAAATGGGTCCCTGGAAAAAAGGGTGGGGGAGAGAACGGGAGTACAGGAAGGGACGCTAGAGGGTACTCGACCTCCCGATGCTCTACCCGGAATTCCACAGGCATAGACGTTGGGACCGGTCTGACCTTCTTCGCTACAGGCTTGTACTTTAAAACGTGACAAACAGGGTCGAACTGGTACGTAGATCGTAAGGCAGAAACTGTCAGTGGAGAAACCATTGTACTTGTTGAATATAAGAACTGGTCACCAGGTGGAATAAAACTGGAGTCGAAGGGCTCCACGGACGGAACACTTTCATCCTTGACATTGTATAGTAACATAGAAGCAGGAAGATCTTGCGAGTCTGTAGGAACGGGAGAAGTATAATGGGGAAACTCTGATGGAGAATCTGATACATAAAGGGAGCATACGGAGAAAACCTCCTTGTGGTCTCCTTGCAACTTTGGCGAATCCTTGACCGATACTAAAAACCCTGATCCAATCTATCCATCTGGCACCATAATTCTCTTCTTGCATAGAACTCTTCTTCATCCTCGGAGTTGACGAAGCGGGGTAAGGGGTGCAGTCGGTTACGAGGGCGAGTAGGAATCAGTACTTGTCATCTGGAATTCGGGTCATGTATCTCAAGAGACTGTTCTCCATCAGGGAAGTCGCATAGGATGCTGCTGAGAAGGCAAAAGAAGGGACGACCCAAGAGAAGATCGAAAGGCGCGCGGTCAACGACCTGAATCTGGAGATGCGCCTCGATAGAACCTATACGCAAGGTCGTGTTCTCGATGACACCGAGCGTGCTTTCCTTGGACTAGTTAGTGGCCTCGAGCGTTGTAGGGAGGGAAGTCTCCCTACTAGGTATTTTATTTTATTTCACTGTTTTTGCTTTACAGATCTGTTCTGTTCTTATTTCCTTATCTTTTTACTTAGTGTTTGGACGCGTTGTTGGCTTATGTAAGCCAACAACTACTTACAGTACACTGTACTTACTTAGAATAACAAGAGCCGCATTACCAGAGACGAGCAGACGGAAATAAGGACGCAGAACCTTGGGAGAATATTTCTCCAAGATCAGACACTCGTTAGACGAATCTCAGCACTCTTTTGGACTTTTAGGGCGCGTTTTCATTGTTTTCACCACTCTTTGACACTCTACCAGGCATCTCTAGCCTCCTGGGTCGAACTAGGACCCTCTTCCAACAGGAGCCTCTTTTAGTCTCCTCCCACTGTCTTTTCTCAACAATCTTTACATCTGGAGCCCACCGCGAGGGGGCTGTTTTGCTTGGTAACCCCACTTCTCCCCCTACCCCTGAGCTTGTACACGCGTTTTCTCGAGAACCAACGCGCCGGACCTCTCGCTTTTCCGGATCCTCATTCTACTCGACAAGACCTTTCGAACGAGGTCTTTTTCGTTGTGTCCGCTTCAGCGGTTCTGGAGATATTCCAGTTTTTGTGGAGAAAGGCTTTGTAGGACAGATTTTGGCATAACTCGGGATTCGGTGCGCCAATCCTCTCGTTTCTTTGATCTCCCAGCGCCTCTAGACGCCCTCTACGACGTCCCGGAGTTTGGTAGCCCTCCGCCCAGCAGTCCCTTGCCAACGTGCTGCTGTCCTCCCACCCTTCGAGCTGCACACGCGTTTTCTCGTGACCCGACGCGCCGGACCTCTCGCTTTTCGGGATCCTGGTAGTACTCAACCAGACCTTTCGAACGGTGCCCTTTTCGTCGCATTTGCATCAGTACTTCCAGAGATATCACGCTTTTTGTGCGAAAAGGCATTCTCAGACCGTTTCGTGAATATCTCAGGATTGGGTGCGCGGTTTTTCGTATTTCCTCGTTCTCCCAACTCCTCTAGGTCCCTGCTACCACCTCCCAAGGTTTTGTAGCGTCGCGCCCAGCAGTTCTTCCCCAGCGCATTGCTGTCCTCCTCCCCTGCCACAGCCTAGCTCCCTGGCACTCTCCCTCGCGTTTTTAGCTCCCTCTCGAGTTGTAGGGAACTTCTCCCCACCGTCTTAGAGTCAGTAGGAAGCCCCTTCAAGACCCCATCAGCTGCTTTGAGACCACAGATGCTTTGACGCTCCCAGACGCATCCCAGCCCCTTCGAGACACGTTCGTGACGTAGACGCTTCGTTTAGATGCACCCGCTCTGTTCGTAACATATTCCAGACGTATACCATCGTTCCTTGCGCATTTTGCAGTCGAGCGAGGCTGCATATCTGAGAGTCAAGCTTTGAGTCGCACGTGGCGACTAAATTCAGTTTTTGGTGGTCAAAACCACTTCATGACGTGTAAACAAGTCCCCTACACCCTCCCCACTCATTTCGTGTACAAGAACTCTCCCCCTCCTTCCCCCATAGACATTCGAGGTCGCATCGAGACGACCCCACCCCCTTCGTTTTATCTCTCGAGACTAACTGCAGACACTCGAGGCGTGTGTCTACCCTCGTAACCATTGTTGATTATCAACTATGACGTGGTATATATTCATTTGAGCCTCGTATATACTATTTGTGATGGAAGAGGCATGCAGACCAGCTCGAGCCCCACTGGTGTCACACCCAGAGTTCTCGGGGCAGGCGCAGGACCTGCCAACTTACCTTGAGGAGGTTGTGGAGCATGGTAAGGCCCAGGGGGCAACAGATACTTTGTCGCTCATCCAGTTTGCTATCGACGGAGCACCACCCTGCACGGGAAGGCTCTGGAGCCACCTTGTGGCCAGTGCACCAATTCTCGAGCGATGGGAGAATTTCAAGGCCCTCATAACTCTCCAGTACCCTGAGATCGAGCTGGTCGAGGACATTCTCGAGTGCTTCGAGGAGTTCTATGCTTTCCTCGAGGGGACTCGTCGCAGCAAGCTAAGCTCAGTCCCAGCCCTAGGGGACTACCTTCGTCGTTTCCAGCTTTTGTTCTTGGCCCTGGTGAGTCGGAATGTCATGGAGTTGAGCCATCGAGCCCCGCTGTTCCTTCGAGGGCTCCCACCACTGGTTGAGTCTGAGGTCTCGAAGAGGCTCACATCGAGGTACTCCCTGTTTAGGTCGGGCTACCTATGGCCCATTGAGGTTGTTGTTCGTGTTATGAAGGAGGTTATCGAGGATGGGGTAGGCCGCTCTGCCCCTCGTCTAGCTTCGAAGAAACCCTTGTCAGCCCTCGAGTCTCTCGAGCAACCCTCTCGGTACTCACCCTCGCCCTCGATCAGTCACCACTCACATGTCCCTGTGGAGTACTCTCGGTCTCATTCTAGAAGATGCTCCCAGGGAGAGGCGCACTCGAGCACAAAGCTTCCCCCTCGTTCCCCCTTTGAGGCATCCCCTCAAACTTCGAAGAACTCCCCTCCCTCCCCCAAGCTCGCTTTGAGCAGCTCATCTCCTTGCCGAGTCACTTATGCAGGCTCATGGCGCACTGTGGCTCAGCCACGGCAGTGTGTCCCAGATAAGCAAGCTGGTGACTTAGCCTCGAACTCGCTTCGTAGCTCGAGAGAAGATCAATGGTTGCATGCACACTCACCTCGTGACCCTCGTCTCGAAACTGCTTCGAGGACCCCTTCGAAGCTACCCTCGGATCTCGAGCCACCCCACCAAGCCTCATTCCTCCTTCGAGAGGCTGTGATTTCGACTGAGAAGCCTTCCCCTACCGCTTTTGAGTCGTGTTTGAGAGTGTCCAGTGGAGTTTCACCCCTTCGAGAGTGTGTGGGTTCGAGTGCGCCCTCCCTGGCCCCTTGAGAGTTTAGTTTCTGTTTCTTCTGTGGTCAAGAAGGACACATTCGAGCTCAGTGCAAGGTCTGTGCTTCGTACTTAGCTGTGGGCAGGTGTAGGGTACTTCAAGGTCGTGTTGTACTGCCCACAGGTGAGGAAATCCCTCGTGAGGCGCTTGGGCACACCCTTCAGGCTCGATTGGATTTCTGGGCACTTGCTCGTGGCCCAGGAAGTCTAGCTACTCAGTTATTGTCTCCCCCTTCGAGTTCCGAGTCAGCCCTGCCCCTCGCCTGCTCTCGATTTGATCCCGAGACTACCCTGGAGCGCCCTTTGAGTTGGGGGGCCCCTGCATCCCCCTCGAGGGCAACCCAGTCACCTCCAAGCACCTCCCAAACCCTCGATAAGCCACTTCGAGGCTTCAAGCCAGGCCTTAGTCAAATCCCGAGGCTCGTCATAGCCTCTCGAGGACTCATTTCCCCCTCTCGAGCCCCTCCTGCCCTTCCGAGCCCAGTCCCACCCCCGAGTCGAATCCCAAGGCTCATCAGAGCCTCTCGAAGGTGTGTTTCCCCCTCACACAGCTCTCCATCCCCCTCGAGGTGCCTTTCGAGGCCTGTCCAGGCTCGAGGCCAGTCTCACCTTCGAAGCTGCTCTCTCGAACCCCCTCATTTCCCCTCGATGCCACTCTGGCACCCTCTCCTGTGGGTGTTGGGACCTCTTTTCATTGGTATTTTGTTTATTTTATGGTCTCTTTCATTGTCAAGTTCGCGTTTTTTGAGTTTTGATTTAGAGTTTTTGTTTCGAGGAGGATAGCCCTCGTCTCGCTATATGATACAGCTCAGTATGTGATGACTGGGGACAGTCACTGTTTAAAGCCACCCTCGGATGTAGGGAGGGAAGTCTCCCTACTAGGTATTTTATTTTATTTCACTGTTTTTGCTTTACAGATCTGTTCTGTTCTTATTTCCTTATCTTTTTACTTAGTGTTTGGACGCGTTGTTGGCTTATGTAAGCCAACAACTACTTACAGTACACTGTACTTACTTAGAATAACAAGAGCCGCATTACCAGAGACGAGCGGACGGAAATAAGGATGCAGAACCTCGGGAGAATATTTCTCCAAGATCAGACACTCGTTAGACGAATCTCAGCACTCTTTTGGACTTTTAGGGCGCGTTTTCATTGTTTTCACCACTCTTTGACACTCTACCAGGCATCTCTAGCCTCCTGGGTCGAACTAGGACCCTCTTCCAACAGGAGCCTCTTTTAGTCTCCTCCCACTGTCTTTTCTCAACAATCTTTACAGCGTCATACACATATCAGAACAGAGGGGGGCCCCCAATGCCTCCCACAGCTCGCGTCACAAGGCAACCACCTGGCACCCGCTATCGAGGATGCACTTGACATGGAGCTTGTCCATTAGTACTCCATCTACTGCCCTCAAGGGAGCCGTCGCCAGCCCCACGCACTTTCCTTCGGTGTCCTTCACCAGGTATTGCTCGTAGGTCGCCCAAGTCGAAGACGCAGAAGTTTCCGAGGCAGCCTCTAAGCTTCCTATAGCGATTTTCTTCGTCATTGCAAGTTCCTTGACTTGTTTGCGAATCTCCGGACTAACGGCTAGGAGATCCTCGGCGGTGATTTCTATTTTGGCGCCAAGGACCTGCCGAACGAGACGCTTGGTGGCGGCTACCTCATCGAACCCGCTTTGGTAACGGAATTGCGGGGTGGGCTGGGCTGGTGCCCTCGACTTTCCCGGGTCTGCGGAGTTGGTCCTCTCTGGCGCTTTCTCCACCTGCGATCTCTCTACCGTGTCTGAAGAACTCGAGCCAGGTCTCGCTGAAGGCCTAACTGGGGCAGGGGTACTCGTTGGAGCGGGGTTGCTGCGTGGGTGACGACCTGGAATTTCCACACCATCGAAACATACGGTCTTCTTCTTCTTGATCGCGTTCTTTAATTCCTCGACCTGGGCGTAAGCCCTTGCTAAAGCTCTCTTATCTTCCTTGTTGGCTGTCTCCTCTAGATCCTCGTCGACCAAGTACGACGATGGATGAATGTCGACCTGGAACTCCGACGTTCCCTCTGTTCCGAAGAACATGTTACTGACTAAATGTGGTGGGGTGTCCCTACCACGCAATGACAAAGCGCTGCTGGTAGTAGGTTGGACCGAGACTAGGTTAGCCGAGGCCATGATCGTCTCTCGCATTGCGAGGAAGTTGTCAATTTTCTCCTTAAAGTTTCGACCGGCAGCTGTCCTAGGAATATCCAAGCTGTCATTCATAAAGACTCTACCCCCAATTAAGGTGCATTTTCCCTGCCGTATATATTCCTGGCAGAGGGCACACTCTGCCATACGATGGCCGTCAGTGCTTCCGCAAAAGAAGCACCTGGGGTCGAATGAGCAGCGGAACTGGCCCTCCTGTGACTGCCTCGACGACGATGAAGACTCTGCAGTCTGGATATACTCGCGTTTTAGGATAGTTGGTGGTGCGGAATTCTGGGGAGGGGGCTCTGGGAAGAGTGCTGAAGAATCTGGCTGTACAAAATTCCGTCTAGAGCTGCTAAGAAGGTACATGGCCTGTTTGTAGACCTCGTTGAAGGGCCAGGGGTCGTCAACGTCATGATCTAGGTCCCTAAGCTGCAGGCGAGTGATGAGGCCATTGCGGAATCTCGGGGGGAAGCCCTCGAGGAACTTTTCATTGACGAAGTCATCCACAAGCTTCTTCTTTTTGTTGATAAGAGCCACGATGCGGCGAAATTCCTGGACGTATTTGCCGAGATCCTCAAGGGTCGACATTGACCTTTGGACCTGATGGTGAAGAAGGGTCTCAAGGTCGGCTTTAGTGTACTGCCGGCCTTTAACGTCAGCGCCTGGATAGAAACTGGTTACTTCTTTGGTGAAGGCCTCCCAATCGTCGCCCGTGGCGGAATTGAGAGATGACCACAGCTCTGATTCGTTGCAATCAGCGTAGCGGATGGCCCATTTAATTTTTGCTTTTTCCGAGGTAACGCCTGCGTCTGTGCAGACCTGATCGACATCTTCGAAATAGGCGCAGATGTCTTCTGTTTTTCCGGAAAATTTTGGAGCTTTGTTAGAGCCCCTAAGCAGCATTTCGCGATGGTTGGGGGCGTTAGACATGGTGACTGGTACTGATGACGAGGGTCGAGGCTGGTTTATAGGCAGGTTTCTGAACGGCTGTGACGCAGGGGTTTGAATGGGCAGCGGAATGTTGCTCTGGGGGGCGACAAACAATGATGACGGGAACAGAAGTTGTTCGGCAGCAAGAGTTGAATCCGTTGAGGAGGAAGAAGATGATAAATCAGTGAGCGGTGATAAGTTTTGGCGATCTGGTGGTGGTGCGAAGGATTCATCAAGCTCGAAAGCTCCGGGAATATCCACTGAGGGTGGGGATGAAGGTTCTGAAAGGTGGGGGTGATCTGCAGGGAAAAATTCCGGGTCTAGGGAACTGAGTTCTGAAATGTCATGGGGATTAACCACAGGTACAAAAAGGTCTGATGAAGATATAGAGAGGCGGTGGAAGGGCTCTAAGAGCTCTTTGAGTTCTGTTCTTTGACGAGTGGGCCGTAGAGATCTCCTTTCCAGATCTGCAGACCCCTCGTGGTGGGCTCCAAAACTTGTGGGGCACTACTTCTTGGAAGAGTGTGCGAGGACTGGGGAAGACTGAAGGAAAATAATTCCTAGGTTCGTCCCAAGGGGTGCTGAGTGGGAAAGGGATGCACGCAAAGAGAAGGGGTTTGATGAGGTGATATTCCGTAGGAATAGGATTCTAATGCTTGAACGGGACGGCGACCTGTAGGCACGGGGCTGGATATGCGATTTTACCGATTCGGGGGAAGCTGGTAGACTTTAAGGCGATGCTGGAGAACGGGGACTCGAAGTACTCGATGCTCGGGACTCTTAGACTCTTCAAAAACTCCGAAA
Organism: Pisolithus marmoratus; assembly: GCA_024613145.1. NCBI lineage: Eukaryota > Fungi > Basidiomycota > Agaricomycetes > Boletales > Pisolithaceae > Pisolithus > Pisolithus marmoratus. The sequence goes on from JANFAE010000039.1 coordinate 56,205, forward strand.
ATGACTCTAGAAGGTGGATTTTTTTTTTTTTTTTTCCGACGCTCGGCCGGGGTACTTATGGTATACAGGAAGCGACTACAGGTACAGAAAATTTTTAGAAGGAGCAACAAATGGGAAAAGATGACACCTGTCAAATGTACAGTATGTACAACCCTGCATGTGCAAGTAAGTAGGGACCATGTAGACGAATCATAGAAGGACAAGAAGGGAAACCGAAGCAGTACCAAAATCGACCAACCGGAATAAGTGAACTGCGGAAACACCTCTCTCGTGCGAGCAGCTTGGGACCTCAGAGGTGGGGCGGATCACGGGGGAAGCAGCGGTGGTGGCTGTGCAGTGGCTACAGTGGTGGCGACATGACAGGTGATGGGCGCTCGGAACCTGTACGGGGTTGGAGCGTGGTGCATTGTGATTGGCTGAACCGGACCCAGGCCTAGACCCTTAGCCCGAGTCTGTATGATCGGCTTCGGAACTCTGGGGAGAAGACAGTGAGGCGATCAGGGAGTCGGCGTGATGTGGAGCAGGTGACGAAATTCCTGTACGGGATTCCTTGAACACGAGAATGGGCAGGAAGGCACGAGGCAAGGCCAGAGAAACTCCTAGCTCGAGCGGGAACGGCTGTGAGTAGAGACGTCATACACGGAATGTTACTTGTATGCTCAGAGGATTACCATTCCCTACACCGTTCCATATACCTTGTGACTTTTGCAATGTGTGATAGTGTGTGGTTGAACTGGGACATTGACAGTCTCCATCGATCACATCCTTGTTTGATTACACTACAGAATCCAATAGAATATTGCTGGCAGGCAATGCCTTGGCTATTGATAACAAATCAATAATTGATTGCACCTCTGCTCACCTCTTTGAAGACATGTGTTTGCCTTCCAAACACCAGCCGAACATGGCACACACTGCCCTGCAGGGACGCGGTCACTATCTGACGTTGGTTATTTGCGAGGTATGTAATGAATCACACCATGACATCTTGTCTCATTCGAAGGTATATATATCTGAGGCCCGAGCAGTGCTGGCCTCTTCTGCACATCTCCATCATGCTTTTACCTATGTTTGCCCTTGCAAGCCTTGCAGCGGCCCGTGGGGACCGCCATCTTCCTGCTCGCGAGGCTAATGGCCAAAGCCATGTTGAGATGCAGGAGTATCCTCAGGTTCCGCTCACTCCCCCACACCAACCCCTTGTGTGGGGCGATTTTAATGTGATCCACACCACCGACACTCATGGGTGGCTTCTTGGTCACCAACGAACCAGCTTTCCAGAACCCCATTTTAGGTGAGAATAGGCGACCATATCGGTGCACCCACTATAGTACCCTCTTGCACATTGACTCAGGAGGGGTAAACGTCGGGAAGAGCGATTCTGACCGTTTTACAGTGGTGACCTTGGCGACTTTGCAACGTTCGTTGCCCACATGAAATTCATCACCAAGGCAAGTTCTATGTCCACGATCTGTGCATTTCGCTTGTTGATGTGTCAATTGCAGCAAAAGGGTGTCGACCTTTTGTTGGTGGATTCTGGGGACCTTCATGATGGTAGCTATCATGAATGCACTGCATAAATATCAACCTACTTTATCTTCAGGGACCGGGCTTTCTGATGAGTATGTGCTGGGGGCCATTGATGGACACGAGGTATATCATTCACCATGCTCCCGTTTTCATGGCTGAGGTGTTTGACTCGCAGTCTGACAAAATAATGGGAACTTTACCAGGTATGAGAGCTTTATTCCCCACTTTGAGGGGCGTTACCTCATGTCAAACGTAAACATCACCATTTTCAACTCTGACGGAGAGGCCGTGAGCGTTCCTGTTGGAAGTGTGTAACTTTACCGGCTACACGAGGCTCAAAACTGATTGGATTATCCCTCCTCAGATCGATACACCAAGTTTACAACCGCGATGTATGAGTCATATATACCTCGTTTACACATATAGTAGTCTTACTTAGTCACAACATATGAGTAGCCCGCGCGCCACAATACCAACACTTATGGAGAGCCCGTGGCGGGCCCGTCAAATTAATTATTACATGACAAATAGGCAGGCCCATGTACCAAAGGTGACAATAACAAATGAGTGGGCCCTACAAAGAGGTGCAGGAGGAATTCCACCACACATGAGCGGGCCCGTGACAGTTGGATAATGCAACATATGCACGGGCCCGACAGTAAGGGATGGAGTGAATATGTGCAACATATAGACAGGCCCGCCTGATTGAGTCCAAGGCAATTCCGTCACAAATGTACGGGCCTGTCCGCAAAAGCAGATGGGACTGCACAACTCATGGGCCGGCCCGGCCATGATATGAAGATAAGACCGCGCAATACTCATGTGCTGGCCCGTCCATGATGTGATATAGGACTGCACACCTCATGGACGGGCCAGTCCATGATATGATGTACGGCGGCATAACTCATGGACGGGCCCTGCCTTGGTATGAGATGGGACCACACAACTCATGAGCGGGCCCGTCCAAGGTATCAGGTAGGAGGGCATAACTCATGGACAGGCCCTGCCTTGGTATGAGCTGGAACCACACAACTCATGAGCGGGCCCGTCCAAGGTATCAGGTAGGAGGGCATAACTCATGGATGGGCCCAGCCATGATATGAAGCTAAGACCGTGCAATTCATGGACGGGCCCATCCGAGATATCAGGTAGGGAAACACAACTCATGTGCTGGCCCGTCCATGATGTGATATAGGACTGCACACCTCATGGACGGGCCAGTCCATGATATGATGTATGGCGGCATATCTCATGGACGGGCCCGCATGCCTTGGTATGAGCTGGGACCACACAACTCATGAGCGGGCCCGTCCAAGGTATCAGGTAAGAGGGCATAACTCATGGACGGGCCCAGCCATGATATGAAGCTAAGACCGCACAATTCATGGACGGGCCTGTCCAAGATATCAAATAGGAGTGCCTAACCCATGGGCGGGCCAGGCCATGATATGATGTAGGGCGGCATAGCTCATGGACGGGCCCTTCAGAGATATAAGGTAGGTGTACATAACGCATGGAGGGGCCCTGCCATAGTACAAGCTGGCACGGCACAGCTCATGAGCGGGCCTGGCCTTGATATTATAATGGACTGCAAAACTTGTGGGCTAGCCCGTTCATGGTGTGAAGGTGAGACCACACAACTCACCCCAGAACAGTCTCCATGATATGGAGGCAGGACATCACAACTCGTCAGCTGGCCCATCCGTGATATCAGGACGCGCCGCGCAAATGAGGGATTGACCCGCCCGCAATATCAGGTTGGGAGGCATAACTCATAGGCTCTCTGATACGTGTTATGGGGTAGGTCTCCGGGACTCATTTATGGACCCAAAAAACGTATCATGTTGGACGGGTTACCTCGGGGGCTCACACTTCCGCGATTAAAGGTAGGGCAGATCGACAAATGGGCGGCACGTCCATGATTTGGAGAGACCTCACAATTATTGGGCGGGCCCATCCAAGATAGCATGTACAACTGTATTACTCATGTCTCCCTCATATGTTGAGCAGCCTCTGCGTCACAACCTTTGGACAGGAGGCCAATAGATGATGCCAATGACGAAAAGCAAACAGCTGACGAAATGTCATAACGTAATGTCCCAGTGATGCCGATGATGGAAAGAAAAAGGTTGACTGAAATGTAGTGACGTAACCTGACAGACTAGCAATTTTTTCACTCATCATCCCATCCCCCCGGAATCGATTGCGTTGTAGCTTAATATTGGCTTGCGATAAATTCCCCAACAGCAACCTATGTCTCAAGTACCACATGGCTGGCAGATGCAGTTGACGGACAAGGTTGCCGAATATATGCAGAGCCGATTTTGGGAGGAGGTATTCGCCGGACAGCGTGCACTCCCGCATATATCAATTCCAGTGCCGTTGGTATGTCATGCGGATCGCATGATTCGAGTAATTGTACAAGCATATATGCATCCCCGTGAGTGCAGACAATCCATGCAGAACAATCCACTCATCCTAGGAAAGTGACAGTCCACAGAACTCAGCGCAGAAAAAAAAAGACCCGCAATATCGCGGCATCACTGGGATATGATGAAGTCACGGCTCCAACCATGGTCTTGGATGAAAATGGAAACATCAAGCTATGGTACCTTCCAGGAGCCATAAATCATATACATCAGGTGATTAACTCTCAATATCTCAACATTGCAAGATATTCAAATACATCCAAGAAAAATGTATGGGATTCACTTAATATATTGAGATCTCCACTGGAGAAAAGTGCCAAGAAATCACGCAAGCGTGGCTGGAGAAAAGATCAGGTACTATTCCGCAAAACCGCGGATCTCGTGGGAAGCATAGACCTCTCGCCGGCATGGCATCAGCAAGGGCACGGGGTAGGATATATTCCTCTCTGAGCTTATATATCAATGACATGTAGGCAGCCCCCAGACTTTCACCCCAAAGTATCAAAACTATTAAAGTCGGGTAAGGAACGCAATGGTGCGCGGCAATGGGTGAATCAAATGTCCGAAGTGCATGCCCTTCTGTCTGGAACACTGGCCGTTATCCATCCACGGATGTATGCTGCAGGAAGGGAGGCTGTTATCCTACTCGACATGGAGGCAAAACGCCAAAAAGACACGGATATGGCTTCCATACTACCCAGTTGGAATGCCGTCTATAGCAGCGTATCTATTATGGTTAACCAGCGCAACTCCTTACCACACCGATATGAATGGGCGGGAGCAGTGGTTGGACATGCTAGTCACGGTGGGGGACTATCCGCCCCTCGACTTCGTCATTCCAACATTCGAGCTGCGGTTCCGCTATAATCCAGGCACCATCATCGCTATGTCGGGATCTGCATTAGAACACGGGGTTGGATATACAACAGGTAATCGTGCATGCCTTGCATACTATATGCGGTATAATGTGCATGAATCAGTCGGTGTTAAGTTATGCCGTCTGCCCAATATCTCTGATCTGCAGCCCCCGATCATTGTTAATTCCTAGATACTTAGTGAAATATATAGAAATAGCGGACAACCACAAACCTGGTTGATCTGGGTCCCTAGAGCCATATCCTACTTTTCCCGCGATACACCTCGGAAATATGACATAATTAACTTCAGATCCCCTTTCAACAGCTGCGCGACAGCAACATCGTGGCACCCCACCCCATCCCTTCCAGCAACCAAAATGGACTGTTATTTGAGGTGGAACACACCATAAAAGATATACAATTGTACCACTTGATGCCACTCCCCATATTTAAGCTACATCCTGCACGCCAAGAAGTCTAGAAAGGGCGGCCCACCGCGAAAACAAATGGTTCAGATCCCCTTCGATAACCTCAATCTGTTCCACAACATCCCGCAAGGTTTTCATGTAGGTATGAACCTTCCCTTCCATCCAGTCATCGATCTGGTCTCCCATTGAAGACTTTTTTGCAGGCCATGTGTACTGATGTATGGTGAGCAAATATAACTTTGAACATATCTGCAATTACCTGGAAGTACTCGTCAGCGATGGGAAAAATCCTTCCGCCTCTCAATTGCTCGAAGTCTGTCGCATAATGTGAAGCTCCATGGAGCCACCACGGAAAGACGAACCCTGCATACTTGTCGGGTGTTCTTGGCGTCCATTGAGGAATGTAATGATCAAGTAAGTCGATCATCCGAAAGGCGCCCAGTGGAATGTTCCGGATCTCATGCTGAAAACGATCCTTGTCCTCTTGGCATCGGAGGTATGCATGGAAGCATGCAGGGAGTGTGGGCGTGAAGCTCTCCCGCGATACTGTCACTAGGATGAGGTGTTCAAGTTCCTTCTGTAGTGGCAGGTCATCAGTCTTAAGTCAACATGACATAGATGGGAACGCGCCAAATCCAGACAGAGGTTGTAGAACCACCACTTAGGCCAGTCGGATACTCGCGGCATGCCCAATAACTGAATCACCGCACACTCAATCCAGTAACCCCCAGTATATAATTGCCATCTCGATGACCGATTGTCGGGATGGATATGGTGGGCCGCCAGAATATGGCTGTACGTCGTAACCTGCATGTGGGTACCGCGATACCTCTAGCAAATCGACGATATCTAGATTGTATTGGCCAACTTGCATAAGATTCACCTGATTTATGACAAGCTGTCGAATATCAGCCGCCATTCGCTTCATTGCCTGCACGATATGCACATCGAGGTTCTTGTTATAAGAGAAATGGGCAGGTGGGGGGTGATCAAGGTGCCGCTGTAGGAAAAGAAAAATTGTGACTGGGGGGGGAGAGTGCTGATGTCTGAAGGGGGAGAACTTCCAGAGGGGCTTCTATAGCCTGGTGAGAGAAGCTGTCTGAGAACGTCTGAAGCTGTCTGGGGCTGTCTGAACACTGAAGAAGGCCACACGCAACCTTCTCGAACTCGAAACTCGAAACTCTCGCTCGTAACTCGTTGCTTGATTGTTGAAGAAAAGTAAGTACAGGCTAGGTAATAAAAATTGCTGACTAAGCAATAAAACCTCGCACTAAGGTAATAAACATATAATAAAAAAAAACTGGAAAGCAAGAATATGAGAAACAAAGAATAAAAAATAAAATCCCTTGGTAGGGAAAACCCATTCCCTACACCGCGATTTGAACTTGTGGAGCACCCGCAAAACTAACCGCCAATATTAGACAAGAACAAAAATGGATAGAAAGTACCTGCCATCATCCTCAGTATCAGTGTTGGCCAATCCTGCATCCTGGAGATCCCGACTCTCATCTTCTGTGGGTAGATCGCCTACACGATGTTCATGGTCAATATGCGTGAAATGAACTCTGCACTGAATGGCATATACCTGTGAATCCATTTTTGAACAAGTCCCATACCCGCCCCCGATCTGGATCACAAAAGTCAATCCTTCGACCACGGTCCGGTTCGTCCCCTTGCTCTATGTGTAATTCTGGGAGATATGATACCGCGATTAGCCTGAGCTTGTACATTCATGCTATCAATGCTTACCTTCAAACGGAGAGGGTGGCGATGCAGCTTCTGCGCTTTGCAATTTTTGGAACGGGTCCAGTTCGGAGGCTTGCAGTAGGAAGGAATATTATCAGCTTAATCCTACGTTACAATGGATAAATACTAACCTGCAGGGGGGGATGGTGGTGGGGGAACTTGGGCACATCGCATTCTTTCAAAGAGATCCATTTGGGGGGCTAGCGACCGCAGAAAGTAAGGTGATGAGGTTATGTGGAAGGTACAATCAATCGATACTTACCTGGGGTTGGAGATGGCAGCTTGGGAACTTGAGCGCGCTTCAATCTCTCAAAGAGAGAGAGATCGGGTGTTGGGGATGGGGATCGGACCACAGTATCCTCCAAGGTCCCGGCCAACTCCATTGCCACATCTTGTTGGGGTGAGGGGACCCTTTCATGGGCTGGAGACGGTGGCTTTGGAACTTGAGCTTGTTTCATTCTCTCGAAAAGAGAGTGATTAGGTGTTAAGGGTGGGGTTTGGGCTGTGGTATCCCCCAAACTCTCTGCAACCTCCATCGCCACATCCTGTTGGGGTGAGGGGACCATTTGAGGGGCAGGAGGTGGTGGCTTGGGAACTTGGGCGCGCTTCATTCTCTCAAAAAGAGAGAGATTGGAGGTTGGGGACGGGGATCGGACCGCGGTATTCGGGTCAGTGGGTGGTGAGGGTGACAGCACCCCATACGAATTCAAGGCCTCCATGCTCGGGCAGGGTTTGGACACCGTCCTCTTGTGAGAACTCAACCTATCCATTTCCTCAGCTGGATCCGAGGAAGTCCTAGATTGTTGGCGAGGGGAGATTGGGACAATATCCACTGTGTATAGTACAAGTTTTGAGTATATACACAGGGTGCAGATAGATGGGTCGCACCCTTACGATAGAATCTGACCTTCCGCTGCTGTTGCTCTGACATGATTGATTGTGATGAGAAAATTGATTGACTACTTAGAATCCCTAGACACGCACTTTGACATTCCAACCGTGAGAATAAATGCGGTGCAGCAATGGGTTTGCGTGAATACGATATATAATCGCGGCGATATAGTAATATAATCGCGGCGACATAGGTCTTCATAATTGCAGCGGTATAGTCTACATAATCGCAGCAGCAGCATCAATATATTCGCGGTGGCGTGGTTTATATACGAGAATGTGAACAGGTAGATGTGATACACTTGCAACCTTCACTGCCTTGGTGTTCTATTGTTTTTGACAGTCTTCCGCAGTTTCATGGGTGGCGGGGAGGGTGCATCAGCATCTGGCCGAGGAGGGGGGCGGCGTGCCCGGGGGGATTTCCATTGGCCACCTATATTGGGACCTATGACAATGGTAAGTGTGCAGACTACATTCCTCCATCATCTTACCTGCTTCTGCAGAAGGGCAAACACGACCGTGATCTTTGCCTGCCCCTTGCTGCCTGGGAGACGCTGGGGATGCCAGAGTGAGAACCGTGTGTCTCGTCGATGTACAATGCTCTGTATCTACTGCGTGTGCCACTACTCTATGTCCAGCTCGGACCCCTGCCACCGGTCACGTGACCCCACCCCTGACTGCCCCTGCTCCCTTCGCCTGTCCCCGCTGTCCGCTGGTCCCCTTCCCCGTTCCATCTGCCCCCCTCACATTCACGCAAACCCCCGGGTTTGCTATCCCGATTCACTCTCTTCGTCCCACTGTCCTTCTCCTTCGTCGTCCTCCTCGCTCGATTTTCCCTCAACTCCCTCAACTCCCTTCTCCCTCTCCTCTCTTTCTAACTCCCACAACTCTTCTAACGCTGACCCCTCCCTTGGTACGAACATCCTCAGTCTCCTGGCGTGCACCAACCCTCCTACCGGGAATCCCTCCAACGTTACCACGTTGTATGAGTTCCCCACCCTCTCTACTACTCTCCTTGGTGCTGACCACCTTGGTAACAGCTTGCGCGAGCTTGACATCGTGAAATCTAGCGTGTTGTCGTAGACCTGCACAAGATCTCCCTTTTCGAACCTTACTTCTCCCGTTTTCGAGGCCAGTACTCGTCGGTCGAAGGCCACCTTGCGCCTGACTGCGTTCTTAACTGCTTGGCTGGCTCCATCCAACCTTTGCTGCTCCACGTACGCTAGCTGTACCTGCACCTCCTTATTTGCCAGCTCCTTCGCCGCCGTTTCTGTCGGTGTCCGCGCTGTGTTTATGACGAAGCCCAATAGTAACTCCTTCGGCGACATTTGGAACGCCGGCACGATCCGTTCGTTCATCTGCCGTATTGCCTCTTCGAAGTGCGTCGGCCACGCATTCGGAATCTCCTTGGGTTTCGGCGTTTCGTCGTTGTCTTCGCCGACCTCCGGGCTGCACAACCGCTTCAAGCGTCCTAAGAGTTTCCCGTTGGCGTTTTCCACCAACCCGTTTACCCACGGTGCGTACGCTGCCACGACCTGGTGCTCTGTCTCATTAGCTTCGCACCAAGCTTTGACCTCCCCGTTGTTGAAGTGGGACCCTCCATCCGTCATGAGGGTTTCGGGTGCGCGGAACGTCCTCCTGATCGCTTGCAGTCCCTCCACCGTTGTTTTTGCTGTGCCGTGCGACTTTAACTTGAACCCCCACGTGTACTGTGAGTACGTGTCCAGCACTAGTAACACCGTGTGGTATCCACCCTTTCCTTTCGGTAGGCTGAGGTAGTCCGCGACGAGTAGTTCGAATGGGTGTCTTCGTGTTATAGGGTACAGTAGCGAATGCAATCCTGTGGAACCGAAGTTCTTGCACTGAGAGCACCGTCTTAGCGCTTGCATTATCGACAGGTCGAGGCGTGGGCTGTAGATCTTGTCCATCAGCTGTAGCTTTATCAAATCCCTACCCCAATGCCCGTTGCTAGTGTGCTCTTGTACCGCCATCTCGACCGCTTCCTCCTGTGAGACGCATTCGACTTCCGGCCTTGCTCTGAGTGACTTGGTTGTCGGGATCCTCCACAACTTTCCCTCCTTAATGCGGTATCCCTCCGCCCTGTGTCTCGCCCTTCGTTGCTCTCGACTCGTGTCGTTTTTGTCTAGTCTGGTGATGGCTTCGACTACCTCAAGGAACAACGGTTCGTTAGCAAACCTGTGCTGTAGCTGCGAGATGGAGTTTTCTAGTTCCACCGTGAACAGGTCGTTCACTATCCCCCTCGCGGATTCCCAGTCCTCACTGACTGTCCAGCTGCTCCCGTCCCCTGGTTGTGCTTGTTGCCCTTCGTGCATGCGACTCAGTGCGTCCGCTGCGGCATTAGTTTTGCCTGGTCGGTGTCGTACCTGCGTAATCTGGTAGGCTGATATGCCATCCCTCCAGCGTGCGTGTACTGTGGATAGTCGTTCGCTGCATAGTGTGTCCCGTAGCGCTATGCAATCCGTTTCTACCTCCACCGGGAACCCCCATATGGTGTCGCTAAAGTGGTCGAAACCGAACTTGAGGGCTGCGAACTCCAATATGTATGGCTTGTACCTCTCCTCTGCTGGTGATGTTCTTTTTGACGCGAAGCCTACCGGGTGTACTGCTACCATTTCCTCCCCGTTTGGCTTGACCGTGTGGAACCTTTGTGATAGCACCGCGCCGAACCCATCCTTGCAGCCATCCGTGGTGAGTATGAATGGTGTTCCGTCGAACCTTGGCGCTCGCAGTACTGGTTCTGACACCAACACTTGTTTCAGCCGTAGGAATGCTTTCGTGTGCCGCGTGGTCCAGTACTTTTCTAGTTGTCTGTCTCGCAGGTACTGGCGGTACCGTCGCTTCCCTATTTTCACGGCTGGCTCAGGGAGGTCCAAGTTTCTTTGTAGGTCTGTCAATGGCGCCGCTATCCGTGCGTAGTCCTTGATTAACGTTCGGAAGTAGCCCGCTAGCCCTAGGAACCGCATCAACTCTAGTAGCGTGCCCGGTGTTTTCCACTTTGCTATTGCCTCTAGTTTGGCTACGTCTGGCTTTATACCCATCTTGCCTATTCTTGCTCCCCCAAAGACGACCTCCTGGACAAAGAGTTTTGTCTTCGCCGGTGCCAGCGACAGGTCACGTTCTCTGCACCTTACGAGGAACTTGCGTACTCTCTGTAGTAGTTCCCCGAAGACATCTCCTCCCATTCCGTTATCGTCGACGAATGTTTCTAGTCCCAGCTCGTTTGCTATGTCCCTGAATGCTAGGTTTGTCATGTCTGAGAAACACGCTGGCGCTCCCAGGAGGCCCATGGGCATCCGTTGGTAGCACTGGAATCCTCGGCCCTCCGTGTATATGCACAAGTACGGTTGGTCCTCTTCTTCTACCTCTATTGCGTAGAAACCCGATGCCAAGTCCACGACGCACACGTACTTGTGCCCCGCTAACCTTTGTTGCTTGGCTCTGATGTCTCCCTGTAGCATCGGCGCTACCGACGTTACCTTGTTCAACTCCGCGAAGTTCTGACAGACTCTCCACTTGGGCTGTTTCGTCGGTGTCGTCTCCACTGTTGGCATGTCTGGCCTTGGTGGTAAGTCGAGATTCGGTGCCTCTCCATGTTGCGTGCATTGTTCCTCAACGATCCATCTTATCTCGTCCATCGTCAAGCCTGGTGCTCCGTGTGCCTTTTGCGCCAACACCGTTGGGTGTACCGCTTTGACTCTGTCCGACCGTATGTCTCGCAGTATGCCCGCCTTGTTGAATTCGTCTAGCACCGGCAGGTACCATTCCTTTTGTGCCTGCGTTAACGGCTTCTGATTCACCTTCAACGGGAACTTGGCGTCCTTCGGTACGTTTAGCCTGAACTTGATAAAGTCCACCGGTTTGACCTCCTTTACCGATAGTGCGAATGTGTCCGCAAACTCCGCTACCAGTTCCTGTACCTGCCGAAGCTCGTCCGGGGGCAGGTCTCCGTACTCGACCGTCTCCACCACTTTCCTTACCCTCGGTGGGTAGAAGGGGCCTTTGCTTGTCAATCTCGTGAATACCTCTTCGTCCTCCCTTTCCACGTCCACGTTCATCTCCCCTAGCTGTTCCTCTTCTTCTCTTCCCCTCCCTTCTCCTTCCTTCTCCACTTCAATCGTCATCACCTCTGCCCGTTCCTCCCCTTCTCTGTCCTCTCTCTTCTCATTCTTTTGTTCTTTTCTTTCCTCCTCTCTTTCTCCTACTCGCTCGCTCCCCCTCCCCGGTCTCGGTACTCCTGTAGGTAGGACTGACGCCGGTATTACCCTTTGTGCATAGTTTCCGACCGTATGCCACGCGTTTTGATATGGCAACCGGATCGAGTCTGATCCATAGTCGTGAACCGCCCTCGCTTTGTCCAGCATTGGCTTTCCTACCAGCATCCTCCACGACCGTCCACTCGGGAACACTTCAAACGACGCCTCAACTACGACTGGTCCCCACCGCACCTTGCCTGACCAGGTTCCTTCTGACGGTACCAGTGACCCATCCGCCATTCTCAGTGTCTGAGTCGAGTGCGTCAATCCACTTAGTCGTCTTGCTACCTTCCCATACGTCTCTGAGTCTATTGCGTTGATCATCGCCCCGCTGTCGACCATTGCCAAGAACCTTACGCGTTCTCCTCTTGGTCCTTCTAGGCTTGGTACTGCCAAGAACGGTTTGCTCTTGTGCGCACTCAGCGGCTTGCCTCTCGCATCCACCCCATAGACATCAGTGATTGTATTCTCCTCGGTTCCTATGGTACTGCTAGCGTTGACGATCCTTTCTTCTTCGTTCTCTCCTGCTGCCGGCTCTTCCTCCTGCGGATCGCTTTTGGGGGCTACAACTGCTCCGCCATCCTTTGCAGCCCCAAGTCGTTTTCCTGCGGTGCCCACTCCCACACATCCTCGTACTCTCCTTGATTCTCTCCTTCCTGCCACGCTTCCCACTGTCCTACTGCATGCACTGCCGTTGCTGTGGGTTGCTGCTGTATCGCCGTTTGGGTTGCTGGCCATGCGTAGTTCACCGGTGTCGTAGTTCTCGGTTGTGACGTCCGCCTTAGCATGGCTGCTACTAACTGTCTCCACCTTGTCTCATGCGGTTTGAGTGCTTCCCTCGCTGTGCACGCGCTTCCTACATGTGGTGGGTCTGTTACTAACCCGCAATTGAAGCATTCCCCGGCCCCTGCCGCCGCTGTTCCTGGTCGCAGTGGGTATGGCCTTTCTAACGAGGGGAAAGCGTCGTAGCCGTACGTCTTGTGCCACAGTTCGACATCTGCTTCGTATTGACGCCTCCCTGCTTCGGTGTTCGGTCTCCGTGGGAGCACGCTCACTTTGTCCAGTATCTGGGACCTTGTCAGTGGCGTTCGTTGTACCCACGAGCCTCTCGGGTACATTCCCATTGCTCCGTTCTGGTGCGTCGCTTGTGCTGGGAGTATCTGTTGTATGCCCGCACTCGTCTGTCCCTGCGCTTGCGCCATGAACGCTGGGCGTATGGGGTTCCTGGCGGCTACGTTTGTTCCTCGTAGGCTTAGGTGGGACATCTGCTGCTGCAGCAGTGCGCTGAGCATTTGGTCTCTTGCCCTTTCCTGGCTCTGCTTCTCCTTGTTCCTCCGGAGTCGTTCCACCTTGACATTTCGTACTGCCGTTACGAACTCCTCCCAGCTGGAATAGTCTTCGTCTAGTTCGTCTTTCAGTACCTGTGGGATCCCCTCTACTGCGCACACCACCAGCGTTCCCCCTGTATCTCCCATGCTTAGTGCCAACCGCTTGACCTTCTCTGCCCACAGTACGTGCCCATAATCTCCCGCTCGTCCTTCTTCTACCCACTCTCCTATTTCCTCCTCCTTTAGCGCCTGATCCTTAATCCTCTCCCTTTGCTGTACCCTTGTTAGCTTAGGTCTCCTGGTCGGCGGCCACCTTTTCAAGAACGCCGTCCTTAACGATCCCATGTCCTTCTTGTCTTCTGAGGGTAAGTCTTGGAACCATTCATCGGCATAGCTCCCTGGGGCTAGCTGGAGTCCGAATCTGTCCACCTTTCTCGCCTCTGACCACGAGTCCGGTACTGATAATTGGAACTGGGCGAACCATTCCGTGGGTTCTTCTTTGTTGCCATAGTCCCCGTGAAATAACGCTATTACTTTCGCTGCATCCGCCATAGATACTAGGCTCGTGTTATGCGCCTGCGGTCCTAGGTTCGTTCCTATTGCTGGGTATGGGCGTGGCAGGTTCGTGACCGTTGGTCTGCGGTTCCGGTGTCGCTGAGTTGCTTTGGGAGTGGGGGATGGGGGTGTTGCTGGGCGTACGCCTTGCGGTGTGAAGGTGTATATCTTTCTTGGCGTTGTGAAGACAGCCGGTTTCAACCTAAACTGCGCACTGCTGCTCGTCGAATCCTGGTGTGCGCTTGTCTCTTTTACTACTGGCGTTGCGTACGAGCTCTTCCGGTTCCTGTGCCCTATGCCTGGCGTCTCTGTGTCCCGTTCCGATGCTGACGACTCCGAAATACTGCTTTCCGACGTTGGCTCGCTGTCCGTATTCTGGTTCCGTTCCCTTAGCCCTCTAAGTGATGCTATTGTCTGCAACGAGATTGGGTCTGTTGCTACCCGTCTTCCTGAGGCTCGGATCCCACTCTCGTCACCAGATGGGGATGCCAGAGTGAGAACCGTGTGTCTCGTCGATGTACAATGCTCTGTATCTACTGCGTGTGCCACTACTCTATGTCCAGCTCGGACCCCTGCCACCGGTCACGTGACCCCACCCCTGACTGCCCCTGCTCCCTTCGCCTGTCCCCGCTGTCCGCTGGTCCCCTTCCCCGTTCCAACGCATTTCCTTTATGTTGATTTGGCTGCCTAGGGTGATGTTCGCTGGTGTATGAATCACCAATAATATGTTGGTTTTCAGGTCCATGATCCATGTGGCCCGGTGCCACTCTTGGAATCTGCTTGAGCGCAGATTTCAACTTCCCCTTCTGTCGACGTTGACCTGATGGCCCAGGGGTGGCAGTACGGTCATCTGTGAAAGGAACACTTTGAAACCCATCACTAGCTGCATATTCACTTGTGTCTCGCAGCACTGTGGTGAGAGGTAATTCTGTTGAAGCGCGAGTTGTCAGTATGTATGAGTGTATGATGGCGGCGGATGACCTTTGATTCGGATAGTGGATCGTTTTGGTTTTGGTTGTTTCTCCAGTACTGGCAAATTGGCATGACCACTGTTATCTAGATATTCATCATCTGTGGAAGTACACCCGGGGGCTTCTGCATCCGTTGGACGGCTGGGTACCTTGCGTGGCATTGGAGTTTTCTTTCTTGCGCGGCTGGTAAGCTGGGAAGTCCCTATATACTCATTGGATAGAGGCGACCTGCAGGAGGTACCCTCGTAAGGGGTATCTGGATCCTCATCTTCATCCACCGAGCTTGCATCCGCTGAGGTGGGGTGTTCCCGCGAATGGTGTAACCTGCGTGGCATTGGAGTCTTCTTTCGTGGGCGGCTAGTAATGTGAGAAGTCCCAATAGACTCATGGGAACGATGGGGCCTGAAGGAGGTACCCTCATACTCGGTGTCTGGATCCCCATCTTCATCCACCGACCTTGCATCTACGGAGCTGGGGGGTTCCCGCGAATGGTGTTTCCTCTTCCTGGCAATTTCGAGGGGAAATTCATGGCCATTGGAAGTCGGCAGTAGATTTCCAGATTTATCCAACCATTTTTGAAAAGAAAAAACATCGTCAGGACTAGATACCTGTCGCTCACACCAGAAGGTCAGTAACTCCATGGCAGCTGAAACATGCATGTGACTTGGGTCGACAGTAAAGATAAAATTCTCTGGGAGGTGGCGGGATGCAATCATATCTGCCTGGTACCGTCCCAATTTCTTGAATGGCACCGTGGCAGACCGTCTTCCACATGCCCGTCCTAATAAATCGCGGTAAGCCTTAGAAGCGGGTGCCGTTTACCAACTCACGGTAATGAGCGGTCAGATATCCGCGAACCATTTGAAGAATGTAATCGCGGCTGCGCCCTATGAGATCCCCAATCCAAATTTGACCTTCTTGATTGGTAACTAGCTCCACGGGGTCACCTTTCTTGGCCCTTCGGCGATTCACCGCCATATTTGGCACCTCATCACCTTCAGCAACATCAATATTCTCATAGGCTGTGCCAAGGTAGTCCCTCCAGCTGGCATCGAGAGTGTGTATGTCGTTAAAGGTTATTCCGCCTGCAATGTCACTGTTGAAGTCCATGCTTTGAACTGATGAGACTATGGCATCATTGAGAGAGCCTACTGGGACATACCAGCATGCTTGAACGACCCCATCATCATCTTTCCAACCCGACAAGCAAACCATTCTCATCCCGCAATATCTCCACATCTCCTCCGCAAAATTCTTCATGAACTTCAGCCCATACTTCTTCGCATTTCTGTTGACCAATTTAGTGAAAGTGTTGTTTGCGGTCCAGATGATCTCACCGCGCCTGGACCTCTGCAGTCGGACCCTCGGGTCCATTCCATTTTTCAGAAATATTGTGGGCTGCTTGCAGCTGCTCTTCAGTCAGGTCGTCCGTTATAAAGGCGGTCAATGCCTGCTGGTACAAGTCAATCCTTTGGTTGTTTCCTTGAGATGCACCTTCAGTCTTCATAAGCGCATGTTTCTCTTGTACCTGCTCGCGGTATATTTCCCGAACAACAGACCGAACTGAGTACTTGTAAGCAGACCGAACAGTTATCTGGGGCTTCCGTGTCCTTCGGGGCTTTTTAAGCCATGCAGTAATATGCTAGTAGGAAGTATTCATTCACGGAATGATATATTGAACAATGCAGACCATACCTCCTCCTTTTCCTGCCATTCAGCTGGCCTCAAATTTCGGTTCTTCTCCATTTTTCCAAACTCCTTGTATATTTCCCGCAAAATAATTGGCTTCTCTTTCTTCCTGGCTTGCATCCACTCCCTCCGGCTCCGGGCGAGTATCTCAAGTTCTGCGAGGTTGAAATGGCCATCTGGCTGTTCTGCCTCAATAACAGATTCCTCCCCCTCTTCATCCACAGCATGTTCTGCATCTGTGTCAGTCTGGTAGCCATTGTCAGTTTCAAAGTGGGAATCCATGGGTGATGGCAGTCGGACAGTGAAAATTGCGAGTTTTCCAGAGAACGTGGACTGTTCGGCCTAGCTGTTGTGATGTGTCCGATCATGTGGCTGAACTCCCGTGTTCGGCCATCTGGCTACTCCTATTTTGGGGGTTTTTGGCTTCATTTGTGTAGGACTGACAGGTCGACAATAGGGCGGCGCTAAGATAGTACCCCTGGAAATGTAATCTACCCACTAAGCGACAACAGACAGTTCCAACAACACACCTCAGTGATCCCCTCAAGATGGCCAAACGAAATACCAGGAAGGGGATGACTATGATCGGCCCCACACCAGGTCATCGGGTTAAACAGCTGGAAGTAAGGACGCGAAAATCCAATGGTCAGTATAGATCACGACTAGTAGAAGTTGCAATCAAGGCACCAGTGATGGCAAACTCTGGGCACTCCAAGTCTTCTCCCTCCTCATCGCCATCCAAGTATTCACGGTCACCGTCCAAGCACCAGTTTCAGGCTGAAGATGGAGTGGAACTTGTCTTTGATATGAATGATCCCCCTGTAGATCCCATCCCAATACCACGTAAGAAGAAGGTATGGTGTTACTCAATAGCTGGACATACACCTTCACATCGGAAGTTCAGACGCAAAATGATTATATCCGCGAATGGCTACCTCGAAAGGAGGACTTTCTCCACATCCTGCTGGAGTTGGAAGCCCCCCCTGTCCCAAGGATCTGCAAGATTTGCCAAAAGGATGGGGTATACAGATGCCCAGATTGCATGCATCAGCCAGTCCTTTGCACACATTGCTGCCGCACGATGCATGAAACCCACCCTTTCCATAGGATCCAGCAATGGACTGGTGACTTCTTTGAGGACTCTGCCCTCCACATGGTGAGTGAAGTTGCAATCAAATATTAAGATCTACATAATGACCGGCAGACTGGCCTTCAACTACACCTTGGGCATGGCGGAGCGCCATGCCCATCTGCATCTTTGAATGAGGGGGCACCATTCAGCAGACATTCGCGGCAAGCCCCTGCAGACAACCAAGGAGACCAGACAGAGGATAATCGACAAGATCCACCATCCATAGATGATGGGGAATGGGAAGACGTGGAAAACATTCCCCTTCACCTTCGGCCGCCTGTGGGATCAAAATATCTGACAATCATCGATGTCACAGGGGTGCACTTTGTACTAGTTCGAGCCTGCCAGTGTTCAAATGCAGATAGCTATCACATGCAGCTATTCCGGGCGAAGTTATGTCCATCTACTTTTGAAAAGCCCAGCACAGCGTTCACATTTTCAGTCTTGGATGATTTCTTGAGAGACAATGTGGAATGTGGGACATCTGGCATGAATTATTACAGCAAGCTTCGCCGGGTGACCTCCAATGTTTTTCCACACTTGGTTGTGGTAAGGCTTCTGTCCCATCAATCAACCTGATTGTTGTTTAGAAACATCTATGTGATTAGGACAGATATCGGGAACTTCTTCGGGTAGCGCGGCAATGGCGCCTCCTGAAGCTGCTCAAGTGGAGTGGTTTCCAATATAATAAGACCCGCGCTAAGAAAGGGGATCTTGCAATCTTTTGCGCGGCATGTCCTCAGCCGGGAATCAATGTAAGCCCAACCGGTAATTTGGATCAGTAAGTACCCGGATAGGCGGAATCCTACTGGGCTAATATTCAGCAGTTGGAAGTACACCAGGACAGTTGTGATGGATGGGAATTTCAAGGCAGAACACATGCATGAGAGGCGGCCTGACGATCAAGTGTGGTTGATGGATGGACGTGGGTTTATGGTCACCAATCCACCATATCAGGCATATTTAAAAGCAACTCCACATATCACGGAGGTATGGATCATCATTTGTGTGAGGCTTATAACTTGAATTGCATGAAAGAAATCTGCTTGCAACAATCACAAGGCAATCAGTCAGGCAAATGCAAGCCGCGGAAAACTGAACTCTACGGGAGTAGGTGCAACAGCCTGCGCACGGCATGGCTGCTTCTACCCACATTCCATTGTTGACTTTCAAAAGGGTGAAAGGTGAGAATGATCTTGGCAAAGTATACCCACTCATAGCAGTTAAGGCAGCTGAACATGGACTATTCCCTTGCCCATGCACTAAGCTACAACATGACCGGCATAAATAATGTTCTCTGCTTCTATGACATCAACTGTGCATACATGAAAAATCTGCGGAAGCGTGTTGATAGCAGCGATTTGTTGCACATTCCACCATCAATGAGGATCACAGCAGGAATCGGCTCGTGGCACATTCACGGCCACAAAAAGGAATGTTATACGCGGTACTCGCCGCTGTTTATCAAAGGCTCAGGTTGGGTCGATGGTGAAATCATAGAGACTTTGTGGTCCACATTGAACATAGTGTCGGCATCAGCTCGCGGCATGACCTCCCCCCACCGCCAAGAACTATTGGACTTCCAGATGAACGACTCAAACTTCATGAAGATGATTAGGATGGGTATGGAAATACCAGGATGATACTTGAGGCCACTCTGACGTATTCATAGCTAACAGCTTATCGCGGAAGCTTAAGACAGCGCGGGCTTCTGCAGTACTAGCCCAAGAAGCCTTTGAAAGGTTCTCAAAGGCCATCACACCTATGCAGCAGGCATGTTGGAGCAAGCAAGAAGAGGCTGCCCTACTTCATCGTGTCGATGACCCATCGGTCATGGATGTCTTTGAAATCCAACTGAAGAAAGGTATCGCAGGCATTGTATTGGGTATGATGTGAAATATATTGATCAGTCCTCCTAAGCTCCAACGGTGCATGCAGTTGAACTTCAGTTACTGCAGAAATCGACCCACCGGGGGGTTCACCATGGAGCCGCGAGTTGGATCACACGCGGTCTAGCAATTGAAGAGAGGGAAATCATTTTGAATATAAACGAAAAGGACGGCGGAAATAGTACCTCTGAACTCAAGAGGCTTGCAATAGCTCGTCGTGCAGATAAATTAGCAGCTGAACGCAGGACATTTATCGCGGACGGACGAATCTATCTGCGGATGGACGATGAATTTGCACGGGGCGATGAATCTGATGGAAGGCCCGATCGGGTGGCTGGGGAAGATACGCTGGATGATGAAGAAATATTGTCCAATAGCGGTGACAGCGATGGTAGCGCGGATGATGTGTGTGGGAGAGACACATTCGAAGTCCCAACATCATCATGCTTGCCTCTTCCATCATGGTTTGGAATCGATCATTGCAAAGCCAACAAGGTTCGTGGACTAGCGGAAATGGAGCTGGAATTGCGCATTGGCCAGGCAAATGATGCGCTGCATGGGTTGCGTCTTGCATTGGCAGACAAAGCGGTGATATTCAGGGGCGTTGTGAGACCTGCAACAAACTATTCGATGAGGACCCGGGCTTGGCAAATGATTCATTCCATCGATAGTTCCGTGAAACAATATGCCGCGATTTACAACCAATGCCGGATGGCTATGATTGCGCTTGGTGCTGGATCAGACATCCTAGACCACTACCAGGAACTTCATAAATCACAGCTGTCAACAAGCACAGCTGCATTTACCCAGGGGGCACATGATCATCGCGGTACCCAATTACCATGGTTCTGGACGATTGATATCCCCAAAGATACAAATTCAAACAGTTGGCTCACAGAATGTATGTGTTTATTTCGTGTCTTTCCTCAGAAACTTCAGATGCATGCCATCAACAGTCTACCGCATTCACTGGCACCGCGCTAAGGCGGCAAAGGATCGTTGGGAAGAAGAGGAAGAATTGTTAACCTCCGAATTTCAATGGGTTGTGAACTATTTCCAATACAGAGCAAAGACATGGAAGGAGATATATACGGACAACAAATCGGCAGGAAACCATGGGGCCGCCTGTTATGCAGCAAGGCAGCAGGCTGTGTATGATCGGCTTGCAGAACAAGGGGAATTGATATGGCAAGGGATGAATCAAAATAATTTAACGTTCAATGACTGAGGACTGCCTGTATGTAATGCATGATGGTAGGATGTGGCATCCTTCTTCCTATTCAGTTCCCATGGTGCCACTCAGCCTCTGCGCCGGCATTGAATCGCTAAGGGCAACGTTCAATCGCGGCACCTCACAATGATTGCTTACTGCATGAGTATGATATTGATATGCGACTTCGGAATATATAGAACATGTGTGAATACAATGAAAGCTCAATGAAACCTGAGCTACCGCAGGCCCATCTTCAGATCGTCCAAGACATTCTGTAGTGGAATCACGGGGGTGCAAAGGATCAGGCATGGTCCCTGCAAGCCATCATTGTGCAAGTATGGTAGGATATCCCCCTGTGGTGAAAGGAAATCGAATGAGGGTATCACGACTCCCCATGTCACCTACCCCCACACAATCTGATCCCGCGATTCACACTACTCACCACCCACATCATTCATTCATGGCACCTCACAATGCTTGGTTACTGGTATGAATATGATATTGATATGCAACGTCGGAATATACAGCACATGGCTAAATATAGTGAGAGCCTTATGATTCCTGAGCTACCCATGCCCGTTCTTCAGATTGTCCGAGACATGCTGTGGTGGACTAGCGGGGCTACACAGGATCAGGCGGGAAACCTACAGCCCACCAAGCGCAAGTATTACTGGATGTCACCGTGTGTTACATGCAATCCAGAAGAGGGTACCGTGACTCCCCACGTCATATACCCCCACGAAATCCGATACCGCGATTCATTCTAATCGCGGCGCGATCTCACTGCAGAGAATTAGACATCATGGGGTGATTCTATGGCAGATATTATTGTCTTATCCCAACAACGATATACCAAATCAGTACTAGATACAGATATGCTATATCGACCGGTCATCGATATTCCACAAGTACTGCCCCAGCAAGTGACCCACTGAGCTGCGCCATTCAGTCATATCCTTGAAGTATGTATGCGGGCATCAACGATTATTTGCATGATACAAATATAGAATAAGGTCTATTGGTAACGTATGAATGCTTCATGTTGGTTGATATTAAGCATCCTCCGCGCATTCCATGGTCTCACCTTCCGCATCATTTCCCGCGGCGATGACACCACTTTCATTCCCCACTGGCGCAGAACCACCTTCCACCCCCACTGGACCGAGCGTGCTACCTTCCCGAACTGGCTGATGGATCCCGATGTGTTGACCGCTTGGCGTTGCTGTCAACACCAGCCCGTGAAGTTCCGCAGCAATCGAATTTTCTGCCTCATCAGTTGCGGTGTTGCCTGTAGCCGGTCCTAATAGATCCAGAAGATCTTCATCGGCAGGAGGTGGCCCAGTGGTCTGTGCTGGTTGAGCACCGTGCATATTTGCCCTCAGCGTTTCCATCTCGCGGGTCAGGGTTGCCATGGTCCACCGGCAATCGGCCAATTCGTGCTCCAGCACTTGCATGCGATCCTGCAGCATGCCCGATGTGCGGCCTTCGGACCGTGCCACCCGTCTCTCGACATCGTCGATTCGGCCGAGGAGTTGGTCCTGCCGCTGGATGATGTCGTCCAATCGTCGATGGAATGAGACACTTGACGTGTCTGCTGGTGACAGTAGTGGTGGGGTTGGTGCAGGTGGTGGGGGATAGGCGGTGCTGGGCGGAATGGGTGGTGCGGGAAGTGGGGTATAGCTCGATGAGTCGGGTCGAATCGCGGGAGGCACTGGATAACCTGAGGTCGCCTGTTTCAGCGGACGAACGACGAGAGCTGAAGTCATGCAGTCAGACACTGCAGGTGTATACATTGTTGAGTACTTACTGAGTCGCTGTTGTGGGGCTGAGGATGACGACGCGGCCGCTCCACTCTGAGGGGTCTGGCCATCCTGAGAGACGCGGGTCTTTTTTCTGGGTGGTGGTGCTGGTGTATCATCGTCAGCGATTCGAGTTGGTGGTTTGCGCAGACGAGACGGGTTGCGCCGCGTGGGGGTGGCTTGGCGTCTTGCGGGGGGCTTGGGTGTACGAGCCGTTGATGGACGGCGGACGGTACCTTTCGTGCAGCCTATCTTCCTCTTTCTGCATGGATCGCAGGGTACGTTACCGACGGTCCATGTGCATACAACCTTGCGGTTGATGCACGTCCCACAGGCCTCAGGATCGGGGGGTGGGGTGGTGCGAGCGGCGAGTTGAGCCCGGCCATACTTTGGCTTTGGCGACGTCGGAGGATTCGAAGGTACAGGCGTACCTTCACCTGGGCTGTCCTCATCCTTCCTACTTCTTCGCGTTGCCAATGATCGAGACTTGCGTCTTGTCGACCGTGACCGCGATTCGGAATGGGACCTGGCTCGTTTTTTGGACCTTCCGCGTACTGGCTCTGAGATAACCTCGTCCATCTCAACGGCTCTCTCTCCCACCTCACTCTCTCCATCGTTGTTCACATCTCGCCGACTCGCAACCTGCTTGTCCATGGCTTCCAGTTGCTCTGGCGTGACCCTTCTCTTACCTTTATCAACGGTTACAGCATGGCTTGCCCCCACATTACTTGTTGTTGGGGTCGCTGGTTGGGGCGATGTTGTCGTTGTTGCTACCAGCATCGGCTCCGTCGTGGATGCTTCTTGCCGCACCATCAAACCTATGCGGGTAGCATCATACCGTCGTTCGACTGTGAGTAGCCACGGATGGTCTGAGATGGAGTCGAGGCTGGGGAAGAGGCAATTGTACCAGTCGGGGAATGGGACACCTTCGGCACCGAGGTCGTCCGTCCAATGAATGAACTTGTCCACGCCAATTAGCAGATGGGGGATGTTGTCAGTTCTATTTGCAATAGACCTGACGGATTCCTGTAGTGGTAGAACGTGAATTGAATTAGCGGTCTGCAGTGGCGTGATTCAGTTACTACGCACCAGTTCCCTCCTCATCTCTTTCACCGCTTCTCTCCAACATTTACGCATCTCCGCCGACTCCAACGAACCCGTGCTAATAAGCCCGCGTCCTTCCTTCGTCAACGAAATCGCCCGCAGCCCCACTGCGCCTCCCTCCGACCCAAGTACGGAGTTAACCTTTTCTTCTTTACTTACCTTCGCGATTCTGGACCTTGTTTGTTTTAATTTCCATCTACATCACTGCAGCGCTTGTGATTGTCCGTACATCGGTCTTGGTGTTTTCTTTTATTGCTTTAGACGTTTGACAGATCCGAAGTATTCCGATTTTACCTTAGAAACCACTGTCCTTACGCTACAAAAAGTCCGCTGTACATAAAAATGGACCCACTTTTTTGGAGTCAACATCGCGTGTCTGAGAGTTTCTAGAGTCCCCAGAGTCGTATCCCAGAGTATTTTCGAGTCTCCAGAGCAGCCTCAGAGTCCCCAAAGCTAGTCTTGTCGTCTATTCGTGGTCTTCGAGTCTTTCTCCGTCAGTAATGCCGCTACTTCGTTAAACCGGTCCCCTGCGTCTACAAGAATTTTCCCGTCGTCTACAAGAGTTCCAACCTGTCGTAAACTTCAAGGATACGGACGACGGCGGCGGCCAGCTGTGTCGAGTTCTTGACAAACATAGTTGTGTATGGAAGGTAGAGGGTAGTGTAAGTTGTTGATTGGGGAGACGTGTTGATGGACACAAGCAACAGAAAGTGTTGTGCACGACGCGGTTGGGCCGACACGCGATAACTTATATTTCCCACGGCTTGCCGGCTTCACTACTTCCCAGGCGCCAAGTTAATGTTGATCGAGCACTTTACAGGCTTACTGATTGGAATATGTTCTGTTTATGTCGACATGTACGTTGATTTCTTCAACCAAGGCGTATGTAGTGCTGTATTGTATCTGCGCGGCTGCACCATGGTTGAACATGCTATACTGGTGTGGATCTCTGTCATAGTTAACCCCTTATGTTAGACGGCCAGAGATATATCGCATACTTGTCGAAGATACATCCAACCTGACACAAGTACGGCAGTACTCCCATCCTTTTCCACATTAGCCGCGATAACAGTCCCCTACTACCTGACATTGGGAGTGGATCGTCGCGTACATCAGTTGACCAGTAATCTATACTGTTTATGGGCAGGCCACAAATCCAATGCCACAACTGCTATCATTATAGATGGACCCTGTCAATGTTGGTTGGCGTAAGATTGCGAAGCTATGTGGGCATGAGCCGCGATAAAAACCTCTTCCATCACATCTTTATCAAGGAACTTCATGGTGTGAAGTGGACTGTCATGGAGTGGCCCGTCCATTAATTGTCTTGCCGTCATATTGTGACTAGGCCCGTTCATGAGTTATGGATTTTGACCTGATATCTTGGAGGGGCCCATCCATGAATTGCGCGGTCTTCCATTTATATCATGGCGGGGCCCTGCCTTGAGTTGTTCAGCCCTGCATCATGTTTTTGACGGGCCCGCCCATAGGCTGTGCGTCTCACTTCAAATGAGAGACTGGCCCGTCAATGGGTTATGGACTCCTACCTGCTATCCTCGACAGGCCTATCCGTGAATTGTGCGGTATTGCCTTCATATCATGGCCAGGCCCATCCATGGGGTATGGATTCCTACCTGATATCTTGGACGGGCCTGTCTATTAATTGCGCGGTCTGACTTTCACATCATAGCCGGGCCTGTCCATGAGATATGCCCTCCCACCTGATATCTTGGACGGGCCCGCTCATGAGTTGTGTGGTCCTAGCTCATACTAAGGCAGGGCCCGTCCATGAGTTATGCCACCCAACATCATATCATGGACTGGCCCGTCCATGAGGTGTGCAGTCCTATATCACATCATGGACGGGCCAGCACATGAGTTGTGTTTCCCTACCTGATATCTCGGATGGGCCCGTCCATGAATTGCACGGTCTTATCTTCATACTATGGCTTGGCCCGTCCATGAGTTATGCCCTCCCACCTGATATCTTAGACGGGCCCGCTCATGAGTTTGCGGTCCACTCATACCAAGGCATGCAGGCCCGTCCATGAGTTATGCCGCCCAACATCATATCATGGACTGGCCCGTCCATGAGGTGTGCAGTCCTATATCACATCATGGATGGGCCAGTACATGAGTTGTGCTTCCCCACCTGATATCTCGGACGGGCCCATCCATGAATTGCGCAGTCTAAGCTTCATCTCATGGCTGGGCCCGTCCATGAGTTATGCCCTCCTACTTGATATCTTGGACGGGCCCGCTCATGAGTTGTGTGGTCCCAGCTACCAAGGCAGGGCCCGTCCATGAGTTACGCAATCCTACCTTATATCTTTGACGGGCCCATCCATGAGTTATGCGGCCTGACATCATGTCATGCACGGGCCAGCACATGAGTTGTGTTTCCCTACCTGATCTCTCTGACAGGCCCGTCCATGAGTAGCGC
Organism: Pisolithus marmoratus; assembly: GCA_024613145.1. NCBI lineage: Eukaryota > Fungi > Basidiomycota > Agaricomycetes > Boletales > Pisolithaceae > Pisolithus > Pisolithus marmoratus. The sequence continues at coordinate 82,480 of JANFAE010000039.1, forward strand.
GGTCCTACCTTCTTATCATAGCCGGGCCAGCCCATGAGTTGTGCAGTCCTATCTGCTTTCGCGGACGGGCCCGGATATTTGTTATGGCATTTCCGTGGCTGTCTCAAATGGGCGGGCCTGTCTATATGTTGCAGATATTCACTCCATCCCTTACTGTCGGGCCCGTCCATATGCTGCATTATCCAACTGTCGTGGGCCCGCTCATGTGTGGTGACATTCCTCCTGCACCTCTTTGTAGGGCCCACTCATTTGTTATTGACACTTTTGTTACACGGGCCCGCCTACTTGTCATGTAATAATTAATTTGACGGGCCCGCCACGGGCTCTCCATAAGTGTTGGCATTGTGGCGCGCGGGCTACTCATATGTTGTGACTAATGTGACTACATGGGGTCCACCGCCAACGTGTGACGGAAAGGGTAGTTTTTCGGCCACACGGTAGTCGATTCTCGGCAGAGTGAGGCTTAGAGGGCTCGCGATAGAACTGTCCAAGGTCTCTGTTTGAGAACCACTGAGGAAAATACATCGAGTGCTAAGGGTTTATATACGTTCAGAGTGCGGCGGGAGACAAACGAGTAACTAAAAAGAGAAAACAAAGAGAAAGAAAGAAACATTGACAGGAGTGTAAACTAAGAGGATTCCGAGGCGAAGTGAAGAGGTATAATCCGAGGCGTTACGAGCCGCGATTCGTTACATTCGCCCTCCTGATCTTAGTAGAGAAGATCAATCGGTCGAGATACTGTTCATAGGAGAGGTGGCGGCTATGAAGCAAGTGAGTAGGTTCACGAGAAGGATCATTACGAGGGTCCAACCTGTGGAAGGACCTGCGGTAGAGGCGACTGGGGTGGTCTGAGAACCGTCGACGGAGGAGTTAATCTCCAATTCTTTAAACATGTCGTCTACGTTCGGGACCAGGTTGTGGAAACCTCGGAACGGGTCGTTAGCGGGGTCATTAAGAGCGGCAAAGTCAGGCGCTTGGGAGCCCTCAGTACGGGGAGACTTCTGTCCAGTCTTTCGGAAGTCGTGAGAACGGTTCTTGAAGTACTTTGGGCGTCCTTCTTTATGGTCATCCCTGTTTTCGTTGCGCCCTCCGTTGCGTCCTTTGGGCTTGTATGGGCCAGGGCGACGATATTCTTTGTTTCCACGGCTGGCATTAGCTCGTTCTGCGGCGAGATGAGGGTATTTTCTGTTTCTCGAACGGGCACACTTACGAGTGGCCGTATCTGCTGCAAACCGGTCAAATATAACCCGGGTGAGATATCCAGATTCTCGTTTCCCGCGACGAGTTTGGTTGGGTTTCTTCGTCGGGGCCGTGCGTGCATGCCCGAACGCTGGAGGTAATGGGTACCGTAGGAACGGGTCCGGGTCGTCGGTGTGGAGGACACAGAAGTTGACATAACCGGGAGGTACAACGTCTCGTTTGATATTGAAGGAGCCATCGCGGATGGCTGTAGCGGTTGCACGGAAACGTTCGAGCTCGAGAGGGGTGAAGTGCATCGTTGGACGAGGGGGATGTTGGGTTGGACGAGCACCTTTCGTTCGCCTTTTATATACTTTCCGGGTTCGGACAGGGGGTTTAGCAAAGCCCGAGGAGCGAGGGGCGGCTGGGACTGACGGTGTAGCCCAGTCGTTGGTTGTCAGCAGGCGATCGATGATGTCGAATGCTTGGCGGCAGGCGGAGTTGTCATCCGTGGAGACTACGAACAAGGGTATGTCCTGGGACGGACTCATGCGTTGTGGGAGATCGTTGGCATTAGGGATGTTGAGTGCCTTGAGGTATTGGGAAAATGCTTCGAGGTGAGATACCTCGTGCAACGGTAGCCATACATTGTCGCCACTTGAGTATTCGACTTGGAATAAGGACTCACCTCCCTTCCCGTGGTGATCCTTAATCCGCTTTACTGACAGGTTCTCAACTTTCCCGATTCCTATAACCTGTGGGAGTTGTCTACCAGGGAAACAGCGGTCATCGTTAGGTACGTGAATGCGGAGTAGGCTAGTGTGGAATGCGGGATGGATACCTCGCTGTTTCAGTTCCTGTGGCAGGTCAAGCACGAAGGTATTATTTCGGTAGTCATCAATGATTTTGTACGGACCGATAAACTTCGGCGTCAGCTTTCGTGCATGTCCCTTGGGCAGCGCGAGGTTAGCTGTAGACAGGTAAACCAAATCACCTTTGACAAACGGCGCGTCTCTTCGTTTGCGATTTGCCATTGTAGTCTGCTTAACACGGGCAGCTATTATTGAGTCGTGAGCCTGCAGAATGGCGTTTTTCATTCGCTGAGCAAATACACGTACTCCAGGGAATTCCGAGTTAGTTTCCCAGATCATAGATCTTGGGGTTCGTCCATAGTTTAACATAAAGGGGGTAAACCCGGTTGTTTCCGAGCGAGCAGAATTCATAGCAAACTCGATTGCCGGTAACTTATTAGCCCAGTCTTTCTGATTTGGGGATATACATGAGCGTAGCATTTGTGTAATAGTGCGGTTCGCTCGTTCTGTAATTCCATCTGTTTGAGGATGGAAACTAGATGACATTCGTAGTTCAGTACCGGTTAACTCATTGAGCTTATTCCAGAACGTGCTCGTAAATAATGAATCTCTGTCGCTAATGATATTCCGCGGCATGCCATGATGCTTGTATACTCTGTCGAACATTACCTCGGCGACATCCTTCGCACGGTATGTTTGTTTTGTTGGTACGAGGTGCACCATCACTGTTAGGTAATCAATAATGACTAGTATCATGTCAAACATGCTGTTAAGTGTCCGAGATTCCGGTAAGGGGCCGACAAAGTCTATACCAATTGTTTCCCAAGGGTAATTAGGGACATCTAAGGTTTCTAATAGTCCATAGCTGGGATGGTTACTTGGCTTCGACGCTTGGCAGATAGTGCACGACTTGCAGAAGCTATCTACGTCGGAATTGATTCCCTTCCACCAGACATTGTCCCGTAGATAATTGGTTGTTTTACTGGGTCCGAGGTGCGCTAATATGGAATGAGCATGCGAGATCAAGATCTCGCGTAGGCGGCGGGTGCCAAGCCTAATGTCCGGTATGCACAGTACTTTCTGTCCCTTGTCTTTTAGGTATATCAGACCATTGTCGACTTCAAAGTTTTTGTAGTTCTTAGGCTGCTTAACAACATCCGAGAAGAATGTGTCCTGACTATACTGATGGCATATATCCTCACAGATATTTATTCCTTGCTCTACCATTGTTATGAAGTCGGGTAGTGACGTCGGTTCCTCGCGGTCACGTGGTGGTTCCGGGTGGTCTACGTTATTCTGACAGGTGTCATTTCCTTCGGGTGACGTGTCCGGTTCTGTTGTCCTGTCACTGTTGTCAGGAACCATACGTTCAGCAGGTGAGTCTAATGTGTCCGGACTCCCGCCCTCCAGTGATCGTGTTGGTTCTTCCGGCAACTTAAGGATCACTCGTTTTGCATTAGGAAATGCCTCGCGTGCCCCGGATTGTTTCCTTGTCGCGCCGAGGAAAATTGGAGAGCCTGTGTACAGGGGCGCTGTCACTAAATTTAGCATCAGTTTAGATGGTGCATGCTCCTCCTCGGCGCTGACAAATTCACTCGCTGCTCTTACAGTGCCCTTCGGTTCGTCAGAATAGATTCGACTCAGTGCATCTGCGATGACATTCATCTTTCCAGGGATGTGAGTAATTTCAAAGTCGAAGTCAGCTAAAGTTTCCAGCCAGCGAGCTTGTCGCGGTGATAATTTTCGCTGTGTCTGGATCCATTCAAGACCTTTATGGTCGGTGAAGATGCGGAATTTCGTTCCTTGCAGTAAGTGTTGAAAGCGCTTTAGGGACTCTACGATAGCTAACAGTTCTTGTTCATGCACGGGATAATTTTGCTGCGCCGGGTTGAATTTGCCCGACCAAAATGCGATGATATTTCCGTTCTCGATGGTTTCGCCTTGCCAAATCACACCACTACCCCCCGACAGGCACGCATCGCAGGAGAGATTTATGGGTGGGTGACCCTGTGAGTAATCGATTGTCTTACGCCGGGTTTCTCTGTGTTGATCGACTAATCCTTTTACTAGATCGAACGCTCGCTGTTCTGTGAATGACCAACGCCATGGTGAGTTTGGCGTGGCGAGTTTATGCAGGTGACCAAGTGGAATTCGAACGCCCTCACAGCCTGGGGCGAGATGTCCAACTGCGCCGATAAAACCTGCCAGTAAGTCTTTATTGGTCGGCGTCTTCCAACTAACAATTTTATCAACTTTGTCTGGATCCATGCGAATTCCGTCCTGGTCGATAACGTGACCAAGTATACGTAGTTCGTCTACGAAAAATTGTAGTTTGTGTTCGCTCAGATAGAATTTGTGTCTCTGTAGGATGTCAATAACAGTTTTTACATGCATAATATGATCCTCCAGGGTGTCAGAATAGATTACGATGTCATCGAGATATACATCCATGAAAACTCCAATGTGAGGTGCAAAAATATGATTCATTAAGGACTGATAGGTCGCGCCAGCGTTGCAATCGCCTATCTGCATGACATGGCTTATCATCGTACCGTCAGGTGTTGTGAATAACATTTTAGGTACGTCCTCGGGTCTAATGCGGATTTGTTCATAAGCATCTTTTCCATCAAGTAATGACCTGTAGGGGTGTGATACAACGTTTCGGAGAATGGCCTCCATGTCTGGTAGCGGCGAGGCTAACTTTCGAGTGTTGGCGTTTCGTTCTCGAGTATCGATCACGGTGCGTAGACGGAGGCTGCCATCCTTCGTCGCTTTCTTTAGCATTAGCATAGGAATCGCATTAGTACCGCTACTGAATTCCCAGCGGCCTGTTCAAATGTAGTCATCATGCTTCGTGCGCCAGAGAGGCTTAAGGGGTTCTGGACAGTGGGAAGGTCTCCATGAGTAGACTTTATTCTCGTCAATAAGAGGAATAACATGATTGATATCACGGAGAGGGGGAAGCGGGGTATCGATTGCTTCTTTACATATATCCTTTGCGTAAGCTCGCAACTCCTCTCGGAGTTTTTCCCTCTCATCTCCCATAACTTCGGCTGCGTGGGACTCCAAAGCAATCGTTTGTACTCCTCGAATAGGTAGTGATGCGTCACTTCGCACCGTCACTTGCGCTGGGTTGAATCCGAGCAGTATCTGATGTTGGAATAAAAAAGGCATACCTAAAATTAGGTCGTACGAGTCAATGTTGACTACGTCCAGGGTCCGTTTCTCGTGGATATTCTGATAAGAAATCCACGGAGTTGTGGGGCCTTTACCTTGCTCCGGGATCCCAAGACCACGAGTTGGAGATTCAACAGCCTGTCAAGGACGTCCAAGGTCAGCTGCAGTTGATCAACCAGCATTGTAGAAATGAAATCGGATGATGATCCGGAGTCGAGCAATGCTCAGCATGGCTTGTCGTTAATACGTACCACCACTACGGTTGGTTTTGGGAGCAGTCGTGTGACTCCTTTGATTCGAGCGGCGTTTCGTTCAATAGCGTTAGTTGCGGGGGGATAATCTCCGTCGGTGTTTCTTGATATCGTAGCTGCACAGGTCAGCGATACCTCTCTTAGGCAGTCTGGGATGGTGGGGGTAGGACCATGCCAGCGTGGCTCTCGTCTGTCGAAGACCAGTTCGTCATAGCGTTTCGTTTTCTGCAGGTGTAGCCAGTGCACAACGTCAAATTCGGGGTCTATTAGGTTCTCATAATACAGGATATGATCGTCAAGGGTGTAATGGTCAGATAGTAGGTACATATCTGGGCCGCCGTAGTCCTCTATCATGAAATGACCAGGCTGGAAGGGGGAGTTCCCTGGGTCTATATCTTGGTCAAGAGTTAGTGGCACAGCATCATACAAAGTAGATAGCGCCCATGCCTTAACAAGGTCCCTCTTTGCTTGTTGAAGTTCAATCGTTTCCGAGCAGGTTGTGTCAATAGCAAATAGTCCTAAGTCAGTACCCTCTTCGATAGCAGCAAGCTGGACTTCTGCTGGGGATAGGTCAATATTGTTTAGACGTACGTGGGATCCCTTCCGTTTTCCTTGGGTCTGCCACCATTTAGGGCAATTCTGTTCGATATGATCAGTACCCTCGCAATTGAAACATTTCCCTTCGGCACGAAGGCGTCGTTTGCGTTCTTTGTCGCTCGATGCCGTCTGCTGAGAGTTATAATTCTTCAGAGGGTTGCGGTTACTCACGGGTCGCCCATTATTAGCAGTATTGCCGGGTACATTCGTTGTTTTAACAGATGCAGCGCTCAGCTGATCCGTACTTTGCCTACGAGACGTGTAATTTTGGTCACGTGATTGCTGAGGCCTATGGTTACGATCCTCATCGATAACACGTTTTGCCTTTTCGTACCTTACACACTCTGACTCGAGTGTTATAATTGAGATGGTGGTGGCGTCGTAGCCGTTTCTGGTGAGTTCTGCGCGTAAGTATGGTTGGCATCGTCTCCAGAACGCTAACACGATATCCTTGTCGCTGATATCTCCAACAGTGTCGGCGATTTCTTGAAGCTTCCTGAGGAAGTCTAACACAGATCGTCCATCTTGGCGGCACGCGTCAAACTTATCACGCTGCTGCATTCGGAAGTCCGCAGGAAACACGTAGTCAAAGAGCTCCTCAAAAAATGTCGACAGGTTATATTTCTTTTTGAGGTCGAGAACGTTCCATTCGTAGAATCGGTAAGCACGTCCGTCAAGATACTTTCCCGCGACTCTGATACTCTTCTTTCGGTCCAGGCGGGCTCGTTTTACCCAGTCGCGCAACTCGCGACACCATTTCTTAAACAAGCCAACTTGTATCTCGCCGCAGTAAGTAAAAGGAGGATCTTCTTTCAAGAATGACTGCTGATACTTTAGTTTGTTTAACTTAGCACGGTAGCGGCATTTCTTCTCGCGTTTACGGGCCTTAGTTCGGTCCGAGTCATCAGTAAGTACAGATGAAGGTTCTTCATCTAGAAAATCTGATCCAAATGAGAGATCGCCTTCAGATGATGACGACGACTCATCGTCATCAGAGTCTGATGAGTCACTCGGTGCGATGGGTCGTCGATGTGGTGGGTTATCGTTAGGTCCACGTCGTCCCTGTTCCGTGTCATCTGAGTCCGAGGAGCTACTGCTATCGCTGGGGTCCCCATGCATCGCACGAAGTACGGTGCTTTCGCACGGGAATACAGACAACGCTCGAGCAATGTGAGTTTCCATCTTCAGGTTTTCTTTATTCGTCTGCCGTTGTGGCTTTACAGTCTTCTTGCGATTCAGTAGTTCTGATGGCTTTACGGCTTTGGAACCCAGCTTATCGTTAGTAGTAGGTTCTTCTTGTGTCTCGTTGAAAATCTTAGTTTCAAGCACGCCTGACTCGATGACTATTTCTCTCAAGCGTTGTTTCTGCTCGGCGTTGAGTCCCGAAGGTTCTGGCTTTACAGACTCGCGCTTCCTCTGTCGCTTTAAGGACTCGATTATGGCCTGTTGCTGGCGGATCACCGCTTCAGTGCTGTCGAGCTGCTCGACCAAGCCGGCTTCTTTCAGTTTGTTAATCATATGTTCGGTATGTTCCACTATTTCTGGAACATTTTCGTCGATAGGTAATTCTTTCGCGACTTCAATAGGAGTGGGGGCCTTCCACTTTTCCTTCGCGTCTTTGGTAAGTCTCGGCGTGCTTCTTTCTGAGGCCGGTTTACTCAAAGTCTTATCTTTCTTGGGGATATTCGCGCTAGGTATTCCATACCACTGTGGAACAGAGTTCCGTAACTCTTCCTCATTCTGTACTAGGTCTGACCATAGTAGCTTAGGGCTGAAATTATTCCTATCCTCAGACTTCGGATCTATTTCAGGTTCGTCGCGCATCCATGCAGGCCAGCGATTCTGGTCTAGTAGTACTGACATTCTTATTATTGATACAGTACTTCTCGCGGGCGAGCGTGGCTTCTCGAAGCCCTCGCCTGTTCCTGCATGCGCATCAACGTCCTCTCCAGTCAACACTGGGGGGTCTGGGGCACAGCCGCGTGGCGTGCTCCCGAGCTCGTGGACTGGCTGCTCGACGGCGTCTCTCAGCACGTCATTCACGCTTTCCTCGGGGTTTCCAAGGTCGGCGCGGCCTAATGGGACACTGTCCCTTGTCCTAACGAAACCCGAGGGTTTGTGAGCTGAGGGGTTAAAGGATTCGGTAGGTACTTCTATTTCATGGTCTATACCAGTAATCCCACCGAATCGGATAGGGCCGCCTTGTTCTGGTTCGAAGGACCAGAACCGGCGCCGTATCTCTTCGTTAATAGCTTTGGGGTTAAACGGAGAAGAAGACATCAGTAACGAGTTTGGCGAAGCGACTACGCACCGGGTGATCAAGCCAGTAACGAGCAGGCAACGTCAACGTCGGGTTCGGTTTTAAAGAGTAAGCAGAGAGTTTAAAGGCAGTTCAAAATATGTGACGGAAAGGGTAGTTTTTCGGCCACACGGTAGTCGATTCTCGGCAGAGTGAGGCTTAGAGGGCTCACGATAGAACTGTCCAAGGTCTCTGTTTGAGAACCACTGAGGAAAATACATCGAGTGCTAAGGGTTTATATACGTTCAGAGTGCGGCGGGAGACAAACAAGTAACTAAAAAGAGAAAACAAAGAGAAAGAAAGAAACATTGACAGGAGTGTAAACTAAGAGGATTCCGAGGCGAAGTGAAGAGGTATAATCCGAGGCGTTACGAGCCGCGATTCGTTACACAACGACAAGGGTTCAAAACCGATCAAAGATGCAGTTTGGGATACCGTCCGCATTGAGGTACTCTGCGAAGTATCACTGCAGCACTGAAACCTGCAGTCCTTCAGGACGGAGTTGACGTTCGCGGTTATACTCCATGGCCGTTGAGTTGATCCCTCCCTTCTAGGTTTTTCGCTGAAGGCATGTGAGATGATCTTGGAAGGTGTGCGGCGGTTTACTTGGCTACGCTGAGAACACTTCTGAATATTGCGCATCTTTAGGTCTGACCAGCCGCAGGTGCACATTGTCGGCGACCATATTGTTTCATCTTGTCCTCTTCCAACGCTATGCTCAGAACTTTGCACCCAAACAGTCGGCCAAACTCAGCAAAGGCTTCTTAGTGAGAAATGTGCGCGGAACTCGGAGTGCTGATGCGAAGGAATCTGACTGGTACACCCATGTACAGACCGGTCACCGGATTGTCGAAGACGCGATGCGGCTATATGCATACTTCTCATCGATAAACCTATGCCACCATTACGACTGCTTCTAGGTGCGCTCAGTAAATTGTACTAGCCCCTTAGGTGCTGGAAGACATCCACTTTTGTGTTTTACAACCAAATGCCCCATTACGAGCTCTACTTCCGTCTTCGGAGGTTACACAGATTCCTGCGGAGAACGTTCAATTCGAAAGGGTACCCTGTTCATTGTAAGAAGTGCAAATATTTACTTTTCGTCACCTGGAGACGGTAGACAAGTCGTCAGTTCCTGTCGCCGACTTCAGTGCCTTTTTCCCAACGTTACCATGTAGTTGCCCAGATCACTCCGCCTGTTCGATTTTTACTTGTCAATGTTTACTAGGTCTCCGCATGCAGTATCCAACTACGTTGTATCCAACCATAACTGCAGCGGAGTTTCTTGGTCGTCACATGCTGCTTCTCGCTCATCGCCCTTCTGCAAATCAGAACGATCAACTGTCAGTAAAAGGTGCAATCCTTGTGTTTTCAAGGTTGCCGTTGATGTACGTTTTGAAGCCGAGACTATGGAAAGCCGGAACATTGACGCGCAGTCAACTCCAGAACCAGTTACTATTCCACAATAGACGATGGTCTGTCATGTAATGCTAGCAACTCTGTGCTCGACATTAATGCTATTAATTCCCGGTAGAAACTCGTTCCTCAGATTGAAGGTCGGCGGCGGACACCCAGCGCATTAGCGAGGGAATGATGCTTCCCAACAGATGTCGCCACATTCCCCCGTCGATAAGACGTTACTACCGGATGGCCTTGACCCCCGTAGCCCAGGCCATATTGCTGCAAGTCCTACAACCAATCCACTGGGGTACGGGCAAACGAGCGATGTCTATGCTTTACCCCAGCTTCCAATGACACCACGAATTTGCCCCACGACTGATCACCTACTTCTCGGATAGGAAGAATAGTAGGACGTCTAGGTCGCAGGGTACTTTCCCTGACGAATGCCCTGTGGTACTGGTCGGACCGTCTAAATTCATGACCGCCCATCCGCCAGGCTATCTTATCAGGCAACAACAAACCGTAATCAATACCAGAGCCAGATGTTACCCTTTATAGGAGACGGTGAGCACCTCTAGCCCGTTCCGCCACAGCGATCGGCCCCTCTGAAGTTCCTCTTCCGACTTCCCATGAAGATGCTGGTAACTTAAAGTAATGGCCATAACGTGTGAATACAGAACCCGCGATATTCGGGTTGTTCGCATGTTCGTCTATTGTGGTGGTGATACGCTGTTATTACGCTCCCGCCCCAATGCGTAGCAGGAGAAAATAGAGTGCATGACTGGGACGCAAGTCGGGTTGGCCAAGCTACTACCATCCAACCCCAGCACCGATGCTAAACTCCTCCACTTGTACCCTTCACTTTGGACAAATGGTGTCGCTCAAGACCGTATGTCGTACGAGGCAGCGGCGAGTTGTATAGCTTGGATGTGGTATGGTCGTCAGATGCATGTAGTGAGGTTCAGCCCAGTTTGTGCATCTGGCACACCATAGTACCACTCGCGCTCTGGGCCTAGTGGGAGGTCCAGATCCTGCCAGTTGAACGCATATAGCAAGAGGCTAGCATGTATTATTACCACAAATGATACTAGCATCACTTACTTAAACCCCAGCTAGCTGTATTAGATTATGGAATCTGCATATGAATGAACCGACAAACGTCGATGCAACGGGAGCGATGCTATAATGAACCGATGTGGAGGCAATGCTATAGTTCGCTGCGGGAACGAGACGGTGACGAGGAGATTGTGACGAGATGATGCGAGAGCGACACTAAAAGTACAACGTCGCCGCCACAATTGTACTATCAGTCGAGAGGTACTGTTCACGTAAAGTCATCAGCACCTTTAGTTTCACCTACTGTTCTTTGGTCTAGCAAGATCAATCGTGGCGATATCGCACGATAAATAACCAAGATCGAGGACGACATCGATGACCCTCGGAGGTTGATGTACATTGCGCACAGCCCTGTCCATGAATAGATTCCTTTACAAATCGACTATGTAAGTTGGAAAATTTCCCATCAAAGGTATGGGATACGATTCTGACGAGTCTAGCTCAGGTGGTGCTGGCCTCACCACGGTAGAAGGGCCTCATTGAGGTTGTGAGAAAAGAGATGATAAAATGCCGCGAGGATGCGCATAATTTTTCCTTGGTTCGTCCCCTTCGCCGTGCCATTACTTCCTCAAACAAGCCAAACCATCTGAAATGAAGTCACGAGATCCACTAATGAAGTCATGAGAACCACTAATGAAGTCATAAGACCCACTAATGAATTACGGCCCCCTTCTGGAGTCCGAGTCACGTATCCTCGGACGACGAGTTGATCCTAGTAAGGACGCCTCTGTCCGCCTCATCAAGGTTTTCTGAAATTGCACGCTTTTATATCCACCTTACTGACTCACACTTCTCAGTCTATTCTTTACATCCTCTCTCGTGTCTTAGCTATGGCATATAACCATTCCAACCTCAACACTTCACCCAAAAAATCGTGGAGGGATATAGTTAGGTATGTTTCGTGAGCATTGCACAGAGAAAGTACTTATGACACCACAAATAGGCACTTCACACCTGCATGGTTTACTGTTATAATGGGTGCGTAACAACTCACCACCCGTATTCACGAGTAAAACCTCGTTATACTGAATGAACCCGGAGAGGCACTGCGGGGGGATCTGCTTGACATTGACCTGTATTCACATTGCATCACTTTCAGGCACAGCTGCTATTGCCGTTTTATGCCTTAACTTCCCATACGGTACTCAATCTCCTGTTGCGACATATCTAGCACTTGCATTCTTCTGTCTCGCCCTCGCACTTTCCCTGCTCTTCACAGCAATCAGTATGGCGAGATACATGCTATATCCTGAAATCTGGTATCGAATGATCCACCATCCAGTTCAAAGCTTATATCTCGGGTCGTTTCCTATGGGAGCATCAATACTTCTATCTGTTGCTGCATCGGCCGTCCGGGAGACGTTTGGTCTCAGTCGCCCTTTCGTGTATACGGTATGGGTGTTCTGGTGGGTCGACGTTATAATATCGGCTTTGTGTTTTTGTGGCACATTGCACATAATGTTAGTTTGCGATGTAATATGTGAGAGTACAGTCGAGCTGACCCTACATCGATACAGGCAAGGCCGTCAAGAGCACTCGTTAGAGTCGATGACACCCAGGTGGCTGCTTCCGGTCATTACATTGATCGTTGTATCCTCTACGGGAGGCGTCATTGCACCAGTCATTTTTGTCTACTCTCCGGGTGGTGCTCTGATCACAGTAACCTTCTGCGTGTGCATGGTCGCTGTTGCACTACCCGTGGTGATGATGATACTCACGATCTACCTTCTACGCTGCATGGTATATGGATATCCCCGAGGATCTCTTATTTTAACGTCCTTTTTCTCTCTGGGACCCTTTGGGCAGTCTGCATATGCCATCCTTCTGATTGGGTCAGCTTTGCGTTCCATCCTCCCAGCAAGCTTTGGAGACGCGGAAGGGCTGTCCCAATCCACGACTACACCGGTCGTAGTGGAAACTGTTTGCGTGATGGTCGCCCTCATGCTGTGGGCAATTGACTCCATGTGGCTTGTGTTCGCACTGCTTGCAGTGAAACATGCTGTACAAAGTGAAGGCCGGTTTTCATTCCAACTATCCTTCTGGGGCTTGATTTTTCCGAATGTACGCAGATTTAAAAACACCGGGTGACGGAATTTCTATTTATCCATTTCATTTTTCAGGGTGTTTATGCCAATGTCACGATCATTCTAGGTTCAACGTTCTCCTCCGATTTCTTCCGCGTGTACGGTGCCGCCTATGCCATTGCAACGCTCGTGCTGTGGGTTTATGTGTTCGTGCAAACTGTACGAGTACTTCCAAGCGGGCGGCTTTTTGATAGCTCTCCTGGTGAAGTGGGGATTACAGGGGAAAGTATGAACAACGCAACATCGATGGACGCGGACCTCAGACGCTACAAAACTCCAGAGGCGCTTACTTAGACTGTAGTCAGCCAATACAATCACATCACATTTTGTGACAATTAATTTTGATCAGACCGTACCCAAGCTTTGGACAAACCTATTTCTTCTGTTACATGCTGATCCACAATGCGGTTAGCAGAATTTAAACTGGGTGTACGGACACACGCTGGGAAATGTGAATCGGAGAATTTATGTAAGTTTAATCTGAAATGTATACATTGGCTCAATTTGATGTATTATCCCCGACTCCCACGAAGTGGGGGAGGGTTGTGTCTGCCAGAAATTAGGCGCGCCCTGCAAACGGACGTGCAGGCACATCCCACGGTCATGTGACGTCCCATTTTCTCAGTCAAGTTACCTTTTATATAGCTTGGTAGGCATCATCGATGTGTAGAATTCCTGTTGTCCCGCATTCGCAAAGCTCTTTGACAGGGTCACCATTCATTGTGGGTCATGAGTTGTTCACTATATCTCTATTTTACACTGTTCACCTCACCAATACATTGGACAGAGGCATTTTGCCTCTAAATATTTCCCCTCACTGCTGTGCTGGTTCTGGTGTGTGCTAGTCTCCATGACTTCGCATGTGGCGTAAGTGCTTTCATGACCTTACTTGTACCTGTTGGTGACTTTTCCTAGACCATTCATTATGAAATCCCCATTCCATGTGGCACGTGTTTTGCAGGAACATATGTGTCCACCATCTGAAACTCCTCATACCATTGATGACTATCCTGATTATTATGATCCCTTATATTTCCCTCATTTACACCCAATGTTATTTGACAATTCACAAAACTTCTGTAACTGGTTGGCTTCTGCCTTGAATAGTCATCATCTAACATGTTGTCATTGCTCTGCTTACAGCAATGCGTGCATCTTCATATGATGGAATGGTCATCACCATTACATGTAATACATGTTCCATCACCATGTCTTTACTAAGTTTTGAGAATGCTGCATACCACATCCCAGTTAGATCTTCAAGCCAAAACTGTCTGCCCCCCCACAGAGCAAAGATGCCATGGGTTCACACATCTATCAATTGGACATGAAGAAGCTAAAGTTGTTGTCATATGCAGATTATGTCCAAGCTGATATGGTGAAGTGCAAAGGGAAATGCAAGGCTGTCGATGAAGAGCATTATATAGAGTCCCCGTCTCCATCAAAGAAAGTATCCACTTATCCATGATCTGGTATACTATCCTCCAACGACTTATCTGAAGTAGACACGATGGGTATCTAAACTGATCTGTCATGTACTGTTGTTATATGTGATGTTGAAATTTCAGGCAGTTCGAGATGTTTACATTGGAGTCGGGGACTGGCGCTGTTGGCGCCGCTATGGATTGTGGAATGAAAGGAATATTGGCGCAAATTTAATACTATGGTTGTGTCGCCAGGCTGTAGGTAAATGTTGTCGCAAATGTGAATTGTCGGCGCCGAGGGTATGATCGTGAACACTTTGGCTCTTGCCCTCAGGTTCGCGCCGACTGGACCAAACTTGAAATTGCCTTATAGAAACAGATAATAACCTAGACATGTGGTTTCTAGGAGAAGCAAAAGAATGGACAAGGTGATATACCATGGAACAGGGCGATGCTATACTGCGATGCGGGAACGAGATGTGCCGAGGATGTTGTAACAAGGCGATGCGAGAATGTGACTATAATGAGAAGACGACAATGCATGATGGGCCTGTATTACAAGACCATCGCTGGCCTCGCGCATTCTCGTCTTCTCAAGGAGATGATGCAGGAGCGATGCCGTTACGAGAACAACTACAAGTCAGACCGCTGCAGTATTTATACTGAGGTGTTGTCCACGTAAACACCGGTACGTTCCCACAACTACTATTTTCACCTACTTAGGATGTTCTTTGGTCCAGCGGGACCAATCATGGCGTTCTCGTACGGTAAGCAGCCAAGCTTGAGAATGTCCCTCGGAGGTTGATGTGCATTGTGCACAGCCCAGTCCATGAATAGATTGCTTTACAAATCGACTATGTAAGTTCGAAAATGTCTCAGATCGAAGGTATGGAATGTGGTTCTCATGAGTCTAACTCAGGTAGTGCTGGACTTACGGTATGGTTATAGTATCCGAATCTCTTATTTCAAGTCTGTGAGTCACAGGTTTCCTTTATTTTTTGAATTTCTTCAAGTGCGATTGACTCAATCCCGCCAAAGCTGCTTATCCCGGAAAATTTAACAAGTACTTTGTAAGGGCCTCATCCTCGTGGCATCTTATCATCTCTTTTCTCATAAACTCACTATGGATAATTTCTCCTTGCTTCGTCCCCTTCTCCGTGCCGTTACCTTCTTCAAACAAGACAAACCATCCGAAATGAAGCCATGAGACCCACTACTAGTATGTTACAACCCCCTTCTGGAGTCCGAGTATGCACATATCCTCGGACGAAAAGGTCGCCTCTGTCTGCCTCATAAAGGTTATCTGAAATTGCGTGCTTTTATGGCCGCCTTACTAGCTCACTCTCCTTAGTCTATTCTTCACATCCTCTCTCGTGTCCTGGCCATGGCATATAGCCATCCCAACCTCAATGCTTCACCCCCAAAATCGTCGAGGGATATAATTAGGTATGTCTCATGAGCATTGCACAGATAAGGCACTTATGACACCGCAAATAGGCATTTCACACCTGCATGGTTTACTGTTATAATGGGTGCGTAGCTATCCACCGCCCGCATTTGCGAGTAAAGCTCCATTATACTGAATGAACCGGAGAGGCACTGCGTGTGGATCTGCTTGATATTGACCTGTATTCACAATGCTTCACTTTCAGGCACAGCTTCCATTGGCGTTTTATGCCTTAACTTCCCATACGACACTCAGTCTCCTGTCCCGACATATCTAGCACTTGCGTTCTTCTGTCTCGGCTTGGGACTTTTCCTGCTCTTTACAGCAATCAGTGTGGCGAGATACATGCTATACCCCAGCATCTGGCATCGAATGATCCACCATCCAGTTCAAAGTTTATATCTGGGGGCGTTTCCTATGGGAGCATCGACACTTCTATCCGTTGCTACATCGGCCGTCCGGGAGATCTTTGGTCTCGGTCGTCCTTTCGTGTATACGATATGGGTGCTCTGGTGGGTCGATGTTATAATATCGGTTTCGTGTTTTTGTGGCACATTGCATATAATGTTAGTTTGCGATGTAATATGCAAGGGTACACTCGAGCTAACTAAACTTATGCAGGAAAGCCCGTCAAGAGCACTCACTGGTGACAACGACGCTCAGGTGGTTGCTTCCCGTTGTTACACTCATCGTTGTATCCTCTACAGGAGGTGTCATTGCACCAGTCATTTCTGCATACTCTCCTGGTGGTGCTCTGATTACAGTAACCTTTTGTGTGTGCATGGTCTCTGTTGCACTACCTATGGTGATGATGATACTCACGATCTACCTTCTACGCTGCATGGTATATGGATATCCCCGAGGATCTCTTATTTTGACATCTTTTTTCCCTCTGGGACCCTTTGGGCAGTCTGCATATGCCATCCTCCTAATTGGCTCGAGCTTACGTTCCATCCTCCCGGCCAGCTTTGGAGACGCGGAGGAGTTGTCCCCATCCACGACTACACATGTCATAGCGGAAACTGTTTGCGTGATAATCTCCCTCATGCTATGGGCAATTGACACAATGTGGCTTGTGTTCGCACTGCTTGCAGTGAAACATGCTGTACAAAGTGAAGGCCGGTTTTCATTTCAGTTGTCCTTCTGGGGCTTGATTTTTCCGAACGTGCGCAGATTTGAGAACACTGGCTGACGGAATCCTTGTTTATTCATTGCTTTTTGCAGGGTGTTTATGCCAATATCACGATCTTTCTAGGTTCGACGTTCTCCTCCGATTTCTTCCGTGTGTATGGTGCCGCCTACGCTGTTGCGACGTTCTTGGTGTGGCTCTATGTGTTCGTGCAAACCGTACGAGTACTTCCGAGCGGGCGTCTTTTTGATAGCTCTCCTGGCGAAGTGGAGGTTGCAGGGGAGGGTATGAACAACACAACATCGATAGACGCGGATAAGACGTGACCTCCAGCTCCAAAACATCAGAGGCACATTCTGACAGTTGATTTTGATCAGACCGCGCCCCTTTGGATAAACCTATTCTAGATTTTATGCTGACACTGAGGTGTAATTACGATTTTGTTTTTGCCATCTGCAGTCTTCGTAGTTTCGGTCCCTTGGCTCTGTTTCTTGTTGCATAGTCTGGGCTGGAGTTTCTTCTCGTATCTGTATTTGTATCCACTCTCTGTAGCGCTGCCTTTGCATCTCGCCACTCGGGTGCTACTGTGGCTATACACGCCCACAAGGCCAGCTTTTTAGATATAGTTGACTTGCCTATTCATCCGCCGGTGTACTGGTCTAACAAGAGTACACTAGCAACGTTTAACTCCGTTGCGGTCGACCATATCAATCAAACGGAACCGGTCGTATTCCAGGCCCCTCGATCTTCTTCCCTCCCTCTCTTTCCTGGGCAGCGGCAAAAGCACTCGGGATAGGTATCCCGCAACAATCACCCCACCCTTCATGAACATGTCCATGATGCGCACTCTTGTCACCTGTCTCAGATGGTGGAGGGGGACCCTCGTATGGGAGGATAGATCCGAAGAGGAAGTGTTGGATGACGGGAAGTTTGCCTAGCACCTCCGCTTTGTACATTTTGATCATACCTGCGTTGACTTTATCCCATGTTTTGACCTGTGTAATGAAGGGAAGTGCGTTGCCTTGAGGTTGAGTATACATGGTATCCTGGAAAACCACTTACAGCTGATATATCGTCCAGCATAGGCGAGTGCCACCGGAGAGAAGCTGTTTTTATCTGCAACGGCGGTTAGAACCGAGATCGTTGCTGATACACACAAAGAGGACGCACGGAATTGATAAACTTGATACAGGCAAAGTACATGTAGTCGTTCGCAAGCTCTTCGACGACCTCGTTATCGTGAATCGCTCTGGGACGGACATACTTGTGTCCTGGACATGGGGGTCAACCCGTTAAGAGGGCGGAAATGGACGAGCGCACCTTTTAGCTGAGCAGATCCGAACAAAAATGGCAGAAAATGGTAGTCATCGAGGCCCCATACACCATGGGATCCTGCCGGCTCAAGCCAGTACGTTGACTGGAGAATGCGCATCAACTGGATATAGCTGAGGTGCCTTCTTTCAACGGTACATTCTATCAAGCCACGGCAGCGAAACTCACCGCCAGAACACCCGAATGACCAGTGCAACGTGATCGCTCTCGTTAACAACACCGATCCGCTCCAGACAAATCCTGGAAGATTGGGAATGCATAAGAATGAATAGCGTGTCGCCGTACTCACAACCAACACAAAAAGTTGAGCTCCATCCCGCTTCCATAATCGATCCGTTCGCGATTGCCCCATGCATTCACGAAGTATGCCGATACTTCGGGGGTGGCATCTTCGGGGAAGTGAGGCAGAGCAGCATGCAAAGACGGTGCTAACTAGTTACAGGGATCAACAGTGTCACGATCTACATCGGCAGTGGACTCACGTCCTCCACTTTATCATAGAACGTCCTGAACGCAGGATTTCCGAACCGTGAAGCCTTGTTATCCGTGGGGGGTGTATCCTTAATCACATCTTCGATCTTGTCCAGAACCTCAAGAATGGCCTTGACGCCCTACTCCTCGACAGGGTAAGGGATAAGAGCTCGCGGAATGGCGCAGAGACGCACGGGCGATACGGATACTTCATCCGTAAGCTTCACTCCGGTAACTGAGTTGTTCAGCTCCTCGATGTAGGTAACAATAGCGTTGTGAGTGTCCGACGATTGAAACGCCGTCAACTGTAGACTAGAAAGAATGCGTTTGTTGGGTACTTGGAATGTCATGGCGCTGAGTCAAGGATATGTGGATATGTTAAGGTAAAACAGATCCTATCACAACAAGTACAATAATGATGGTATCACGCGCTACTTCTTCCCTGATGGCTTTCCTTTGCCTTTCGCGAAGGACTTGCCCTCGAAACCCGGTCTAGCTTTTGACTTGCCCTTGCCTTTTCGCTTCTCGTTCCGCCTCTCGTTTCGCATAGCAATGTTATCCGTTCTCTTTTGCTGTCTAGCGGCCATCTGCGCCGTAACCTGTTCCTTCCGTTCCTCCCTGCGGGTATCGATGAGGCACACCCAACCGCCACGAGAGGGCAACCACGGCTCACCATTTCTTCTTACTCCTCACCTTCTCTTTTTCTTTCCGCTTGATCGCTTTTTTCAGAAGAGCTTCGTTGTCCTTCACCTTCACACCTTCGATTCTTGCCTCTGCTTTTGACCATCGTTCCTTCTCCTGAGCGGATTTACGCTTGTCCTCTGGCAAAGACGCGAGCTTCTCTTTCCGCGCCGACAATTGGGACAACGCTTGCGTTGGATTGTTGGATGACTTGAGTTGCGCGGCATTCTTGCTCGTGGAACCTGCAATAGCGGAAAATGCGATGTTCGTGAGAGGACTATTAGAGAACCCTGCAGAGGTGCTGGAGTCTTGCACAAGTAGTTGGTTCTTTTCCTTTCCGATCAGATAGACATTCTCGCAAGACGACATCATTTTGCGTACTTTGATAGACCCAGCACTCGTTTTTGCATCCATATCCATTTTCTTTCCTTTCATCTTTTCCTTCTCAGCTCTTTTCCTCTCCTTGGTCTCTTTCCTACGCTTATCTCGAAGCGTCGCACGCTGTTTTCTTCGTTCCTCCAATAATTCATCTCTGTTACCTGGCTCACTGCCGCCACCCCGACGCAACGCCGCCATTCGTGCATGAAGCTTTTCCTTGAGGACTGTTACACTCTCGGTGCGAGGCATCGGAACCATCTCCTCCTCGTTTTCTGCCCTCGGTTGTTCTTCAGCGGCATCAAGTTGCATCGCGTCATCCGCTTCGCCCTCGTCCTCATCTTCAGAGTCTGAAGGTGACGAATGTACAGGCGAACTATGTTTGCCCTTATCAGTCTTTCTAGAATTTTCGAATTGAACGGCAGCTTCATTTTGAAGGTCCACGATAGACTTGTGGTTCGCTGGATCAAGCTACGAAAAACGAAAGTCAGGAGACACAGCTAGCTTCTCCGCGACGTAGACAGCATACATCCGTACCTTTTCTCGCCGTGCCTTCTTAGATGCCTCCTTCACAGCTTGTTTGGGTGCCTTCTTGTTTTTGCTATGTTTCATGTATTTACTCGACGTCTATGTCTCGTAAAAACATGCTGGGCAGTATAAGCATGATCTAGGACGAACCTGTGGACCGCCTGCATCCTCATCTCTGACAAAGTAGTATTTTGGTGGGATGAGACGCAGCAGCGCCTCGAACGTGTCGTTGTGAGCTTCGATGGAGGCGCGAAGGACGTCGACCGGCGTTGGCATCGTCGTTGGACTCGACGCAGTGCCGCATTCAGCATGGTCATTGGCTGCTTATGTCAGCACCAAAGCCGGTTTTGCTACCTTTCAGTTCCCATCGCAGATCCCAGCTGGCTGTATCATACACGGGTACCGGGCCAATATAAAACCAGCCAAAATCATTTTATCCAACATTTCTGAGTTCAACATGCATTGGTTCGTCGTTACATATGTGTCAACCTTCCTCCACGGTCCGGGTCTGGTAGGTACCACCACCCAAGGCTATTTACATACAGAGCTCCACACTTTGCGGTACATACTTACCGTCCTTTTCCGAGTCGGATCAAATTATGTGTATTCTTCCATTCAAGCTGTCTGACAAGACTCGACTCCACGGGGTTGCCGTGCGGTGGGTTCCCGGAGCCGATACTGGAAACAGTAGGCTGTATGGATTCATCTAGTACTCTGACCAAAGCAGAACTTGGTCCATAGGGGATGTATCGTGAGTCATTCATGACCAGCCTCCAGCCAGAGCATGCATGTCATTGTTCAGCATAGGGGACTTCGTGTCATCCACTGAACCCTGCGATGGCACTATCATTGAGATCACCTGCCAGGGGACCCCATACTCGAAGCTTGCTAAGTATTTACTTTCAGGAACCATCCAAACATGCGGCGGACGCCAAACCGAGCTGCGAGAGAACTAATCATCCAAAGCGATGTGGTTATTGTCGACAGATCACAGAATTTTGACCTGCTCCAAGAATCTGGCATTCCAGAAGTACATGTCCTCGTGTTCGGCTCGACTCCTATTCAGTATCTGACATGGTGAATGGAAGATGCCCAAGTATCGGCATGAATGTGCACCCACCGGTAACTTGCGTAGCCGTGGGTACCGTAGGGGTTGATCATGCAGTGCAGTTGGAGGGATAAAAGGGCAGCAGGAGTCAGTGTGGTATTTGCATCAGTCCACCATCCTACTGACGCTCTATTCTCACTATGTCCTCCACCAAACTCAACAACAGTGAATATGCTATCCGCACCGTCGATGGCAGAGTTCTTGCCTTCCCAATTATCGTTAGACCCGATCTTGGGGACATAATTATCCCGCCCCCTCCCAAGCCTGTTTACGCCCTTCCAAAATCCTTCCAACCTGAGTCTGTGAGTGTCGTCACGACTCCTTAAGCACCCGTTCTGAGCGTTGATTTTCAACAGTTTATGGTCACTCTGGTGGACCCGGAGAGAAATCTCTACCAGATCAGCGCTCTCGTCGACGATGGCGGCCGTCTTGTGGAATGGGTTGTGTCGCCCCAGAGATGGGTCCTCAGGCGTGTGCCCGAACAGGATGCCTTCCTGTAAGCTGCTTTGTACTATTGACCCATGCCAATTGAAGGCCTGACACGATATCTTCTACTATAGTGTCCAATCCGAAGACTTGGGGTCTGCGTGGGTTGCGCCCGCAGATGGCAAGTTCGGACAGGTAAGATCTGTCAGTCATCCTGCACCACTATATCTTGCTTATGCATGTTGTTGCTTCAGATCCGTGTTATTCCCGTTCCGTGGAATGGACAGAAAGATCCCGCCTACCCAACGGAGTTCTTGTTCAGATTCACCCCCGCTTGATGATCGAGAAGGATTGCTAAGTGTACTTTGCCATACTGCTTCATGTGTTGTGTAGCAAAGTTGGATGTGTTGTCGGTGTACTGTTATCAGAAAATCCAGTTTGTTATGTTGTGCTCATTCGAACCTTTTGACCTTCAAGCTATACCGATTGATGTGTGATACTGACACTCACTTTCAATCGCGATCACTGAACAAGATTAAAAGAACAGCGCGGCTTCATGCATGCAGATCATGAGGATTGACGGTGGCTGTGCGATCACGAGGGCAAGTTGTCGTGACTCGTGTGTTGCGAACTCAAGCTAGACCTTGTTCCGTTCAGTTCTCGTGCTTACCTTAGTTGGGACCGGTCGAATTCTCGCACGTCCTGAGGACAGTGCGATTACATTACAAGGCACTTCCAGGTGCCCGTCGGAGGTCCATCCGTCGGCTCCAGTCCTAACTGGGTGAGTACATCTGCCTTGACGTTCTATGTCGGTGCATGGTCTAGTAGATATGTTATACGGTTGACTAGGGAAGCCCACAATATTTGCATATACCATGTCTCCATCCACCGGCGTAAGTCGAGCAAAGAAGAGAACGACGACGTGGTAGACCAGGACACATCTCGTGTCACCCCAAACTCTAACATTGCAGTGATACCCCCAACGGATAGTGCGCGTTCTTCTCCGAAAACGAACTTACCTCTGGGACCAGGAATCCCTACCCGGGCGAAGCTGCCGCCTCAACCTCTCGGAGCCCCCTGCCTTCGCTGCGACACATACTCGTGCGCACTCCCATACACGGTCTATCTCATCCAGCCCCTTCGTTCCCTCCTTACCCTCCCCACTCCAACCTTCCTTTACCCATGTCCCTTGCTTCCCATTCCAAACGTTTAATACTGCATTAGAACTCAGTATTACGAATGCCGATGCCAATACGCCTCCAGGACACAGCGGGAAACATTCTCGCCTTCATTAAATATTTTTCCCTCGTCCTCACGCTACGATCTCGGAGCACAAGACGAGGAAGCCCCTGCATCGCCTGCATCGGAAACGCTCCCTATCCTATCCACTCACTCAGAAAATACTCTTGTTCCAGGTCGTAGTAATGGTGGACTTGAGATGCGTCTTCGAAAAGAAGAACATATTCTGTAAAGGGATCGTAATGCAAGTGCACGACAGAACGCGTGTTATGTGTCGGTTGTTGCGAGTGCTTGGATTGACATTTACCCGGGAAATAAATCGTTCGCAGTGAGCCCTCGCCTCGTCACGAACTCTTATGAGTCCACACCTTGACCATTTTCCCGGACATTCTCGATGGCTGACCCTGTTCCTTCGCAGAAATTCAAGAAGGTTCAAACTGGGTGTGGAGTCCCCCTCTTGGCAATCACATTCTGTGGGTATTAATTGAGTAATTGTGCCGCACAGTGTTCTTTTTAGTCTTTCTTTGCAGTGGCAAATTTGAAGGTGAGAGTAACATTTGATTGCCCGAGCATGTTCTGAAGGGAAGGTTGAAACAGTCACAATACAACAAACTGGATTGTCTGATAGCAGTACACCAACAACTCATACAGGCTCGCTACTCGACGTAGTAGAATACTACGCAGTACACTTAGGCCATCCTTCCCGACTGTTAGACTGGGAAGAATCTGAACATGAACTCCGTTGGGTAAGTGGGAACTGGCTGTCCAAGCCATGGACGGGCTTAACAAGGATCTGAAACACAACACACTTAAGCAAGATATAGCGGCTCAAGTTAACTGATGGATCCTACTTGTTCGAACTTGCCCTCTGGGGGTGCAGTCCACGCAGACGCCAACTTTTCGGTTTGGACACTAGTAGGGGGACCGTGTCAGGCCTTCAATCGGTATAGGCCAAGCTGCTTACATATACGTGTCCGGACCCACAGGTGTTACGACCCATTTCTGAGGGGACACAGTCCAATCAACAAGACCGCCACGGTCATCGACAAGAGAGCCGATCTGGTAGAGATTTAGATCCGGTATCTCTAGAACGACCATAAACTGTCGACATTCAACCTTCAGAACGAGTGCTTAGGGAGTCGTGACTGTACTCACAGGGTCAGGTTTCAAGGATGTGGGAAGGGCGTAAACGGGCTTGGGAGGAGGCGGGACAATTACGCCCTCAAGATCGGGTTTATCGATAAACGGGAAGGCAAGGGGTCTGCCATCGAAGGTGCGGATTTCATATGGACGAGAGTCTAGATTCTTTGGAGACATAGTGAGAATGATAGAAGTGTCAGTGGAGTTGTAGACTGAGGGAACATCACACCGACTCCAGCTGCTGCCCTTTTATCCTCCCAGGCCGCACTGCATAACACACCCCTACGGCACTCACGACCACACTAGTCGCCGGTGGCCAGTGCACCTTCGATTCTTCATTCCTGTATTGGGGCACCTTCTATTCACCATGTCAAGTAACGAACGCAGGTGATCCGAACACGAGGATATATGTATAACATGAGGAGGGAGCCGAAAATCAGTACTGCGTCATCTTGTTCAACCACGGTCAACCGTCCATGACCAATCCTCTCGCTGCTCAGATAAGCGTTGTACATAACAAACTTCGAACAATATGGGGTTCCCCGGCAGGTGACCTCAATGATAACGCCGCAGTACGTACGGTTCAATCGATGGCGAGCGACGAGTATGAAGTCCCCTATACTGGACAGCGTCATGCATGGTCTGGTTGGAGGTTCGCCATGAATGGCTACTCGCGGTAAGTATATCATTCGTTCTCGACCAAGTGTTGCCTTGATCAGAGTATCGCCAGATGAATTCTATACAACCAATTGTTTCCCCGCACAACAACCACTAGGACTATCCTCTCGTCAGACAGGCTCCTGAATGAAAGAATATATTTTGATCCAGCCCGAAGAAGGATGGTGTACTACTGCAAGGCCTGGAACTTTGTACGTCAATAGCGCTGCGCAATGACACCGATCAGACCCGGTGACCGTACGTTCAATGGAGCTATCATTCGGGGGAGAGGTTAAAAACCGAATGCGTGTCTGGTGTAACCGTGCCGAACTCTGAAATTTTTTGGACATCTACCTACAGTTTTGAGCAAGCTGGGATGAATTCGAAAAAGGATGTCTCATCTCAGCCTTATGTAAGAGAATTGAATGGTGGCTGTGTGCACTTGCACTTGCAGTTGTTGTGTCGGACTTGTGTGCTGCGACTAACTCAGGCTAGACCTCGTTCAGTTCAGTTCTTGTGCTTACTACCTTTCGGACGGTTTCAATAACTCCTAGCAGGTCCTGAGGACAGTGCGATCAGATTAGAAGGCACTTCCAAGTGTCCGAGGACGGACCGTCCGCCGATTCCAGTTCGAACTGGGTGAGTACATCCGCCTTTGCATGCTATGCCAGGTAGTGTTTCATGATAGATGTGTTATACGGTTGACAGTATTTGCATATACCATGTCTTCCATTCACCGGCGTAAGTCGAGCAAGGAAGAGAACAACGACGTGGTGGACCAGGATACATCTCATACCACCTCAAATTCCAACATTGCAGTGATACCCCCAACGAATCGCGCGCGTTCCTCTCCGAAAACGAACTCACCCCTGGGACCAGGAATCCCTACACGTACGAAGCCGCAGCCTCAACCTCTTGGAGCAGGCATACCCGCACGGCGTGCGCCAAGCGTGAGCTTAAATACCCCACCCACGTCTCCGTTCAGTGTGTCCTTCGCCGCGACGCATACGCACGCACATTCGCGCACACGATCTATCTCATCCGGCCCCTTCGTTTCTCCCTTACCCTCCCCGCTCCAGACTTCCTTTACACCCTCCCATGTCCCTCTCTTCCCATTCCCAACCTCCGTTACTGCACCAGAACTCAGTATTACGGATGCTGATGCTGATGGACGAGCCCCGCCTCCAGGACATACTAGGAGACATTCTCGCCTTCACTCACGCAATCCTCTCAATATTCTTTCCGCGTCCTCACGCCACGATCTCCGAGGATGACAAGGCCTGAAGATGAAGAAGCTCCTGCACCGCCGGAAACGCTCCTTATCCCATCCTCTCGCTCAGAGAATACCCTCGTTCCAGGTCGCAGCAGGGGTGAACTGGATGCCTCATTCTCGTTCGGGGGTACACTTAAGTCAGATTCAATCCAAGACAGTACTGAGGATGGATTCAGAATGGCCTATGAAGAGTCGCAGAGGGCACCACCACAAGCATTCCCTATCTCACAGCTTCTTTTCATTCCTTGAGCCCGGGGCGGCACAAACACACATACCTGCCGCTTCGAACAAATCAGAAGAACTGCACACAGCTTCAACGCCAACACCCATATCTCCCTGGACACCGATTTCCAACATATCACTCTTTGCGCCGTCAATGAACCTCTCTGCTCCGGAACTTATTCCCCGTTCCCACTCCAAATCCCCTGGAGCATCTTCTTCCTTGTCTGATTCACGTTCCACTTCGAGTCTTCCTGCACCACTCAATAGAGGACTATCGCGTTCTGGAGGCGCTGCAGGCAGCGACAGCAGCCGTACAGTTTATGCTCGGGGCATTTCTATGGGCTCGCGGACAGAGCATCGGGTCATTGGCGTGTACCGGGCTTGGATACTGGGAAGTTTTTGACGCAGTTGGCGTTGCAGGTCCCTCACTAATCGCATACCATGCAAGTGCGGCCGAAGGTGGGATGTATGGGTAAGTTGTTCAGTCTTCCCGAGAACTGTTCTGGTTGAAATACCCATCGAAGTCCTGCACGCGGCGAAACAACGCTGTTGTTTTCTCAATGCGTGTATCTCATGTTCGCGGGTGTCTATGTTGCGAAGGAGGCCATCGAGCATCTTTTGTTGGCTACCGGTAGTGGTGCGCATGGGCATGGGCGTGGCAGTGGTGGTACAGATGGTGGTACGTGTGTCCCACTGCACAGGTATGCCACGTTCACATGGGGATAGGTGACGGACACCACCATCACTGGGGTGACGAGAGCCCGGAAAACCTTGGGTAAGTGAACTACATTAATATATCCTCGTCTGTCTTCCTCACAGTTCACGTGCAGCCTTCAATTCCCGGTCTTTCTTGTCCTTCTTGCCCTATTAACACTAGTTGGGACGACCGCCATATTTGGGCAACACGACGTGCTCGTAGATAGTATGTCCTCGCCGTTGCTATTATCTGTTCGCCCATGATCTCAACCAATACGTTACAGTCACGAACAAATACATACCCTCGCCCCTCCAGCTTTTCCGCCATCACCATCACGTTGCCTCTCCTGGGCAGGAGTCGACATCCACCATCAAACGACTTGTCCGGAATCCATATGCGCTGCCTCCTATCTTGTTTTGCGTGGCCATTCTAGGTGCCGAGCTCGTATTAGACGTGTGCGTCAACTTCTTCTCGTCCTTGTTTGTTTTATGTCCATCACTTCATTTCTTTCGATGCGAGTCTGAGACTCGAACTAACCTGTGTCCTATCTCTTGTTTCAGAGCCCATTATGCGCCGTTCGATCTCGGCCTCGCTAGTTTGCAGGTGGTAGTAATGATCCATGTCGCATATGCGGCTTGCGTAGTCCTCGGTGGCGTGTTGTTGCAGACTGCGCCTTCGATGGTTGCACCTACGACGGCGGGGATAAGGGGAGCCGGTAAGATGGAGGCATTTTGGAGAGCCGTGAGGGAGGTAAGTGGATTCGACGACACATTCTGTTGTCATGTGCCAACGGAGACTGTCTCACCCTCATTTAAACTGACTTCTTTACGTAGATTGAACGTCACGAACACGTAGTTCAACTCCCAGCACCGCACGTATGGCAAGTTATTCCAAATGGCCAGCCGCGTTCCGTCGAATGTTCTGTCCGCCCACACCGACATACGGTCTCAACCAACCACATGCACCACGATCACGATCGTAGCCACTGCCGCAATGATCATAGTCATCATCGTGATCTCGACAACCACGATCATGACCCCCAAGTCCGCTCAAGTGACCTGTCTCCTACATTGATCATTACGCTTTCACCAGTGGTACGCAAGGATCTGCCGGATGTGGAAGTGATAGGTCTCACACAATGGGCGTCCTCACGTGTTTATGGGGCATTTGGATATGGGTCTGGAACTTTGGGGACCAATGACCGCCGGAGTGAGGTCAGCGGGGTGGAGGTCACTGTTGGCGTGGTGCGAGGGTAAGTGGCCTTGTTAGTTTTCTGGGATTTCAGGGTGTGTTGTGGTGCCAAAGAATGTTAGGGACCGCTGTGTTCGTTCTGCCTTGTAGGTTTGTGTTATACCCAGGCCCAGGTCTGTGAATCCGTACTGCCCGTCGATAACAAGAAAGCTTGTGCTAAAGGCTCGAGTCATACGATTCGAACGGAGTACCACTCTCCTCATTCTGTGGGAACCAAGAGAAGAGGGGCTAATTATGTCATAACGAGCTCATCTTACGCTCTGCGTCTAAGTTTCAGCGCCTGTGTTCCGAATGAGGGAAAAAAAACCTGTGTTGGGCGGCAGAACGTCACCTATTAGCTAGAGATGACTTCACAACTAAGACATATAAAAATCGGCGGTGGTTGGGAAAGTATGCAGCGCAGGCTATTTCGTCTCGCCCTCTCCGCCTCACAGCACCACAGAGTAGCAAAAGTTCACACTTCCAGTATCCTCGCAATGTCCACCACTCACCACCACCATGAAGGGTACCCCATTAAACTTAACGGTCAGTATTATTTCACTAAATGCTACATGACGTCAAGGATGCTAAGTTCCTGTATGCTTGCGTGTAGGCACCGTCATCATAACAGGCGGTACTCGTGGAATTGGCTTTGCTTATAGTTGCGCTGTTGCTCAGGCGGGCGCCAATGTTGCCTTGATTTTCAGGTAATTCCGACGTAATTCTCGCAACCTTCGCCGCCCAGCATGCTAAGACTTTGATTTGTTCCTGTGTAGGCAACGCCGTGAAGATGCTGACAAGGCCGTCGAGGAGATTCAGAAGAAATACAAGAATATCAAGGCCAAGGTGTGTGCTCATACCATACCTTTCTGGAATCGGCACATAGTTGATTTGTTTTCATACGTACACAGGCGTACCAGTGCGATGTTTCTGATGTAGAGGCAACCAACAAGACTTTCCACCAAATCGACCAAGAGATGGGGAACCTTTCGGCTCTTATGGCGGTACGAGATCCTTCCTTCAAATCTACCCTATGTTTGACTTGCCCCTGTATCCGTTCATTCGCAGAATGCCGGTCGATCTGTCGTAAAGCCTGCAATGGATCTTACCGAGGAAGATTTCCGTATTGTATACGGTACTAACGTATTCGGGGTCTTCAACTCTTGCCGGGCCGCTGCCAGGTGAGCTCTCAATCCCCTCCTCGACGTTCGTCTTACCAGAAAAAAAACGTAGGCTCTGGCAAGAGTCCCACCGGAGTGGCTCCATCGTTATTACCGGCTCTATGAGCGCGCAGATCATCAATCAGGCCGCAACTAACAAACCTCTGACCCAGGTCAGTTGCTGAGTCGAAGGCAACCGCTGTCGCTCTATTTGATCATCTGAAAACACTAACACTTTCTGTCTGTTAGGTTTTCTACAATTCTTCCAAGGCCGCTGTCGTCAACCTTACCAGAGGTCTTGCTGCCGAATGGGCTCCTAGAATCCGTGTCAACTGTGTTTCTCCGGGCTACGGTACGTCAACGTACTTTCATATCCTTCCAGGCTACCGACTTCAGCATGCCAGTCGACACTGAGCAGACCCGCCACATGGACAAGAACATCATCAAGCATCAAGAGGAAAATATTCCCATGAGGCGCTTCGCTGAGGTGAGCATTCGTGTCGACAACTTGTTTGTGAGATTGGTCACGTAGCTGACCGCCATGATTAGCCACGGGAAATCTGCGGCCAAGCCATCTTCCTCCTGTCTGATCATGCGAGCTACATGACGGGCTCTGATGTCGTCGTTGACGGGTAGGTGTATATCCATGGCTCATTCTGACGGAACTAATCCTTGTGTAGTGGTCAGCTCATTTGGTAAAGAAGTGCGCAACCTACCGAGAGCAATGCACTAAAAAGACTGCTTGAAAAGACTACAAAAGATGAATGAGTGTATGATTACAATTGTGTACAGTAGCGAACGGATTTTGAAATCTGAATGTATTAGTTTTGTGCCATCCTATAATGGAGGTGAAGGAAACGAATAGGATACAGGAATAAAAAAGTGTGGACAAATCCGGACTCGAACCGGAGACCCCCCGCAGTCAGCGCCATGCTAAGCGGATGTGATAACCAGCTACACCATATGCCCGACGATGCTTTTTATGTCGTGACGCAATCGTGTAGCGAAACACACAGTAGTGGCCTAATCTCGATGTCGGGGTTTACTCCTGTTCTATCCCCCACATCATGTCCACGATAACTGTAAAGATCGAGTTTGGAGGTGGACTGGAACTGTTATTTGGGAACAAACGTGTTCACTCGATATCCCTTCCCTCCTTTGTGCCCGCTGACAACACGATCGCACCTTCATCTTCATCAAATTCTGAAACATCGCGACCCGCAAAACATAACGATCCCTCCAACTGAAAATGGTCCAGACCAGGACTCAACCAGAGGACTTGTGGAGAAAAAGGAGAAACCTCTAGATGTCCAGTATTTGATGCACTATCTTCGAGCTCGGCTCCTCACAGAGCGGCCGGAACTCTTCATGGAGGATGATACTGTGTAAGTTCGTCGCTGTTTCTCGTTGACAAGTCTTCCGATATAACGAACCGTGCTTTTGGAATTTCGCGGTTCCAGACGCCCTGGAGTCCTCGTGCTCATTAATGACACCGATTGGGAGCTCGAGGGAGAAGGAGCGTATGAGATATCCGACGGAGATGAGATTGTGTTCATATCTACACTTCATGGTGGATGAAAGGTCCGGTGCTCGCTGGCAGCAGTGTGGGCCAGCCGACGTTGTGGCTGACTCAGCTGAGCCGGCGATAACAACAGCGGTGACGACCTGACCCTCAGGCATCTTGCGCGCATAGTTCAATACTGCCGGTTTCGTGAAGCCAGACTGAGGGGTAGGTTCAGCGATTCGAGTTTGTCGTTATCAGGAAGGGATCAAAACACTGTGTTCAGCACGAGCGAACTACGCAAGTTTGCTAAGCCTTAAGATCACATACACTGTCTCAACAATGACACGGAAGCGGGACTGAAGTGAAACATTGCTTCTCTACTGTAGGGTACCATCTGACGTGGCTGTGTACTAACCGACTTAGATTTTATGCCAGGGCTATGATGACTCGACTCTTCATTAGGACTCTGCCTTCATTCCGTATCGACTCGTCTCGATATCCTTCAACGTGATATTACTCCTCTCACACATCTTCCGGAACAATCCTCCTTCTTTCTGGTATAGGCTTTGAGGCGTATCAAATTCCTGTCACGAAGCCCAAAATGGTCGTTGTCAAGGTACGGAAACGAGAAAAGAGTGATAGGTAGATAGACCCACAGCAATCATACCAGCATCCATAACAAGAATGCGGTCGTATGAAATGATGGTACGTAAACGGTCTGCGAAATGCGCAATGGTAAGTCAATTCACCCTATACACATTGCACACATCGACGGAGATACGCACGCGCGACGCAAAGCAACGTACGATCTCGGAACTCGGTCGTGATAGTACGTTGGATCTTGTTGTCGGTCTCCAGGTCGACAGATGCACTGTGCACAGATCAAGCTTAATGTTCATGAAGAGAGGCGCTTAAAACTCACGTGGCTTCGTCAAGGACGACAACCTTACAATCCTTCACGATTGCCCGCGCAAGACTGAGTAGCGATCGCTCGCCAACGCTGAAGTTGATACCCTCGGTATCGATGACGGTATCTAGAGTATACCGATTCGTGCCGGTCTCCTCTTTAACAGATGGCTGGTCGACGAGACACGACCTGTATAGCGCATCCCATAACTTGGCATCGTCGTATTGGTTGAAAGGATCCAAGTTCGACCGAATCGTGCCTGCGTGCACTGGTTAGGCTGCGCCATCCACGCGTATCACATCCGCTGCTTACCACTGAAAAGAAGGTGCTAGATATCTGACTGTTATTCATTATTTATCGTAGCATGCAGCTAACGACGCACGTCCTGAGGGATAATGGCTATCTTGGTACGAAGATCTTTCAATCCAAGAATCGAGATATCGATGCTACAAGGCGTGTCAACATACCCAAATCGGACGCAGGAAACTTCATTTTACCCATCCAGAGTGATAGTTCCGCCCGACAACTCCACGATTCTATACAGCGCCAGCATCAAAGAAGACTTCCCTGCGCCCGTCCTATACATCTGTCAGATCCATTCTATGATAGACCCTCCGCAGACTCGCGTCGTACCTTCCAACGATACCAATCTTCTCGCCTCCTTGAATAGAAAGCGAGATTCCGTGGAGGATGTTTGGCAGTCCAGGTCTATAACTCATCTGCACATTCTTAAATTCGATGGCACCTTTGTGAGGCCAGTTAGCTGGAGGTCCAACGTTTGATTTCTCGTGGGGAGCCTCTTGGGGGACAGTTTCCTCCCTGGTGTATTGCACAACTTTCCATTCGATCAGCAGAGTGTAGCAGTCGTCGGAAGTATCAGAATCTCACTCCTCTCGATCGAATTCATGTTGTTCTGCAAAAGCACTTGTCAAGGTCACGGGAGCGCACGATATAAGACATCCTTACTTGGACGTCCGCCATCTGCTTCGTCACGAGGGAAAGCATTTGCGACAGTAACACTATACTGGAAATTACGAATGTCTAACCAATAGCATTCAGAGGGTACACTCACTGGTATAAGTCAACGTCAGGCCGATCTGCGCTGCGTTAATACCAGACACGTCCGTTACGGCAAGCAACGCAACCTGTGTATATACCCGTGAGGATCGAAACCGCGATTTTGGTACGAGCGGGGGTACTCACGAGGAACGTAAGCATGGCGCCCATAAATTCAAGCCTCACAGCCAGCCATCTCTGGTTCGCGATGACCGGGTACAGGCTCCTACCCTCCAGATCGATATAATATCTGTTAGCCGCGATGAATCTCTTCATCTCTCCATAACTACGTATAGTAGAAAGGCCGGTCATCGTCTCCGCGAAGTGGGCATATAGCAAGGAGCGGAGCATCGAATCTAGCGAGTATTTCTAGGTAAGCCCATTCCGTATATGAAGAGTTGAATACCTAGTCGCTTGACCTCTCTGGCACTGGCACGATAAAACCCAACCAAGTAGCTGTAGCCTAGGTACAGAATCACCACAGCGATAACTATCAAATGCAACATCTGGCTCAGTAGAAGTATGAGGGAAAGAGGATGTCAGGCTTACGACAGTATGGCTCCACGATGGATACGACGACCACAGACCCCAGAACTAAGGACATTGTAACCATGGCTGTTACCAAATTAGATGTAGGGCGTGATGAAGAGACACTTGTGTCTTACACGACCTGATCGAGGCTAGAAACGCAAGTTAGAGACTTTATTGCAGTCATGTTCATTAACTCACCAGCTAGCTGATTATCGATCGCTGCCCTCGTCTAAGTACCTTTTCGTCGCAAGAACAACCAATCACTCACTGTCTACATCACCGCCAAAGACCCCAAGGATTCTGCCCACCGGCTGTAAAACACCATCGATTAATCCGTGTACACTGAGGGAGCGAGAGACTTACGGTAGTGTCGAAAAATGACATGGCGGCGTGGAATACCTTCTCAATCGATTGGGAATATAGGTTTTGGGAGACAAAATGGCTCAGGAGGTCAATACTGGCACCGCTGTACGGATGATCGTATCATGTAATGACGATTAGAGATGAATGACAAGGAAAACGCACAGGAAGAAAGTGGACAGGGCTTGTCCGAGCCCCAGGCATCCATATAGGATCTGATAAAACGAGTTGGGACGATTCCAGGTACTGATCGAAACATGAATGCTATAATTCAACAAACTGCAGGTAGTTTCAACTCACTTTGATTCCCACCAAACGAGGGTGTACGAATTCATAATCTGACTAACTTGCATCACGAGCAGGAACATCACAAGGAGCGGTAGCGTAATAACACCACGCCCAGCAGCCAGGTATGCCCAGTACACTGAACGAGGAGTAAGGGTAGTTGAGTCACCGGAAACCTTTCGAAAGAAGTTCTTTAACGCACCGTTAAGGGATACAGATCCTGTGTTACGCCGTTCCTTGACTATCAGTCGACCTTCCAATTTTCCCTTACCTTCCGCTCGTTCATGGACTTTAGCAGATTTGAGTTTCGCATCGTCGATCGTCACGTTCTTTTGCAATGCAAGTTTGCTACTAGCTTCGTCTTCTTCAGCGCCCCCTGTTGCACCGTCAGTTTGGCCACCATACTCTCGGGCCAACCTTGCGAATTCCCCATTCCGTTCCAGCAACTCGTCAAATGGTCCGCTCTCAACGATCTTGCCATCCTTCATCGTATATATGTAGTCGACTTGAGAAAGGAAGTGGATGGCATGTGTAACAAGAAGAACTGTCACTCCGCAACTGCGCAGTGACCCGAGAATGACATCTTCAAACAGAGACTTGCCGACGTGAGCATCGACTACAAGAGAGGGTGATAAGTGTTTCGAGACACTTTACGATGTACGAAAAAAAAACGGACCAGCAGAGAGTGGATCATCAAAAATGACGATATCAGAGTTGAAGTACAACGCCCTTGCAATATTGACGCGTTGTTTTTGGCCACCACTCAAATTAATTCCCCTTTCTCCAATCTGTGAAGATCTGTCAGTTTACCCAAATAACAAATCGCAAAAAAAGCATGCAAGCCACCTCTGTCAAGTCGCCGTCCGGCAGTAATTCCAGATCAGGGAGGAGACACGACAATTCAATTACGCGCCAGTATCTCTTTTCATCGAAAGGTTGTCCAAACAACACGTTTTCTCTCTGGATCCGCCTTCGCTTAGTTGGTCCACCGAAGGGAGAGAGAAGCACATACTAGCGTGGCGTTCTGGATCCAAGCTGTCTGAGAGCAATATGCCACCCTACCACCAACCGAGACGTGACCAGACACTTTTCGCATCTCGCCTATGATTCCCTGCAACAGACTTGACTGCACAGATAGATTCATTCAGTAAACTGCGTTGCAAGGTATAAAAGATGGCACACCTTTCCGCTGCCAATGGGCCCCACAATTGCGGCCAGACAACCACGAGGAATGACCAAATTGACACCCTGCACCTTGAACACAGGTGCATCTTTACGTAGCCCGTCGCTTTCCCTACCAGTATTCGTTGTGTGTCGTGCTTGATCCCCACGACCACTGTTGCGTCCTCCTCTTCTACTCCTAGACGAGATATCGGAGACACTCCGGTCAATCTTTTCAGACGACTCCCACTCGAATGTCACGTCGCGGATAAGGACTGCTTCTTCTTGAGACTCATCGACCATCAAGGTCTCGCCCGTGATGAGATCCGCATGGAAAATAACTGATAGACGCTCGAGAGCAAAGGCAGCATCTGGGATCGCAGACAGGGCGCGGGGCATGAACATCATTGGTTGGCGGAGAAGCTGAGGGTCACCACGATCATAGGAGACGCAATGAACCTGTGTGCACGAAATACGCCATACATGAAACCTGGCTCACCTGGAACAAGCTTAAACTGGAAAAGATGGCTGCAGTACTAAAGTTGTTCGACGTCAGCGTGTACGTGATGAAAGCCAGCGTCGCTCCGAGCACCGGTAGAGATGACCCCAACGCAAAACTAGATTATGCAAAAAAAGGTACATATAACCTGTGCTGATGGAAAGGGTGCTCAGGACATACCTCGCACTGGATAAGGTTTGGATTTTACTGGTCTCGTGCAACTCCTTTTTGCGGGAACTTAACAACTCTGAAAATAGAATGCTATATCAGAATTGCACACAAATAACCCATGCACTCACCGCTAAAATAAGGCGACTCGTAGGAGAAGTACTTGATAACGCGCATCGCCCCTGAATCCCCTGTCAGTACCATACTACTACGATGAGAGACCAATACGCACCCAAAACCTCCAATAACACCTTAGTCCTATGTTCCGTCCATATCATAGACCGAAGACGAATCCGGCGTTGTAGTCTCATCAACTGCCGTTGCATCGGAACTACAAGAATGAACAAAGAGAAACCCGCCAGAGCAGATGGTCCTAACTAACAATGGGCTGGTCAGGGAATCATCGGATGAACGTACGAGTGCGCCATACTTCTACCTAAGAGAATGATCAAGCAGACGGTCACCTGAATGGGTGCCGTCCATGCTGCGACGAGTTATAGGTATCAAAACAGAAAAAAGGTACCTTTCTTGCAGACTTACCTGGATGCTAGATTGGATGTAGGAAGTTGTGTACACATGTCTTCAAGGTAAAATGATAGAGGACTCACAAACCACTGAGCGCATGCATCTACCCTGCTCACCTACGAAGGGATCTATATCGTCTTAACTTTCCCAAGTGATAATCACTCACGTCTGTAGAAATATGGTTGACCAAGGCAGCATTGGTAAGCTTAACTCTCTCCTTTCCGGTCAGCTTGACGCCACGCTCATAGATGCATGCAATAAGAGCAGCGCGCGCAAGGATACCTGTTTCCATGGAATGCCAATAGAACTGGGCGTACGCAACAAGCGACATTACACAGGACGGTCAGTTCGAAGGGAAACGTTATAGGCATATGATGGTTCACCTGATTGTTGCAAATGCTAGCCACAATCGTCAACGCCCACAAGCCTATCGCCATGCTGATACCGCGAAGGATGTTAGGGAGCGGCTCGCCAGCCGAATGCGCGGCTGAACGCTGCTCAGCGAATGAGATAATGGCTTTGAGGACGAGAGGCCCCATTAACCGAGCCACATCTCCGAATACCTGTTCGCATATTACGCTCGTTTGTCGACCGGAAACAAACGTATCTGAGCTGCTGTACCTTGTAAACTCCACTGGGCCAAAAAGACCATCCAAATACATCATTAAGAGCCCATGCAAGACTGGGGTATTTCTTCCCTCCCACTTCTCTCCAGTGTTGTTCTAACTCAGCGTATTGCTCCGAGTAAGAACGCTTTCGAAGGCTTCTCGGCAATGGAACCGTGCGAATAGCCCATATCAAACGCTTCGCGATAGAAGGGTGTACTTCTCCCCGGCCTAATTTAGCATTCCAAACGGCAGCTGCCTGGACGCGCCCTTTCCACGCAGCTTCGAGCTTCTCCGCGAGAGGCCCAGCCTGCCGTGACAAATCCAACTTGTACAGATCTGATGCTTGGAGGCTGCGCTGGTAGCCAAGGACTATTAACTCTGTCATCCACGAGTAGGTGAGCTGAGAGTAGATTGAAGCATTGGCGAGGGGTGTTAGCTAGGAGTAAAAGTACGATGTCAGATACAGATAGCTGTCGTCGCAGTTGGTTTACCCACTTGAGCATTCTCCAAGAAAGGTGGCGGAGGAGGAGGATCCCTCGCCAACCTATATCAACAAGACAATTAAGTATGATCGGTTGTTGGAGGTGTATGAGTGGGAGACCGCACCACAACTGCCAGGATTTTAGACGATACTTGACGGACTCGTTACCAGCATCTAGCTGAAAACGCAAGGACTGAATGACGGCGCCCACATCGGTGGATGGGCCTTCCTCTTTCTGGGGTGTAACTGATTCGGGTGGGCTACGCGGTGAATCTGGCATTGTAGATGTAGCAGTGAGAACCGTGTATCTCTGGTAAATGGGAAAGGCGCACACAACAGTGCCTGGAGTTCATGGCCTGTCCGAGGAGTACCGGAGCCTATCACTAAGACGCGCGTAAACTTAGGAAGTCATCGGGTGATCCTGGGCCGCCTCGGGAGGGCTAGTTAGGCCGAGCAGAGGCCTCACTAACCCTTGCGAGAGTAACCACCAGGGTAGAGAAATGAAATTGTTGGGTATTCATAAACGACGAAGGAGCAGCCCTGAGCGTGCACGGCGCCCTCTTGCAGGGTCCTACATAATATGGAGTAAAGTAATCAAGAAGAGAAGGAACCGACTTTTGAAGGGGAATTTCGAACGGAGGTGGTGCCTCGGCTCCCTGGACAGCACAATCGATGAAGTTGTATGTCATCTTAAGCAATGCTTTCGCCCAATAAGTACAACACGTTAGCTTCCCGATAAAGAATATTAGATCAGACTGAGTCGTCTTTAAGGAAGTAGCGGGTGAACGGTGGTCCGGGTTCTGCAGGATGATCGTCAATATAAGGTCTCTTCAGCACGACCTGGAGTTTTATGTCTAGTTCTAGTGCCACGGGACTGATGCAATTCGAAGTAATGTACCTATGTCGGAGGCTCAAGAAGTCCAGTAGCTACTGTGGGATCTGAAGAAACTGAGGTACCTACGTTGGTGGTTCAAAAACTCAGCAGTACCTACGGTGGGATTGTAAAACTGAGTGAGTTTACAGTGTCTTGTTTGTGCGGACGACGAGTCGTCATTGGTCACGTGAACATGTCTCAATCTCGATTACGTAACCAGTATTAAACTGGTGTCACTCAATGGGCTGCAATTTTAGCAAGCCTAGCTGTTGTCGACGTCGCTGTCGGCCACAACCAGACTCTTCAAACATATCCGATAGTATCTTGACAGTAGACTTCTAAGCACTGTTACTCCTTGCTTACCACTAACCAACCGTTCAGCCCCCCACACAAGCGCCCGATATCTCTGAACTTCGCCCACATTACAATGAGGTATGGAAACAAGGAAATGTGGAAACATCTCAGCTGGGAGACCAACCACAAGAGGTACCCTCTTCCAAGTCAGGTCCTGCAGTGGAGACAGACGATCGGAACGGAGAAATGGCTACTACGAGTACGAGATCTATTTCAATCTACATAGTTGACAAAGTTTTCTGATCGAAAGGTAGGTATTCGGGAAGCAGATAAAGGAAATTCCGGACTCGTCCCATCCTCCGTAGCGTCGGAATCAATGGACGTTTGGCGGTGTCGGGCAGAGCCACACCAATGTGGCAAAATGATCATTCATGATACCATCGTCCCTAGATGTAAGGTCTATAGGAAAGATTACGAGTCAGTAGTGATGCGAGGTGCAAAATATCTCGACTGGTGGGCGACAATCGGTGGCGGGTAAGACAATAGCTTTGATTGTGCGAGTTCACTTCTGACGTAATGAATGTCTTTTTAGCCCGATCTCGACAGAGTCGTCAATTTCAGTACCATACACCAGACCGGGGAATTACATTCAAGCAGGAAAACTTGTTGACTCCACGACCACCACCGATCCCTACATCGCAATATCATATGTATGGGATGTGAATCCTTCATTTGTGGAATGGGAAGGCAGAGAAGTTACGCTGCAAGCATTACGCATTGTCGAACAACTCTCCAAATACACATCATATGCACTGTGGGTCGATGCCATTTGCATCCCGCAGAACGATATTCCCGTCAAGGAGGTGGAGCTCCAGAAGATGGCGGATATCTACCGTGGTGCAATAGCTGTGCTGTGTCTTGTACCAGAGGCAGATCGTGCAACCTGCGCAGTTGTCGAACGTTCTGCTGCACTAATGAACATGGAGGGCTTCCGTGCATTGGAGAAAGGGGGAGATACGCACGGAATGTATATGTTTGCTTCCCATGGATCTAATGAAACATTACGCAAGCTCTTTGGAAGTAGATGGTGGACGCGCGCTTGGACGCTCCAAGAGGCAGTGTTGAACAATTCCACTTATATTGTGGGGGAAAACATGGAAACGATACCTATTTCCGACATCCTCAAAATTTGCGGACCAATTGCGCGACGGGCAGCAACACAGAAGAAAGAAGTGCTGGGCCAATCGTCATCATTCTGGGATTCACTCAACTCCATGAAAATGGCAACAAACGATCGCATGCCTTTGGGAACAGCAATGTCAACTGTTTGGAGACGCCAGTGCAAAGTTCCTCATGACATGGCATACTCGCTGTTGGGGGTTTGTCGCCTGCAGGAAATCAGACCAAACTATCACTTGCCATTGGAAGAAGTCTTCGTGGACTTGGTTGAAAAAGCCTGCTCCGCGGGCGACTTCTCCTGGTTGAGGTGGACTCACTTGATTGATAGAAGCGATCCTAACCGACTCGGACGAATGTCTATGGTGCCTACTCCTGCAACCATAAAGAGTGCTCCTGCGAGCACTATTACGACGTGGCATTCCATCGAGATACCCCAACTGCCATCACTAATCCGAGGCGGAGAGTTTGGGGTATGTATTCCTCACCGTTCGACTGGTGTAGTCCGATGGAAATCTAACCCTGAAGGAGTCCAAGGGGTGATCAAGGTGCTTCAGAACTTATCCTACAGTCCGGAGGAGATATGGAACCTGTTGTTTGGTGTGTACGTCGGGCTGGCGTCAGACATCGACAGAGCAGCTGGAGGATCTGGATTGGCCCAGCCGTTGCTTACACTAACAAGCGGGTACATCGACGGCACCCTTGATGTATCTTCCACCACCGACGATTTGGTGGGAGAAAAGCCCTATACCAGAGGTTACGGGTTCACAAGCTACGCTTCGATGGCAGCGAAGGTTTGGCAGAACACGCACCTTTGCGTAATGCAATCACAAGGCGGAACGACGGTGGTACCTGCAGGAATAGGATCGGGCCAGGCACGTATCCACAAACTACCATTGGAGAGTCATTCAACTCGAGATGCTTGCCTGTGTCTCGTTGTACACGACAACACGAGATATCAAGTGAGTGCAGTTGGGTTGATGATATTGAAAGAGCATACTGGAAGTGGGGCATGGCAACTGACCAGATTTTCTTGATGTAGTGTAGTCTAGGTGCCATAGCGTACTGTGTGGGGTCGCTTTTTCTACCTACCTTGACTAGTACCGACCCCCTCTTTACCGTACCTTTTATAAAGGCTAGCCTAGGATCTGCCAGTGCATGTACAGATGTTATAGGATCAATCACAATAATGATGATTAGTGAAATGAGAATGAAAACGTCAAGCCTTTCTATACGTCTAACTGACCATGGGCCGAAACCCCACGTGGTGTCAGTAACGCTGGTCTGGGGAGATAGTGGAGATGAGGGGTTGAGGTCCAACGAGTTGGCCAAAGACAACCCCAAAGTATTGAGATTCTCCGGGGCACTGCAGGCGCCTAATTCACTAGTATACCATACAGCAACCAAACGGGATCAGGACCTCTGCGTTAGAGCCACCCATCGCCGCGATCAAGACAGCTTCGCAACGATGTCAATGTCGACAGCATCGTCGTCATTGAGTCCCCACAGGCCCACTTATCCCACAAAGATCCAAGGCGCCAGATCCCAAACTTCTCACCGCGGCAGTACTAGCAGTGTAAGCTCGCGAGCTGTCGAGATCTCGGCGCCACACGAAAGAATTCGGGTAGTCTCTTTCCCCGGAACCAGTCAGTTCAGGGTACATGGCGTCTCCGCGTGCGGTCTGGCAGCGGTGAACTTTGCGAGGATCGCTTTTCGTGTCATCAAAGCCTCCCGAACCTTCCCGGAAGCATTGGATACGATCACGTCACGGCAGACGGTTGAGGTGAGCGATCGATTAGATGAGGTCTCGGCAAAGTAGCCTCTCTTATTACGTTCATCCCGGGCCACGACAGGAAGTCATATCAATATGCGGAGGGTGGTCGAGCGACCTCCATCTAGAAGTCGAAGACATCTGTAAAGTACCGCTCTTCGAGCACAGTCTGAAACGCAGATCTACTTTCTATGGCCCTCCAAAATCAGATCATTTCCGGCGAGTCTTACGGTACGCCACTCCTTAACACAGATAACACCATCGTGCGTTCATGCGTGCCGTTTCTCTCAGCGAAATGCAGGCGTTGCGGGATTCCACCGCAGTAATCATCACCCGCCCACCCGAAATTATCGCATGTCTGAAAGTTGCAAACCCCCTTGGAAAAGACGCCTTTATCGTCTTCGATTCCCATCCACGTCCGTCGCATCCTGATGGTGCAGGTCTCGTCATCGCCTCGACTCTAGACGGGGCAGTGACGACACTGAGAGACATCCTGCATGTCGACAAAGATCTATTGTCATCACCAGATCTACAATGGGAGGCCCAGCTTCTCACGAACTGTTCTGGACATGTTCTACTGGCAAGAAACGAAACCATCAATGCAGAGCAATCGGCGATCGAATCCAGCTTGGCAGTCCTGGCTCTTCGCTCAGAGATAAAGGAACTCGAACACCACAACAAAGTCCTAGCCTCCCAAAACGAACAACTCGAGGATGAAGTCATCGAATTGGAGAGCACCATTCAAGAAGAGAGGCGGACGCAAAACCATAGGTGCGGCTACATACGCTGCAGCAGTGTCACGTAGCCAGCAAAGCTGGAGAAGTTCTTTCCAGACGAATGCTGCGGCAGGCCCATCACGACTCTCGTTCAATGACAGACCCCAGGTGTACAACGGTGCTCGCAGCATCTTTGCCGATAATCCACCTCCAGTACCTGTAACGAAGCCAATGGTCTATGAGGCCGAGGAAGACGCTTTAGAGAGAATGCAACTCGCCTTCTTTGAAGAAGATACCCGAGCGGCAGCCAGGGATCGAAACGCGGCATTCCAGTTGCAGCGCAAATTTGATGTGGAGGATAAGGTGCTGCGTCAGCAGCAAGCAGATCTCAGTTGCCATGCACAAGCACGCTTCAAATGCGGCATTTGTCTCGAGGAGCATCCCGAAGACGATGCTGCAACAGTGGAAGACTGCCGCCACGAGGTATGCAGAAGCTGCTTGAAGGATTACGTTTGCAGCAAGATAGCGGACCATCGTTTCCCCATTTTGTGTCCTATTTGCACCGCTGAAAACAGACAGGCAGGTATGTTCGATTTGACCATTGATATTGATCAAACAAACTTGCAAACATTTCAGGACAAATATCCGGTTTACTGGTTGAACAGCTTGGGATTACCGAAGCCGAGTATGGAATTTGGATAGAGATGGAACTTGCTCAGTTCTCTATCTTGATCCACTGCCGAAAGTACGCGGTATCAGCACAAATGAAATCACGAGAGAAGAGGGCTGACTACAGACAGGTGCAATTGCACAGCTTTCGTTGACCGCACCGACTACAATGACATGCCCAACATCGTATGTCCCGTGCGCGACTGTAGCCACGTATGGTGCAAAGTTATGTCACCAAACCATTGTTATTGGCGGACCAAAGCACTCTTGTGATGGATCTTCTGAGCTCGATCACCTAATGAAGAAACAAGGGTGGCGCTACTGTCCCAGTACGTTTCT
The DNA here is from genome assembly GCA_024613145.1 of Pisolithus marmoratus. Classification (NCBI taxonomy): domain Eukaryota; kingdom Fungi; phylum Basidiomycota; class Agaricomycetes; order Boletales; family Pisolithaceae; genus Pisolithus; species Pisolithus marmoratus. The sequence goes on from JANFAE010000039.1 coordinate 125,859, forward strand.
CTACACTGTATTCAACCTCGGGGGTGTATGCCGATGATTCCTAAGATTGCAAAACGCCCATCCAAAAAGACCACGGATGTAGCCATATGATGGTACGATTTGTCACCTTCGGAAGCATCGGGGCTGTTACTAAATCGAAGCGTTAGTGCATCGCGCCGGGCTGCAACACTCACTTCTGCTATCGCTGTGCAAAGCTCATCGTCCGTTCTGCTCTGAGGGATGAAATTAGCCAGGCAGTCACCGCACATTACGCAATATGCCAGCTGTTTGAAGTGCCTGAGTAGTGATGTTTCACAATTACGATACGTTCTCGCGAACCCGGTTAGTAATACTGACGGACAGATCCCACATGAAGTGTTTCCGCATGTTATCGGTGTAGGATAGATATAAGTTCGTTGAAATACCTGTGAAGCTGCAAGGATATCGTTGGAGCACGATGTTTGGTGTGGGCATCCTTTCTTATTCCGAAACCGACGTTGAAATGCGTCAGTGGAGACCAAAGACCGACTATCACCAATACGCAAGTGTGATCATCTACGCTCTCAACACCGGTCTGGCTCCCTATGAGAGAGAAGTTCCCAAAGGCCGTGTCGTGTTGGAATTATTAGAACATCAAGTCTCCTTAGCTTCCTGGTCTCTAAACTGTTTCGCCCACTACGCACTGAATCAGCAGGTAAACAGGAAACGGTCAAAATAAATGCACACCATCATAGAGGGTATTGGTCGATCTGGCTTGATATGCCGCACCTAGATGTTTCCCCGTATTAACGACCCAACGAATGAAGAGAACTACAGACGAGGACTCACCTCCCGCTCCGCACTCACAGTCCAAACGCCATATGCAACAGCGAGAATACCCATGAACGTGATTGCAGTGTTGCTCTTCCAGTTGGAGGGTCGTGACCACCAGCCACCTGCCGGCCGTACGTGGTGTCAGTTCAACGCGCGTTGGCTTTTCGAAGTTTCGGGAGGAGACGGTGCAGACGACAGACCTGATGGTGTCCATACGTGCTTTGGATACGGATAGCGTGCTCCACCGCCCTGAAAAGGATGTGAGCTTTCGTCAATAACTCCTCTTGTTTTCTGGTTGGGTCCATACCATTGTGTGGATTTGAGGTTATGTATGAGACAACAGTTGGAAAATGCCACCAGCCAAAACCTCAATACGTGGGAAAATAGCACCGCCACCTCTTCCGCTAATTACTTCCGTCCAGATAGTATGATAACTCATATTCTCTATGTTCCTCTAGAGTGGCCCAGAGGCAGTCTCACCCTTGAAGAGTAGTCGCCGTAATCGAGTGGGGGTTCACAATACCTTCCTCCGACATGTCTTTGAAACCACTCCGCCCTTGCGTGACTTCGCGCAGACGAAAACGCCAGAACTTGTGGAGGCGTATTTAGTCTCAGAGAATTTACTAAAACGGTAATGCAGCACTGTCTTTATATCTTGCAGAACACGATGTAACTTTGGCAGCGTGCATTGATCTCAATGATTTGAGGAAGGTGCAGATCACATTGGACGCCGCCAGTGAGTCTACTATGCATTGTCCTTTTCCCCTCTAAGCTCCAGGTTGCCAGCCACAACGATGGGTGCGTACCAACGGTCAGAGAGGCTGAGGCGGCCCTATTGACAACTCGCTGTGGTCCTTTAGTTGCCAAACAGATCGAGATTGTATCTGAGAGTGATGTATGGGCAGTCGCCTTTACGGACGAAAGCCAGATCGTAGGAGGATATGCCAATGGTTATATTCGTCAATGAAAGATAGAAGACGGACAGCAACAAGGTCCAACCCTGAAAACGGGTAACATTATCTATTCTATTGTCATATCTCAGGACGGACAGTGGATGGTGATCGGAGACAAGAGAAACAAGGTGACCGTCTGCAATATAGCCACTCATGAAACAGCACTCGAGTTCACAGATGACATTGATCATGTGAACGCGATCGATATCTCGAGCGACGGTACTAAAATTACCTCTGCGGGTGGCAGTGCCGCGCGGGTATACAGCATCACGTCTGGTGCCAGACTCCTTCCCCCCCTCTCACACTATTCGGTTCTTGGTGTCAAGTTCTCCCCCGATGGCAGTAAATTTGCTACTGACTCGTATCATCACGGTTTCCATGTCTACAGTACTCACAGTGGTGACCTCCTGTTCGATTCAGGTCTTCAGGGTTCAACCGGTGCATGGCCGGTTACTCCGCTGGCCTGGCCATCTGATGGCAAGCAATTATTCGTCGCAGATTGTGACTCTCGTGGCGTCAGATTTCTCTTCCTACTGAAGGTGCGAAACGTAAACTAGGTCGTTCTCACGATTGACCTACGTTGCACTCAGTCGATCCTTGTGTTCGAATCCGGAAATCAAAACAGGCGATAACGCGTGTAGAACACCTCGCGACGAGAGCACACGACAACAATGATGACGATGCCATCTGCCTTTACAACCAAGCACGTGCTTCGCGTGATACAGACATGTAAGCATCACCGCTGATACATTCCGCAGGTCCTTGGAGCTATGTACATGAAGGGGAATTATGGACGTGCGATACCGTTGTTCGAGCGTGCGATGCACCTAGTGCCAAGGGACAAACAATGTCTGCCCCTAAAGACGATCTCGCTCGTAGGTCCTCAGCCGTTAATACCTATTAATCTAATCTTTTAAGAAGATATTTGGATGGAGTTTCAACGGACTGGACGTCGTTTCCCAGCAACATCTGTGTGAAACCCTCTATGCTGAAGAACGTACAGCCGAGGCTGTAGAGATTCTCCTAAACATCATAAGGATATCAGACAAGGAGATCCTGGGAAGGAAGGAAATCGTGGAATGGTTCGCGGGTACGTCTTAGTCCGAGGCGGGCTGCCGTGCACGTTGATGTCCGTCATCAGATTTTACCAAAAAATGTGCTCTGACACTTGAGCATGTTGGCGACGAAGCCTTCAGATCTGTAAAACATGGCTACGCAATAGCACAGTACTCTACTGCATTGTCCCTTAGTCATCTTTTGATCATGCGGAGCAGAGCTCGGGCGGAAAGAGGATTGTGGGAAGATGCATTGCGGGATGCCAACGAGGTATGCATGTCATCCTTCTTGTGTGAGCGGGTTCCCGACAAATGTTGTACAGGCAGTGAAAGCGGACCCCTCCTCTCCTTGGGGTTACGAGGCGAAGTACGTGGCGCTCATACAACGAAACGGTATGACGAAGCCATCGATATTTTCGGGACTATGCTGCACGTAATCGAGCAGTCCCATGACCCTGCAATCAAGCGTATGTACCTCTTGTATGAAGTTAATACCCACAAATGACGGTTCCACAGAACTGCGTAAGAACTACATCTCTCCATCCGAGACGATCGCAGCCATCGATCCTATCGTCAATGGGGTCCTCAAAGGTTGTCCCCTCGTCGTCATCGATGTCACCACTGGTCACCTTTGCGACGGTGCTGAGCGGATGCGTGTCTTCAAGGCTGGTCCGAAGTTCAAAGAACTTGTCTCATCGATGACGAGAGAACTTGACCACGAACGGATCCTGCGCGTGGTTACACTTTTTTTCGGATACGTTATGTTCTCTCATGTATGGCAGGGGAACGAGCCATCGTTTCAGGACGTCAACGAGGTCAAATCCGTGTGGAACCTTCCCGACACGCCCTTAAATCAGAAGTTGCGCAATTTCTGTGAGGAGACGCGCAGGCTTGGTCACAATTGGGCATGGTCCGATACGTGTTGTATCGACAAGACCACAAGTTCCATCCTTAATCAGTCTCTTACATCTATGTACAAATGGTATGCAGACTCGGCGGCCACGCTTGTATTCCTTGCTGGTGTGGCACATCCATCGAAGCCTGGGGACCTTACACGTAGTTTGTGGATGACACGAGCATGGACTTTGCAAGAGCTTCTCGTTCCGCAAGTCATCTTTTTCTACGACTCCGAGTGGCAACCATACCTTGGCATTACAGGCGCAAACCATAAGGAATCACCGCAGATAATGGGAGAGCTAGCAGACGCTATCAAGATTCCCCACGGGACTATCATCAAGTTCTCACCAGATGATCTCGGGGTGCGCGAGAAACTTCGACTCGCTTCGACTCGCAATGCAATGGTTGAAGAGGACGTGGCGTACTCTCTCATCGGGACATTCATGTCAGACATCAGGCCTCACTATGGTGAAGGAGCCGACGCTTTGGGACACCTCCTGGAAGAGATTGTGGCGCGCTTTGGGGAGGTCACTGTGCTTGCTTGGTCAGGAAAATCATCATCATACAACAGCTGTCTCCCAGCTTCCGCTTCCGTTTATAGTCAAACTCCTTACCACCCTCCGCCACTCCGAGGGGAAGAAATGGAAACTTGCATCACGGAATTACGTGGCAAGTTGTCCCAGAAAGATGCCTTGAGTGTCTATAATCAGATCAGTTCTCTTCCACCCGCTCGTTTTGCGACTCGACGTCTACATCTTCCGTGCATTGTCTTCTCTGTCAGAAAACTAGTTATGCAGGATCTACATAGAGGCAATGAGAAGCTATATCGTGCCAGAGTATCAGGGCTTGGGAGGGTCGAGTTCACGACAGCAGACGATCTCCCGTTACACACACTACAGAAACTGGTTTTCGTGCATCCGTGGATTCGTCATATCCGAGGTCCGAGTGATGAGATTACCTGGGGAGGTAACTTGGATTCTGATACTGACTCTGACTCGGATTCGGACTCGGGTGGCGATGCTGGATGGGATGAAGTTGCACCTCCTTCACCATTATGCGCCGACCCCGCGTCTCTGGTTGACGACTATACCCGGGCACTACAAATGATTGCTCGCCTCAGACAGCCGTTCAACGCGTTGCTGCTCATGCAGCAGCCGAATGGAGAATACAAGAGGATCGCCGCAGAGCACGAGATTGTCGTCTCGGGACTTGGAACCGATATCACCTTTAAGAACATTCAGACGAAGGTCTTGGAAATTTTGTGACGCGTGTAGGGTTCAGACTCAGTTTCTGACTTTTAAAGTTGACCTCTCCGTCGTCTTTGTCGCTTGTTTCTTGGTACTGTTCTTGTTTATTTAGTCTCAACATGGAAGCGGGGGCAGAGCCTCAAGAGTACTCATGATCATACCACGTATTTAGTACCTGAAGTTGAGTTGAGCGATGCATATTCATTATGTGCTATGGACGACAAAGGTGTTAAAGCTGTTCACAACGGGGTTACACGCGTGTTCACTCATGCACTTATAATGTACTTACGTCCGGAAGTAGTAGCCCTAAGTATTGGTGTCGACGCCGTAAGATGGGTTGTCATCCATACTCCAGCTGGCGCAAAGTATTCTTTTGCACGACATTCATCCCTGCATCCTTCATCTCCGGGGCACAGATTAAACGCAAGGCATGGATCCGTTGTCTAGAACAAGAGTACATCAAGTCTCTCTAGCTTCCTGGTCCCTAAACCACTTCGTCCACTATGCACTAAATCGGCAAGTAAACAGAAAATGGTCAAAGTAAATGCACACCATCATAGAGGGTATTGGTCGATCTGGTTTGATACGCCTCACCTAGATGATCCCCCGTATTGACCACCCAACGAATCAAGAGAACGACAGCTAAGGACTCACCTCCCATTCCGTACCCACGGTCCAAACAACATACGGAACAGCAAGAATACCCACGAACATGATAGCAGTGTTGCTCTTCCAGTCGGCGGGTCGCGACCACCAACCACCTGCCGTCCGTGATGTCAGTTTAACGAACGTTCGCTTTTCAACGTTTCGGGAGATGGTGCAGTCGACAGACCTGACAGTGCCATACGTGAGCGTTCACCAAGGGCTCTTTTCTTCTTCTAGTTAGGTCGTTGTGTTTGAGGTCGTTAGTCAATGGTTGGAAGGGTACTGGGTGGCTAGAAGGCCGTAGTGGACAGCAGTCACCTCATTGTGTATTATACATGATATGAACACCTGAAAACAGGGGCTCTTCTGGGAACTCCGTCTTGGATCGGAGCTTGGAATATAGATCGTACCCGCCAGTACATCACCATACTATACCTTCCTTCGATACATTCCCAACATTCGAGATGTCGTGCAGACGAGAACGCCGGAACTTGTTGAGGCGTATTATGCATGATCAAGGCTCAGAGACATCATTAATACTAAAATGGTAATGCCGTACTGCCACAAATCTTTCCGGACACCGCAGGCAAAGGCCGTACAAGTACTCCCCACTCACCCGAGCTTGTAGCTTTGGTCGCGTGCACTGATCTATATCGATAGCTTGTGCAGACGTGCATATCATTCATTGGGTGCCGGGAGTGGGTCTACGAAGCATTCTCCGCTTCTCCACTAAACTCCAGAACAAGTTGTCAGTGTGTTCGCAGACTATCCGATGACGACGATGGGTGCGTACCAGCAGTCAGAAAGGTTGAGGCGATCCTATTAACAACTCACTGGCGGTTAAGTGGCGAGAGGGATCGAGATTGTATCTAAAAGTGATATATTAGCAGTCACCTTTGCGGACGAAAGCCAGGTCGTAGGAGGGGATGTCAAGGGCTACATTCGTCGATGGAAGATTGAAGACGGACAGCAACAGGGTCTCGAAATGCAAGGGAGTAATAATGTCTGGTCTATTGTTGTCTCCCGGGATGGCCGGTGGATTGCATCCGGAGAGAAGGGAGGCAAGGTAATCATCTGGAACGCGACCACTCATGAAAAGGTACTCGAGTTCAGAGAACACGACCCTAATGTACGGGCGGTCGATATCTCGAGCGACTCCACTAAAATTGCCGTTGCGGGTGGTGGTATCATCAAGATATTCAGCGTCACTTCTGGCACCCGACTACTTCCTCCCCTTCCCCACAATTGGGCTATTAGTCTCAAGTTTTCCCCAGATGGCAGTCGATTTGCTACCGCCTCTCCTGATAGCGGTTTGCGCATCTACAGCACTTACAATGGCGATATCTTGTTTGATTCAGGTCCTACGCGTTCAATCGATGACCAGGTGGGTACCCCACTTGCCTGGTCATCTGACGGCCGGCAACTGTTTGTCGCGACAAAAGGAAAAATCACCTCTTTCAACGTTTCCAACCTTTCGTATTCAGAATGGTCAATCCATGAAACCCAATCTCTGGCATCTATAGCATCCAGCGGTAGATTCATCGCATGTTCCGCAGGTACATCGGTTTCGCTATGGGATTGCGTGTCCCACAAGCAGATCGGCAGCATTATGACACACAATGCGAATCTCAACTGTATTGCTCTCTCACCAACCGGGGGGTATCTGGCGTGTGGACTCAAAGGCGGAAAAATTACGATTCACAGTCTCAGAGAAGTCCTTCCCCCTGAGTACTTCTATCGTCGTGTAGGTGTACATCCACTCATGAAGCTTATATCGCTAACAATCATTACACTATAACCTGTCGCCAACTCCATACTCAGCTTCCTCTCGTACAAGTGAGGGACGAAGCCCTCGAATCATGGATACAAGACGATCCGACGAACACCGAATTACTGCTGTCAGCGGAGATCACGAGCGCTTCCAGTCCCAGCCACTATGTCCTAGCAAACCGCGCTCTTATACGAGCGCGACTGAAACATTGGACACTTGCGGCAGAGGACGTAAAGGAGGTGAGTCTACTTTCTCACTATCCCATACGCGAGTTCACGTACATGCACCTCAAGTCCCTCCGGGTTCAACCATCGCCTATCGGTTATATCGCGATGGCAATTGTGCTCCTTGGCCAGGGCGATCGAGATGGTGCACTATGCACATTCGACCGTGCGTTTCATGATTGTGAGTTGCACGACATCAGACTTCTCTTACTACTGAAGGTGCGCGAAGTGATCTGGATTGTTCTCAAAATTAATCTTCGTTCTCTCAGTCATTCCTTGTGTTTGAATCCGGGAATCAAGAAGAGGCGATAGCACGAGTAGAGTACCTTACTACGAGAGCAAACAGGGACGACGACGACGCTACCTACCTTTACTCCCAGGCACGTACTTCGCGTAATGTAGACATGTAAGTATCTCTGCTGATATGTTCCACAGGTTCTTGGAGCTATGTACATGAAGCAGGGAAATTACGCACGTGTGATACAATTGATCGAACGCGCAAAGAACCTAGCACCGAAGCAAGAACAGGGTCACCCCCTGAAGACGATCTCAATGGTGGGTCTTCTGCTATTATTACCTACTAATCTAACCCTCCAAGAAGATATTTGGGTGGAATTTTAGTGGGCAGGACGTCATTGCTCAGCAGTGTCTAAGTGAAACCTTGTATGCTGAAGGACGTACGCGCGAAGCCGTGGAGATTCTCCTAAACGTCATCAAGACATCAGACAAGGAGATCCTGGGGAGGAAGGAAACTGTGGACTGGATCGCAGGTACGTCTTAGTCGCTAGACTGGCTGCCGTGTACGTTGATGTATGTCATTAGATTTCACCAAGAAATGTGCTACGATACTTGAGCATGTTGGTGACGAAGCCTTCAGATCTGTAAAGCATGACGACACAATAACACAGTACTCTACTGCGTTGTCCCTCTGTCGTTTATTTATCATGCAGAGCAGAGCGCGGGCGGAAAAGGGATTGTGGGAAGATGCACTACAGGATGCGAACGAGGTAAGCATGACATCCTTCTTGTAGCTCCTTTCCCAAAGCATCACTGGCAACTATGACTTGGTTCCCCACAATCGCCTTATAGGCAGTGAAAGTGGACCCTTCCTATCCTTGGGGCCATGAGGCCAAGTACGTGGCGCTTCATGGAGCGAAACGGTATGATGCAGCGATCGATGCTTTCAAATCTATGCTGCACGTAATCGAGGAGTCCCATAACCCTGCAATTAAGCGTATGTATCTACTGTATGAAGCTGATACCCGCGAATGACGGTTTCACAGAACTGCGTAAGAACTACATTTATCCATCCGAGACGATTAAGGCTATTGATCCCATCGTTCGCGGAATCCTCGAAAGTTGTCCGCTTGTCGTCGTCGATGTCACCACTGGTTATCTTTGCGACAGTACCGCTCGCACGCGTGTCTTCAAGGATAGTTCGACATTTAAAGAGCTTGTTTCATCCATGACGAGAGAACTGGACAATGAGCGGATCCGACAAGTGGTTGCAAGTTTTTTCGGATACGTCATGCTCTCGCACGCATGGCAGGGCAACGAGCCATTGTTCCAGGACGTCAATGCAGTCAAATCCGTGTGGAATCTCCCAGGAACGCCCCAGAATGAGAAGTTACGCAATTTCTGCAACGAGACGCGCAGACTTGGTCACAATTGGGCATGGTCGGATACGTGTTGTATCGACAAGGCCACGAGCTCCGTTCTCAATCAGTCCGTTACATCTATGTACAGATGGTATGCGGATTCGGCAGCCACGCTTGTATACCTTGCCGACGTAGCGCATCCGTCGAAGCTCGGGGACCTTACTCGTAGTCATTGGATGACACGAGCGTGGACTTTGCAAGAGCTTCTCGTTCCGCAAGTTGTCTTATTCTATGACTCTGAGTGGAAACCATACCTCGGCAATACAAGTCGGAACCACAAGGAATCCCCAGAGATCATGCAAGAGCTAGCAGACTCCATCAAGATTCCCCATGGAAACATTGTCGCGTTCCCTCCAGACGATCTCGGGGTGCGCGAGAAACTTCGCCTCGCTTCTACGCGCAACGCAACAGTCAAAGAGGACGTGGCATACTCTCTCATTGGCATATTCAAGTCTGATATCAGGCCTCAATACGGTGAAGGAGCCGACGCTCTCGGACATCTCCTGGAAGAGATTGTTGCCCGTTCAGGCGAGGTCACAGTGCTTGCGTGGTCAGGGGAGTCATCGTCCTACAATAGTTGCCTCCCAGCTTCTGTTTCCGTTTACAACCAAATTCCTTACAACCCTCCTTCACTCGAAGGCGAAGAAATGGAAACTTGCATCACGGAATTACGTGGCAAGTTGGCCCAGCAGGATGCCTTGAGTATATATAACCGGATCAGCTTTCTTCCAGCTGCTCGTTTTGCGACTCGACGTCTACATCTTCCGTGCATCGTCTTCTCTGTCAGAAGACTAGTTATGCACGATCTACTCAGAGGCAATGAGAAGCTATATCGTGCCAAAGTATCAGGCCTTGGGAAAGTGGAGTTCACGACAGCAGATGATCTCCCGCTGCACAAGCCACAGAAATTGGTCTTCGTGCATCCGTGGATTCGTTATATCCGAGGTCCGAGTGATGGGGTTGCCTGGGGAGATGACTTGGAGTCTGATACTGACTCTGACTCGGATTTGGATTTGGATTCAAGTGGCGACGCTGGATGGGATGAAGTTGCGCCCCCTTCGTCGTTACGCGCTGCCTCCACGCCTCAGATTAACGACTATACCCGGGCATTACAGACGATTGCTCGCCTCCGCCAGCCGTTCAACGCGTTGCTTCTCATGCAGCTGCCGAATGGAGAGTACAAGAGGGTCGCTGCAGAGAACGAGCTTGTTGTCTCGGGACTCGGAACCGACATCACCTCCAAGAACATTCGGGCAAAAGTCTTGGAAGTTCTATGATGGATGTAGGGCTGCTAGATTCTAAACTTCGTCTCTCTTTGGCCCCACTTGTTTGTTTTTCTTCGTGCTGTCTTCATCTATTTGCTTGTTTAAACAAGGAGGGAGAGACAGGGCCCCAAGAGGGTTCATAATTATACCACCTGCTTAATACTCATGCATTCATAGTGTTAAGATTGGTCAGAACGATGTGAGAATCATACAAGTCAGTACACGGGTATTCGCCGATGCATCCTCCTCATAGTTTCTCGTACCATGAGCACTTGTGTTATACGGACATCCCGGAGTAGTAACCCCAAGTATTGGTATCCACGTCGTAAGATGGGCAGACCACGGTGCGAACAAGAAGTTCCATGAAACCAAGCATAGCAACTGCCAACAACAGGACCAACCTCCGTCAACACGTAGTCAATACCCCCGCTACTGCCATTAAGAAGGCCGCACCGGTTTATAACGTTGGGAAGGTGTTTTTGAGGCTAGCGCTGGGGAGCTACCCGGATGCCATACATGTACGGACAGAGCATGTGATGTTCGTCTTAATCACCTTCCAGCCCCTCGCCTTATCATACTATTGTCTAAGCTTCAGACCCTGTGATGGAGTATTTTCAGTTATACCGGAGACGACTTGGGGGAGTTTGGTCATAATGGAGGCAAGATCTTCTTGTTTCTGTAGAAGACTGTTGAAAGACCTGAGGGAGGCTGCGTGAGCTCTAGTAAGGTCAGGAAATAGGTGTTATATAGTTCGTTCCCATCAAATAGGCCATCCCAAACGCGTCCACCCAGCCTTCCCCATCGACGACGACCAGTTGCGTTCGGATGCGGTCCGATTTATAATGTCAGGCTGTACTATTCATGCGTGAGCCCAGAACCGTGACGCCAAGTGGATCTTTCAACAGAAAAAGTTGCATTGCTTCAAGTCGCGTTATACACTCACTGGCTGATTACCTCACGTCCCCTGGTGGAAGGCGTTTGTCGTCGTACTAGGCCAGTCAGCTACACATGTCGACGTGACGGTCTGGCTAGTATGGTACACGCGATGGCGAGCCTGCTGATGCGCGCGACCCGGATGTGTTTCATCATCGTGTGAGGCCTTGGTTTTGGCGAGTGTGAGGATAATTGGGAAGCGCACGGATATGCAGGAACCGAGTACGGGGCAGAGGACATCGAGTCGACACGGCAATATACCCCGCCTTCTTCTGCAAACGCGCCGGAACTTTTGGAGGCGTCTGATTAGGCTCAGGCATCATTACATACTTCAAGCCTGGGCGGTGATGGGCTGTACTGCACTGCCAAATCTTCAGCGATATCCTGACCTTTGCAGAACACGAAGTTGCGTGCGCCACCCATATCGATTGGAGGAACGTGCAGACACGTATAAACCTCTGCCCTGATCTTTAACGGCAGGATTTATTTGTTCCACCTGCAGTCGAACAAAAAATGTTTGGAGGCGAAGGTATCTACTGGATCCGGAACAAGTCTCTGTCGAGCAGGTTTATCGACATCCTTAACAACCCTTACGTTCATGGCGGCGAACGCAGTTCCATGCCGATTGGGCTTTTGAGCCCCAGATTGACTCGTCCTCAGCTTTGGTTTGCGGAGCAAGCTCAGGACGGGGAATCTTTCATCTTCCATAACTGTGCCACCGACACCGTACTCGATATCCAAGACGGAAGTTCTACCCAAGGTGCTCCTATAGTTGTTCAGTCATACGCATCCACCGGCGGGGACGCGAGCTCCCAGCATTGGCAGGTCGTCCAGGTCAGCGACGATAACAAGTATTTACCTTCTTCCTCTTTCAAAAACTTCCGAAATGACTAAGATGGGACTGCAGCATTTCGTACTACCGCATCGTCAACCAGAAGACTAAGACTGTCCTGGACCAAACACTCAACACCAGGCATGGGGCCGAGTTTTGCATAGAGTCCTGGAATTTCAACGGCGGTCAGCATCAACTCTGGGTCTTTGAACGCGCTACCTTCCCAACCATGTACTGGCTTGTTAACATCTCCTCAAACCAGTGCCTTCAGTACAGTCCTAGTCCCAGCAATACTGCCTCTCTGGACTTCAAGACTAAGCGTCCGTCTCGAAACCAACTTTGGTATCTGGAGAGCTTGGTAGACTTTGACGGTTATTATAGGATTCGTAACGTGGAATCTGAAGATCGAGCGCTTGATCTTGCTGGTTTTGATAACGCGACAATCTTAGGATGGAATATACATGGAGGAGAAAACCAGAGATGGAAAATAACTGGCGTCGACATGAATGGGTAGGTAGTTCTGCCGCACGCGTAAACTATTCTTCCATTCCACGTCTGCAGCGTTGTGAGCATTGTCTGTGACAAGGTTGACGCCGTCCTCCACGCCAAACCAGATCGGAAAGGAGTATACTGTCCGCGTGGCGCAAGTAACGCAAGCACCTTCGACGGTCATTGCCAATGGAGCCTCAGTCCTTGTACGATTCCCTCCCTCTTTTCGACCGTAAGTGCCATAACCTCTGAGCAACATTTATGTGCTTATTCCACAATAGGCTGCACAATGTAGGGGTTCGGGGAAGTTCGCTGCTCAATCCGGTGGGAGCATCACCGCTTTTGACGTTGCTCCCAACCCTGGTGTGAGTATATATCCGCTCAGAAAGCTCGCATCGCTGACACTTATTACGTTAGTCCGGTGCCCTGCGTGACGCTTTGAACCGGTGGCAACTACGTGCTTCACAACTCCCGCTTGTACAAGTGAGTGAAAAGGCCCTCAAATCATGGAGACAAGGCAACCCGACGAACACCGAAATACTGCTGTCAGAGGAGATCACGGGCGCTTCAAATCCTAGTCACTACCAGCTAGCAAACCGTGCTCTTATACGAGTGCAGCTGAAACATTGGGTACTTGCGGTAGAGGACGCTAAGGAGGTGAGTCTGCTTGCTCACTACCCTATGCGAATGTTGACTTACATGCACCTCAAGTCCCTCCAGGTTCATCAAGCGCCTATCGGCTATATCGCGACGGCACTTGCGCTACTCGGCCAGGGCGACCGAGAGGGTGCACTGTGGGCATTCGACCTTGCATTTTATGATTGTGGGCTACACGACATCAGATTTCTCTTACTGCTGAAGGTGCGTGAGATTGTATAGACCGTTCCCACAATTAATCTATCTTTCAGTCGATCCTTCTTTTCGAGTCCGGAAATCAAGATCAGGCGATAGCTCGCGTGGAACACTTTGTTACCAGAGCAGACGACGACGACGACGACGACGAGGCTACCTACCTTCATACCCAGGCACGTGTGCTGGCTGATGTAGATATGTAAGTATAACCTCTGACACATTCCGCAGGTCCTTGGAGTTATGCACATGAAGAAGTCAAATTATGGACGTGCGATACAATTGTTCGAGCGTGCGAAGAACCTGGCCCCCAAGGGTACGCAATGCCCTTCTCTAGTAACAACCTCTCTCGTAGGTCTCCTGCCGTTACTACCCATCAATCTAACCCTCCATGAAGATATTTGGGTGGAGTTTCAGTGGGCTAGACATTGTTGCTCCGAAACATCTATGTGAAACCCTATTTGGTGAAGAACGTACAGCAGAGGCTGTGGATGTTTTCCTCGACATGATCAAATCATTAGACGAGGAGATCCAGGGGAGTGAGGAAACTGTGGCCTGGGTCGCAGGTATGTCTTGTAGCCGTTAGTGTGGTTCATGTAGTTGTTAATGGCCTTCATCAGATTTCACCCAAAAATGCACCACAGCACTTGAGCAAGTTGGCGGTGAAGTTTTCAGATTTGTAAAACATGACGACAGGAGTAACACAGCACTCTCCTGCGTTATCACTCAGTCGCCTGTTTATGGCGCGGAGCAGAGTTCGGGCGGAAAAGGGGTTGTGGGAGGATGCACTACAGGATGCAAACGAGGTATGTATGCCATCCTTCTTGTATGACGATTCACCACAATTGCCGTATAGGCGGTGAAAGCGGACCCCACCTATCCTTGGGGCTATGAAGCCAAATACGTGGCGTTTCGTGGAGCGGAACGATATGACGAAGCGATCAATGCTTTCGAATCTATGCTGCGCGTAATCGAACAGTCCCAATACCCTGCGATCAGGCGTATGTACTCACTATATGAATCCAATATCCACAAATAACGGTTTCACAGAACAGCGCAAGAACTACATTTCTCCATCCGATGCGATTGCGGCTATTGATCCTGTTGTTCGTGGAATCCTCAAAAGTTGTCCTCTCGTCGTCATCGATGTCACCACTGGTCACCTTTGCGACACTGCTGAGCGTATGCGTATCTTCAAGGCTGGTTCGAAATTCAAAGAGCTTGTCTCATCGATGACGAGGGAACTTGACCACGGGCGGATCATGAGGGTGGTTACAAGGTTTTTCGGATATGTCATGTTATCACACGCATGGCAAGGGAATGAACCGTCGTTTCAGGACGTCAACGAGGTCAAATCTGTGCAGAACCTTCCCGATACACCCTTAAATCAGAAGTTGCGCAATTTCTGTGAAGAGACCCGCAAACTTGGTTACAATTGGGCATGGTCAGATACGTGTTGTATCGACAAGACCACGAGTTCCATCCTTAATCAATCTCTTACATCCATGTACAAATGGTACGCGGATTCGGCAGCCACGCTCGTGTTCCTTTCCGGGCAGTAGGGCATCCAGTCCAATCTCGGGGACCTTGCGCATTGTTTATGGATGACACGAGCATGGACTTTGCAAGAGCTTCTCGTTCCGCAAGTCATCTTTTTCTATGACTCTGAGTGGCAACCATACCTCGGCATTACAGGCGCGAATCACAAGGAATCCCCGGAGATCATGCAAGAACTAGCAGACGCTATCAAGATTCCCCATGGAACCATCGTCAGGTTCTCTCCAGGCGATCTCGGGGTGCGTGAGAAACTTCGTCTCGCTTCGACACGCAATGCAATGGTCGAAGAGGACGTCGCGTACTCTCTTATTGGCATATTCCAGTCTGATATCCGACCTCACTACGGTGAAGGGGCCGATGCTCTCGGACATCTCCTGGAGGAGATTGTGGCACGCTCCGGCGAGGTCGCGGTGCTTGCGTGGTCGGGGGAGTCCTCGTCCTACAACAGCTGTCTCCCTGCTTCCATTTCCGTTTACAGTCAAATTCCTTACAACCCTCCTTCACTCGAAGGCGAAGAAATGGAAACTTGCATCACGGAATTACGTGGCAAGTTGCCCCAGCGAGAAGCCTTGAGTCTCTACAATCATATCAGCTTCCTTCCACCTGCCCGTTTTGCGACTCGACGTCTACATCTTCCATGCGTTGTCTTCTCTGTCAGAAGACTAGTTATACAGGAGCTACTGTGGAGGCAATGAGAAGCTATATCGTGCCAGAGTATCAGGGATTGGAAAAGTGGAGTTTCACGACAGCAGACGATCTCCCGCTGCACAAGCCGCAAAAATTGGTCTTCGTGCATCCGTGGATTCGTCATATCCAAGGTCCGAGTGATGGGGTTACCTGGGGAGATGACTCGGAGTCTGATTCATGACTCTGACTCGATTTCGGTTTCGGATTGGGTGGCGATGCTGGATGGGATGAAGTTGCACCCTCTTCGTTGTTAGACGCCGACCCGGTGCCACAGATTGACGACTATACTCGGGCACTACAGATAATTGCTCGCCTCAGACAGCCATTCACTGCGTTGCTTCTCATACAGCAGCCGAATGGGGAGTACAGGAGGGTCGCTGCAGAGCACGAGATTGTCGTCTCGGGAATCGACATCACCTCCAAGCATGTTCAGGTGAAAGTCTTGGAAATTCTGTAGCGTGTATGTGGGGCTTGCGCTCAATTGCTGCTTTTCAAGAACTTCTTCTGTTACCACTCGTGCTATACATACATACAACCTGGAATAGTAGCTCTAAGTATTGATGTCGACTCCACAATGAGTTCTCCTACTATTGCCAGTTGTGCTACACGTACACCCTGGAGTAGTAGCTCTAAGTATTGGTGTCGACGTTGCAAGATGGGTAAGCGATGATGGGGATACGCGGTCTGATGATCACCCACCGATAATGCCGCCTGGTTGTCCACCATGCCTCTTCAAAGAAACCCAGCAATCTTCATGGAAAGACCGTATAGTAGCTGACACAGTATTCTTCTACTGACATTCATCCCTGCATCCTTCACATCTATTGTGTTCCGAGGGGACCTGAACATTCGTTTAGGCCGCGAGGGAAGCATAATTATTAGACGGGTAGTGAGGCGGCGAAGTGGTTCACTGTTATTACACTGAGATCCCCTTCAAATAGGCTGTCAAATCTGGAACAGGGTCCCCGTCCTTCAGGCCGCATTTGCTTCGGTTTTTGTGCATTGCTGGCCACCGTCTCACTGTCGATCAAATTCTGATTTGTACGTCGTCCTAACTGTTCAATGAGCGTCACAGCGTGTTGCGTTGTGGTTGACAAATAACAACGATGGAACCCAGTGAGATCGCGTCTGCCTAGTCAGGTCGGTCGCAGCCTTCCCGCCATCGGCGACGCAGTCACGTTGGGACGCGATCCAATTCGGAGTCTCAGATTGTGCTACTCATCTGTGAGCCCAGTACACGTATCGTTCAACGGAAAAAGGCGCGCTTCTTCAAGTCGCATGTGTACTCACTGGCTGATCATGTCGGCTAATGGAAGATTTTTGTCGTCATACTAGGCGCATCACTCGCTGGGGTGGTGCGTTGACGAGCTGTTGACGGACCAGAGAAATGAGTGTTTTATCATTGCTGCGTGAGACCTGAGTTCCGTGAGCGGGATTCGAGTCGGAGAGGAAGTGGAGGTTTTAATTGGGGGCATCGGCAAGTGTGAGGATATGGGGAAGCTCAAAGATGAGTCGGGACCGAGAGTGGATCCTACATGTAACACCAGTGAACTCATTTCCCGTCCGTCCTCCTGAATACAGGAAATTTAGGCAGCCTCACCATTGAAAAGATGCGACCGAATTCGAACAGAAAAAGTACGTTGAACATTGAGGGTTAAGTTGGCCAGCGCCATCGACACCGATAATTAGGAACCCTCGACAAGTTGGTCTCGTCGCCGAAATCGTTTTCCTCCATTATCCCCCAGTAGACTGTGAAGAATCCACCAGTGCAGCACCTGTAAACAATTTTCAACTTCTCAAAAGATGATTGACCCAGTCCTAGCGAAGGCTGCTTCCTCTTGCGTGTTTATACAACGAGCTGACTTCCTCCCTAACCATCCTGAAGTCCCGTAGACATGAGGTGTGTCGATATGTTGAGAATTGTCGCGTTACTTAGGGAGCCAAAGAAGGTGTATTCCAAATCAGAGTCCCTGGTCGGCCAAATGCGATCGGTTATCATTCTCTGAAGCTTCGCTTGTTTACCGCCACCATCATCATGCATCCGTGCCTCTGCGTGGATGAGATTCTGCGGCTAGTATTTCGATGCATCGAAGATCGTTCGACGCTGTGTGCGCTGGCCAGGACGTGCCGTGCCTTCCACAATCCAGCTACGGATCTCATTTGGGAGACACTGACTGCCATGGAACCTATCTTGCAGCATCTCTCTCCTGCAAGGCTAGTTCCGAAAGCCACGGGATCTGTAAGAGTCCATTGTTGTTTGGATAGGCAGACTCATCACCAACGGTATCCCCCAATAGTATATCAAACTATCACATTCACTCAGTGACGATGACTGGAACATCGTCCGGAGACTCTCAAGTTGCGTTCGTAGATTTCACATTGTCCTCGAACAACA
The DNA here is from genome assembly GCA_024613145.1 of Pisolithus marmoratus. Lineage (NCBI taxonomy): Eukaryota > Fungi > Basidiomycota > Agaricomycetes > Boletales > Pisolithaceae > Pisolithus > Pisolithus marmoratus. Next base: position 144,108 of record JANFAE010000039.1, read on the forward strand.
TGTACCGTTGCATGGTGCTATAACCAACGCCGTTCCCCAATGGTTTTGCTTTCTCACTTCCCCACCGGACCCAAGCTTTCTTTTCCCAAACCTTCGTTCATTGTCATATAGAGTGGACCGTTATCTTGATAAGCGTGGTACGGAGAATATCCATGCAGAAACTTCCGAGGCTGTCATTCTTTTCTTCCACCTTCTCCTGGGGCCACACCTGTCTGCCCTTCGATTTGAAATGCCTGGCACATTCTATTCCCATCTCGACATCTCTTCCATACCAGTACTGTGCCCAAACATTCACACGTTGAACATAGGAGGGCGAAATCTCAACTGGGGTGGGTTCCAAATTCCTGACGAAGCCTTGTATCAGTTTTCCAGGGTAGTCTCCGAACTTTCCCACCTCGAGACTGTTAGGTCTTACGAGACCTCCTGGGAATTACTGAGCAGCCTCGCTCAGGCGAAGAGACTGCGACGGTTGTTACTACTTCTTCCTAATAGGCTTGGCCCTGGGCCAGACCTCCCGAGCCACAATATTTTCCTGCAACTTCGCACTTTGTACATTCGGGCCGATTCCCACACGTCGTGCACTGACCTGTTCCGCTGGACTTCTTTCAATGAAGTCAATGAAATATATGTCGAATGCTCATTACCCGTCAATAGCGTTCATTCATTGCAAGCACTAGTTGACATGTCATCTCTAATTTCCTTGCAGTGCAAACATCTAGAATTTCTCTGGATCTTCTCCCTTTACCATGACTTCGACACCCCCACTGCTTGGCCACGACCTATGTTGGAACCCTACCAATCTTTCTATCAGCTCCGGGTCGTTGCATTGCAGACATCTTTTAGCCTGGCCCTTGCAGACAATGATTTCGAAGATATGGTCAAGGCTTGGCCACACTTGGAGGTATTCCACCTGTTTCATGATGGCATAATGAGCCCTCCGGTCCACCTCACGCTAAGAGGAGTTACCGCCCTTCTACATCATTGCCCCAAACTCAAGCACTTTACCTTGATGTTCGATGCAACTCATGTCCCTGAACGTGTCACTCCACTTAGTCGAAGCACTGTGGTGCGGAACACGGCAGTGAAGTATATGGGGGTTTACACGTCCCCTGTTTCGGAAAGTAGCGATGTCGCTGCGTATCTCTCGATCCTCATGCCCTACCTGAGGGTCATCGGTGTCGAAACAGGGAGGTGGGTATGGGCCTGGTTGGTTTTGGATGTGTACCCGGCATCAACAGAAGCCTGCTTTGAGGGTGGACATAACACCGACGAAATTATACTATCTCCTAACTGCTAGCAATGAATATGGTAGCGACCCCCAGTTTGATCATGACAGAGAGTGGTACTGGACGTTTCGTCGGGATTGGAAGTAGATTGCAGGAGGGGAAGAAGCGATGTAAGGCACCGTGTGATAACCTACATAGCGGAAAGACTAATCATTTATTAGGGAACCAATGTGGATCGGGCGCCGTAGGACAAAGCAGGACTGAAGCTATCTGGTCTTAGTATTTCTGATGAAGCAAGTGCTCGCCTGGTCTTCTATCTCGTGTCTCTTGTGTCAAGTAAGGCGGAGAATCCTCGACGCGGACCACATGGTTCAGCAGCACGCTGATTCAACAGAGAATACAGAAGCTGGTTGAAAATGATTGAGTCGGTCACTTCAATAGTGATGCTCTCCGACTGGCGAACTGTAACCTATTACAACGGAGTAGATACCCGTTTTTGCCACTCGTCAGGCTATTCATAACTACATATAGAGTAGAGTCTAAAGGTGGACTTTCATATTAAAACATAGCGAGAAACGATGGCCTATTCATGTAGCAGTGATTGCATGTTCAGCATGACCATAGGAGGTTTAGTACCACTTCTGTTTTGAATCGGGATTCGAGGCTGAGGACACAGATTGGATAAGTTTGATAGACTTCGGAAATGCCGCCCTTAGTAACCTTTTCTTCTGTAGAAGGCTAGTGGGTCGCCTGTGAAAGACCTGACGAAGGCTTGCGTGAGCCCGGGTGCGGCGGGGAAATGAGCATTGTATGGGCATTCATCCTCCTCAAATCAGCCATCCCAATCACCGAAAACTGGGAACCGGCAGACCCCCCGTGGTCCAGGCCGTGTTGGCTTTGGTTTTTGTGCATTATTAGCCATGGTTGCACTGCCAACAATATCTTGAAACGCACATCTTCCTGGTCATTCAACGAGAGTGTCACAGCGTGTCACGCTGTGTTGACACTAAACAGTGATGGACTCGAGTGAGATTGGCCGATATGGCACACTGCGTCTGCTAAAACACGCCGATCCAGCCACGCCAGCCTTCCCCATCGATGACGACAGTCACATTCGGATGCGAATCAACTTGCAGTGTCAGGATGCACTACTCGTCTACTCATCCGTGAGACCAGTACGCACTAAATCGATCCTTCAACAGAACAAGGCGTTTCTTCAAGTAAGTTGCGTGTACGCTGGCGGGATCGCACCAGGCACACTAGTACACATGCCGACGGTCTGGTGCACGTATTGACGAGCATGCTGATGGACATCAGAAAGAGGTGCCCTATATCATTTTCGCGCGAGGCCTGGGTTCCGTGAGCAGGATGCAAAGGCTTGAGGGTATGGGGAAGCCGGGAAGCCTAAGGACCGTTGTCCAGAGGCTCACATGTAAGACCGGTGAACCTGTTCCCTGTCTCACCATGAAAAGATGCCGACGAATTCGAACGAAAATTAATTCAACGCTGAGGATGAAATCGGCAAGCTGGCCTTGTCACTGAAATCGTTTTCCCTCCATTATCCCCCCGTAGGCGGCGGCAGCTTGCAGAGCCCAACAGTACATATAACACCTGTAAACAATTTTCCACTGGTCTCGTTACATAAGACATGATTGACCCGTCCTAGCAAAGGCTGCTGCCTCTTGCATGTTTCCACAGCAGAACTGACTGACTTCCTCCCTAATCACCTTGAAATCCCGTAGACACGAGCCGGGTCGATATGTTGAGAATTGTCGCGTAAGAAGCCTGAGGAAGTGGAGTCACGGTCGGCCAAATGCGCTCGGCTATCATTTTCTGACTTCTTCACTTGTTCATCGCCATCATCATGCATCCGTGCCTCTGTGTGGATGAGATTCTGCGGCTAGTATTTCGATGCATCGAAGATCGTTCGACGCTGTGTGCGTTGGCCAGGACGCTGCCGCACTTTCCACAATCCAGCTACAGATCTCATTTGGGAGACGCTGATCCGCCATGGAACCTATCCTGCAGCATCTTTCTCCCGCAAGATTCGTTACGACAAGGACGGGATCTGTAAGCGCCTACTGTTGTTTGGATAGGCAGACTCATCACCAACGGTGTCCCCCAATAGTATATCAAACTATCGCATTCACTCAGTGACAATGAGTGGAACATCATCCGGAGACTCTCAAGTTGTGTACGCAGATTTCACATTTTCCTCGAAAGAAATGTACCATTGCACGACGCTACAAACAATGCTGCTCCCCAGTGGTTTTGCCTTTTCACCTCCCCACCAGACCCAAGCTTTCTTTTCCCAAACCTTCGTTCATTATCATTTGAAGTGGATTGTGATTTTGATAAGAGTGGTACCGGGGATATCCATGCAGAAACTTTCCACGCCGTCATTCGCTTCTTCCACCTTCTCCTGGGGCCACAACTGTTCGCCCTTCGATTTGATGTGCCTAGCTCATTCTATTCCCATCTGGACATCTCTTCCATACCAGCAGTTAGCCCGAACATTCACTCGTTGAGCATAGGAGGGCGAAATCTCAACTGGGGCGATAACATTCCCGATGAAGCCTTGTATCAGTTTTCCAGGGTAGTCTCCGAACTTTCCCATCTGGAGACTGTTAGGTCTTACGAGACCTCCTGGCAATTACTGAGCAGCCTCGCTCAGGCGAAGAGACTGCGACGGTTGTTGCTGTTTCTTCCTAATAGGCTTGGCCCTGGGCCCGACCGCCCCAGCGGTGATATTTTCACACAGCTTCGCACTCTGTACATTCGGGCCAATTTCCACACATTGTGCACTGATCTGTTCCGCTGGACTGGTTTCAATGAAGTCAATGAGATATATATCGAATGCATTAATACCCGTCAATAGCGTTCATTCGGTGAAAACACTAGTTGACATGTCATATCTGATTTCCTCGCAGTGCAAACATCTAGAATTTCTCTGGATCTTCTCCTGCCTTTACCACCACCTCGATACCCCCACTGCTTGGCCGCGACCTATGTTGGAACCCTACCAATCTTTCCATCAGCTTCGGGTCGTTGCATTGGACACAATTTTTAGCCTGACGCTTCGCAGACAATGACTTTGCTGATATGGTCAAAGCTTGGCCACATTTGGAGGTATTCCACCTGTTTCATGGCCGCATAAGGAGCCCTCCAGTCCACCTCACGCTAAGAGGAGTTACCGCCCTTCTATATCATTGCCCCAAACTCGAGCACTTTACCTTGATTTTCGATGCAACTCATGTTCCTGAACGTGTTGTTTCACTTGGCTTATGACACCCCCGTGCGCAACATGGCAGTGAAGTATATGGGAGTTCACACATCCCCTGCTGCGGAAAGTAGCGATGTTGCTACGTACCTCTCCATCCTCATGCCCTACCTGAGGGTCATCGGTGTCAAAGGGGGAGGTGATTATGTGTCCCGAGTGGTTTTGGATGTGTACCCGGCATCAACAGAAGCCCGAATTAAAGATGGACGTGTTGCCGGCGAAGTTATACCATCTCGTAACTGCTAGCAATGAATATAGCGTTAACCCGAGGTTTCAACATGACAGCGAGTGGAACTGGAAGTTTTGTCGGGATTGGAAATAGATTGCAGGGAAACGGAAAAGTGTCAGATACTGTGTACTGTGCGGTGACCTGCGTAGCGAAAAGATTACAGTCGCTGGTTAGGGAACCGGTATAATGAGGCGCGTCGGACAAAGCAGTTATCTGGTCTTCTATTTCACGCCACTTGTGTCAAGTAAGGCGGAAAATCCTCGAAACGGACCACATGGTTCCTAGACACACCTGTCGATTCAACAGAGCATACCGGACATACTGGCTGTCCCATCACACTCACATACCATGGCTTTGGGCAACGAATACCAGAACGGATGGGAACCGTATGGCCCGGTCAAAAATGATTGAGCCATTCAGTTCGATAGGATTCTGCTCTTCGACTGGCGAAGTGTGACCTACAACGGACTAGATCCCGTTTTTGCCATTCGCCTATTCATAACTAGCCTAGTAGTATCCCAGGACGTCTGGACTTTCATATTGGAACATACCGGAAAAGATGGCAGTGATTGCAAGTCCAGCATGACCATAGTCAATTTAGAGTACTACTTCTGTTTTGAATGCGGGTTCGAGGTTGAGGCGGACCCGAGTCAGACAAGTTTGATGAACCTTATGACATAGTAGGCCGCGACGTTTGGGGGCGGGCTGCGGCGCGTGAAATCGGGCCGCAAGATCCGATCAAAGGTTGCACCTTTCCACGAGCAACGACCTAGTAAGTCTTCGCATAGCACATTCCTGAGGATGTAAGCTTCTAGTAACCGCACAACCTTCCGGAAGCGTCAAGCCCAGTAGCGGTCGAATCTGCAGTCCTCTCTTTAAGGGACCCGCTTTTGGTCCTTCCATACTACGTTCACAGGTACGATATAAGACGTATTCTCGTTCTTTCCACCCACCCTTCCACAGCCAGAGAGACCTTGCAGTGCAGTTTGTTACCGTGGAACACGCGAATGATCATACCTGTCACGTTGCTTTACCCAGCTCTGACGTTCTATGGTTTCCAGAGCACACTTTTTGAAGCTTTGTCCCATTTCCTCCGACCTCGATTCTATCCTGGTGAGTTCTCCAATTATCGTATGAATATATATATCCCGGATTAGGGCGACTGGAAGTCGCTCGACTAGCTCCACTCACTACTACTTCCATCGCAAGACCATGACTCTCATCCATACTGACAGTCACGTCTTCTCTTCAGGTAACAATGACACATCAGTACATCTTGCTGTCCACCCTCGTTGTGGATCTCTCGTCGGAAACTTCTCAGACGTGAACGCAGGTCTTGACATGAGGAGGTACAAGACAATCGTGTCTTTCGGGGTAAGCTAACATCTTTCCACGGTCAATATTTCGGCAAGATCGTCTGTTTGTTCGTACTGAATGGCAGGATTCCTACACGGACGGGGGTAGGCATGATGGTGGTCCTCTGGCACTACCAGTGGTTATCCCACCGGATCCTTTTGCCGGTGGCCGCTCTACGAATGGCAAGGTTTGGGTGGAACACCTCGCAGAGGAAGTTGGAGCTACACTTTTGGACTATGCAGTGAGTTATAGTGAGACGAACGTATATTGCTCGGCGGGTTGAATCGTACTTAAGTGGTCGAGTGCTGTGACCAACATTACCTTGTGGCCGGATAATCCTTATCCAAGGGACTTTATCATGCAAAGTGCGTGAACCTTCTTTGGTCTTGGGTTCCCGATGTACTATTTTCCTGCACGTAGCGACGGCTTTTCTCAACCACTCACACGATCTTGACCCCGAAACAACGCTTTATACTGTATTTTTTGGCATTAAGTTAGCCACCTCACGCATTTGCTTCGCAATTGTAGCTGACTGCCCCTACAGCGACTGGGAAGATTCTTTCAGTACAAAGCTATTCCCCTTTCATATCGTGGACAGTTCACTGACATGTCGCGGTACAGTTGACGGGAACCATCTCCCCCAAGCAGCCGAGGACCTCCTTGGCCAAATAACCTTGCTATCCAAACCGCCAACTAATGCACGGGATTTTCTCATAACAGACGTCTATGGTCGTGGAACACACGATCCATGGGGCGAAGCATGGGTTCAGTCTATCTTTGATGGCCTCTTCAAACTCCATACCCAATCATCTCCGCGTCTCAACGTGGCCTTTGCAAACTTCGCCACAATTTGGGATGGTGTGCTTGGTAGTAACCCGGGTTATAAGGCTTTTGGGTACGTCAGCACGGATGCATGTAATCCAGGGAGCACGACTGTAACGGCGTGTCCGGATCCTGATCGTTATTTTTATTGGTTCTATGGGTGAGCGTGACCTTTTTTTCTGTCGTCCGACCAGGTCTAATGACTTTCAAAAGTCATCCCTCTAGGGTGACACATAAGATTATGGCCGACTACGTTAATGAAGTCCTGGAATTCTGCCGCGTTCCATAGGCCACCTCGGTCACCGTTCGAGCTGGACTCAACCAAGATTTTTTATTTTTCAGCTCTTGTGTTGTACGCACTACCTGTGTATGTATGTATTATACACCTACGAATTTATGCCCCCATATTTTCTTGAAAGCGATTTTCAAATTTAGAGAAAAAACCAATAGCGACTGTTGCTCTGTGGGATCTGCCGGAGGACCCCGGAAGTAGGCGTGGCTTCGTTTCTGTAGATACAGATTAATCTATCTACAACTGCTTTCGGGTCCTTCCCCGCAGATCCCATGGGCGTAACGAAATTTGTCCCCGCATTCAACTACTAAATGGAAGGTGCTGTAAGTACAGTACCTTGACTCGTCTTCAGATTTAAATAACATTCTCCAACGCCCAGAAATCTTCCCAGTTGAAGAACATCCAGGAATGTCTTGTAGGCTACTGAGGAAACCGGTAGAAAAAGTGTATGTAAGTCTCTAAGTTGCAAGCAGCGTACCTGAGTCAACAAACTTAAAAGTGAAACAATGGATTTTAGAATTTCAACTCCTTCCGACATGTGACCTATAAAGATACTTTCTCTTCGAGTGAGCCTTTGCTCTTTTTTTTGGTTGCTCCCGCCCATCTTTCAGCGAGAATTCGCCCATACCGATTGTCGTCCCGCACTCTCGGGGACGTCGAAACACATAATGCCGAATCTAGCACAAGACTTGTAAGTTAGTTACGACAATTGGCGGCTGGTTGGTGTGTTTTACGTTTCTGCTTATAGCCAAGGACCGTCCCTCACTGGGCTGTCTATGAACATTTTCCTGCACGGTCTCTCCACCGCCCAGATGTACTTGTATTTCGTAAGTTTTAAAAAGTACGTATCAATCCAGCATCCGCCTAGAACAACTATTGAAGTTACTGTGTGCAGAGATAGATTATGGCTGAAGTTACTGTTGGTCTCGTTTCCTTCTTCTATGCTACTGTGTTCACCCTCGAAAAATCCAGCGTAGTGGCTTTGTACTCGTTAGATACGTTCCACACTGTGTCTACCTTTTTCTTCATCTACGATACTATTATCAATAACTTCAGGTGCGTCTTCTTGTTTGGCGTTCGTGTGTTGAGCTGAAGTAGTTGGCATGATCGGAGCGCAGGCAATGAAGCGAACCTTCTGCGTGGGAGCTGGGGTCAGTACATGAATTTTAATCAAAACGAGGCTATCTAACACTCCTGGACAGTTTTGTCAGCCGGTGCGAATCTGTTCCTGATATTCCTACGTCCCCAGCTTAACAAGGACTTCCGCAACCTACAGCTGCAGCTACGGCGGTGCGCCCTCATTCTCCGTACACCCATCTCTCACCTAATAGCTCGCTGCAGGGCCTCGTCAGTGTGGCTGTACAATCATTTCTTTGCGTGGCGGGTATATGTGTTGACCAAAAATGTGATCATTGTGGCGACTATTATTCTATTTAGCATAGCCAGCTTGGCAGGCTCGCTTAGTTCCGCGGTCAGTCTGGCCATCCACCCCAATGATTTTCTCGTTGCAGACCTACAAATCGAGGTTTCACTGTGGCTGGCTGGGGCAGTCCTCGCTGATACGATTATTGCAACTTCACTGGTATGGCATCTGGTGGGTATCCATGTATGACTTTCCGACCCATTTCCATTTCTAAAGTCGCATGCTTAGAGAAGACACAAACATCTTTACCCTGCACTGACTAGCGTCATCAATCGGATCCTCAGGAGTGAGTCGTCCAGTATTATTGCTGTATGGACTCGAATTTCCTGACCGCAAGCCAATCTAGTGACCGTACAGACTGGGCTCCTCACAACTATCTTTGCTATCATAAACTTGGGGTGCTACATGGCCAACGTAAGTCACGGCCTCTGCCCATCCACTCATGCGAGGAGTGCGCTCACCTTATTCGGTCTATAGAGTATGGGCAAGTAAGCTTTTTTTTTCGACGTGCCACAACGACGATGGGTCCTCACATGACGCTTCGCCCCAGCTATGCGATATTCAGCATGATACTATCAAAGTTATACACAAACTGCATGTTATCCACCTTAAATGCTCGTAAAGCGTGGAAATATGATGGAATGTCCGAGGATGAAATAAACCATGTCAGGGGCGATGACCCCGCGGTGAGCACTTTAAATCACTGGTGTCATTTCGTTCGCGACGGCTCATGTCTCATGACTAGGTGGTTGTCTTTCAAACGCAGAGGACTCAACCGGAGGTGCGTAATTGTATTCCATTGGTCCATTATCCGGGTAGAAACCGATGCATTCTTTATAGGTGTTCGTGCAGGTCGAATCGCACCAGATGTCCGACATGGATGATAAACCGTCACGGGATATGCAATACGTCTAAACGTGGATGGCACGCCGAGGAAGACAAGTACGAATGCTAGCAAAGTTGTGCTTTATTGTACCGTATTGTATTGTAGATAAAAGGAAAACGTGTGCTAGTTTACAGTAAATGGGATACATAATTACACTATCTCCATACCCTTGGCCGGTGGCACTTCGCATCAACGCGGATTTGTGGGTGTACTGTTTCTTCGGGAATTCTTGTTTGCCCGCCGACAGCGATAGCGAAGATGGTAGCGAACGGAGTATGAAGGACACGGCCTCAGGCTTGATAGGGATGAAGACGTGTTTGGGGTTGGAAGTGATTGGTCGGTGGTGATTCATGGAACCAGTTCGGGTAGGGTATTGAGCGCCCCGTCTTCCGCTCATCCAAAAAACAAAACAGTAAATGGGCAGACGTGTCCAGTCACCGGGAAGAGATGAGATGGCTACGTGAGTTCCTTTCATTTCACTTTGGATTTTTCTTGTATGTTTTTAGATAGTGCGTGTACAATCCCTACTCCTTGCAGTGCTGCCTGTTGTTGGCGGATGTGGTGGTGGGTACAGTCTATGTATGGGCTTGTTGCATTTATCAGTCAATCCGGCAGTCCCCACTACGAAGATGAGCACTGTGCACAGTTGGCACAGGGATGGACTCAGGGGGCAGCTCTGAGCATGCGTATTTGGACTCGCGAAAGCTCTCCATCAGGGGACTTACATAAACGCCACTCCAACCCACCTTTCCAAGGCTGGGTAGGTGAACTGCCAGTTAGGCATACTCGAAGAGGTGTTGGCCATCTACTCATGATGAGCGACCACAGGTAACCTCAGGATGGGAAGACTCGGATGAGAGGGAGAGTAAAACCACTGCGAAAGTGTCAGCCATATGTTTCGGCCAGGAATGGGACTAACGCAGAATGTAAAATCGTCATAAATTAATCAAGCCTTTTCAATAGTGGGGTCTCTACACTGCACCAGCTTCCATCATCATGAGTATTAATCCTACCCCTCTGCAGGGATATCCATACAAGCGTCGGCCGGAACCGCTGCCATTCGCACCGACTCGTGGTCGAAGGGTAAACGGGTAACCATGCTTTTAAATAAGGTCTCCGAGCACACCGGCCACCTCTGGTCCAACTGATTCCCGCATACCTATCTCCCAATCTGTGCAGTGTGCATTAGGTCAGGAGATAACAATAAAGAACCCCCATGAAAGAAAAAACGTACAGCTGTAGATAATCGTTACGGCCATGAGAATCCCGGTTCCACTACCGATAGCACCCATAAGATCCGCGGCAACAGAGAGCAAGCCAAGGATAGCACCGCCAAAAGCGGCAGCTGTTGGGATAACACGCTTAAGTTCTTTATACATGGAACCTTCACGGTGGCCAGCCATAACCTGTCAATTCGTTAGAAGTCATCACTTGCAAAAGAGGTTACGAGGTGCGAACCATCTGTTGATCCTTGAGCTGCTTGGCGATTTCCCGGGGACCACTTCCGGAAACCTCAATCCAAGTCTTTGAAAAGAGTGCGCAAGCGGTCACTACAAATGCAATGTAAAGTAATGTGTGGAAAGGATCGAGGAGAGCCTCCTTGAGAGTATAAGGTGGCGACATGTAGTATGCGATCCCACCAACAGCGCGAAGTTGTGGTGAGTCCTCCAAAGGCTGAAAGAAGTAAGATCAATGGACTACATAACACACGTGTATTAAGAACGTACCTCCCAGACTCCAAGCAGCTTCACAAGGAAGTTCGACGGGAAGCGGTTTGCAAGCATTTGAGAAATGATGAATACATTCGATGTAAGAGCGGATTGGAGCATGATCGGCATATTCGAGGTGTAAAAGAGCTTGACAGGGTAGGCGCCCCTTTGACCGCGGAAACGGTTGCTTTTCACGGGTATCTCGATGCGGAAGCCCTGCAAGTAAATGACAGCGGCAAAGACAACAACAGTTGCGAGCAGGTTCATGACGTTCGGTAGGCGATCACGCCAGAACGCTTCACGAAGAGCGCGTCCTTTATCATTCCAAGTGAAGAGAAGGTGGAAGAGCGCGACGATAGCACCTTCGAACTCAGGACCACGGCCAGTGTTGACGGTAGTAGGAGAAAAGGCCTTCCAGATGATCGACTCGCAAACGTTCGTGGCAATGAAGAGAGAGATTCCAGACCCGAGGCCATAACCTTTTTGCAACAATTCGTCGAGAAGGATGACAATGAGAGCGGCAACCACCAGTTGGATGACCAGTAAGAGACAGACACCGGCACCCAAATCCTTTGGTTGCCCGTATAAACCAGTCAAAACATAAACTGTCGCATGACCAAGTGATATGATGAGCGCAAAGACTGTAGTAGTAAGAATTTATGTGAGGGCGCAAATTTGTCGAGGGAACGAAAGCACACGGACGTTTTTGGGCAGCACCAAAAAGAGCACGGTCCTCCTTCAAGCTGAAATCCACTTCGATCAAATTTGCACCGGCAAGAAGTTGCATGATCATTCCACTCGTAACGATTGGACTGATACCAAGCTCCATGAGAGTACCACGGTTCGACGCGAGGATGACGCGCATCCAGTAGAGCGGGTCAGAAGAATCGGAGGACATAATTCCATACAGTGGAACTTGTGAGCAGACCAGAAAGATGAGGAGAGTGACTGCGGTCCATAACAATTTTTGATTAAAAGGAACCTTGGGAAGTGGAACAATGAATTTTCGCATTATGCAAACTGTTGGAGTTCGCGTACCTTTCGGTCTGGTGAAGAAACCTCAGGAAGTATGGGAAGGAATGGTCGGACTAGGTTCAAAAACCGGACTGTGTGCGGTGAGTTAGAAATGTCTTGTTATTCTTGTAGTCAATACTTACACCCGCTCATTGTTACCGAAGGCCAAGGAGCGGCTGGGGCGTACTGCGAAGGAAGCGATGCAGACTTTGCAAAGAACACGCTTGGGCACAGACGTGGCCAGTACCAAACAAGGACAAATAAGGGTCACAGCCACTAACACGCTCAACCAGCACTTGCAAAGGTTCTGATAAGTTACGACAAGCCGGTGCAATCCAGAACATCACCCATTGCAGTACACGTTCTAGGCACGGTGTCTAGCAAAAACGCAGCACTTCTCATGGAAAGGCAGTCTTTGACGGCAACCCTTACAACAGTTTGACCAATAGGGCGGTCTTTCACCCTGCATGAGTGCACTCTTGGCTATCCAGAGCAGTGCCTCTTGGTTCCTCCGCAACGAGCATCTATACTAGATTCTCATGTAAGTTATTTACCATACGTATGTCCTTTACATGACACGTTCAGTTCGGCGATGCTAGTAAATGCAAGTCCCAGCCAGCCAATGTTTATGGGTCTTTGTGTCCAACACAAATACATGGGCATTGCGGTGCGTTCTCTGAAAAATATCACATCGTGCAGTGACGGTAATGCGCAGTGACGGCAGACGAAACAGTCATTGGAATGGGAGATTTTACGATTTGTTTGCCGCATTTATAACAAAAGTGCGAGTTGCACCCTGGCGCAGCACACTGGATATAAGGTGCACCATCATCAGATACGGGATTAGGAAAGCGAGTGATGCCACTTACAGTCATATGGTTACACCCTCCCATTTTTTGAACGGCAGCTTTACAATCTGCACGTCAAACCCATTAGACCATCATCGAGGAGCAGGAACCTCCCACATACTTGGACAGTGTTTCCATCCCATTTGCTTCACAAGGTGCTTGAACTCTGATGAACCGTCGCATGAATGTTTCGGACCGTTAGATAAAATTGCTTGTTGGCAGTTCTTGCACCAAGTGTGGTTGCAATCCGAGAATGGACACGTTATCTGGTCCACGCTGTTATGGTCGTCTTTGTCCACAAATGCCGAGCGACCACATCTACAAAACAGATTATTCCAACAGTCTATCGTTATTCCGTGTAAGATTCCTCACCTGTAGCATTGTATTTGAACAGCAAACTGAGCCATCTCTAGCTCTGCCCAGATTTTGCCCTCTTCGTCTGTCAGTTCCAACTGCTGGACTACGGTGTCGGGAACCGCTACCAAGAGCTCTGTCAAATACTCCCCGCTAATGACTAAGAAACGTACGAGAGGGGTTTACGTTTTCTGGATCTGCCATGCACAAGGGACAAAATATAGGGAACCGGCGTTCACTAATTTTGGCGCAAACATGACCCGTAATACAGGATCCACAGACTGCATGGCGACATGGGTCAAGATAGATGCCTAGGCTCACCGGGATCGGTTCAAAGCATATCCCGCAGTCAAACTCTTCCTCTTCTTCATCCTCGTCGCTTTCCGAGCGCGAGTCAGGAACTTCCGTAAGCGAAGTGTCAGAAAGATCATCCAGGAACCATATTCGAGCATGTCTCTTCGTTTGCTCATATGGTATGAAGCTCGTTGCGCGGGTAAGGAACGACTGAGGACTAGAAAGCAATCGTGAAGGGCCCGCCACGGGTTGGTTGTCAACCGCCCTTTGGCTGTTTGGTGCGCTTGGCTGCCTGATCTCTTGCCGTACGGTGTGGCGCGGAACCACGGACTCTTCGACTGCGTGAGTGGAATTCGCTGCTTCTACCCACGACCTCAGCAACGCTATGCTATCCGCAACAACGGTCTTTCCTTGAGTTGCGCATGTGATGGGCGAGAACGTGTGAATGGCACAGCTAGCCGTCAGTTGCGCCTGCCACTGCGTGTCGCGCGAGAGGAGGCGGTTGTCTATGGGCAAAATCCCCGACATGCGTCCGGCCGATTCGTCCAAGGACTTATTCACGACGAGACCAAGCTCTGCAGTCGGACTTGGGTCGGATGCAAGGTCTAGGATAAGAAAGATGTTGGTCGTCCAAACAGGTATCTTCATGCACACCGTAATGCTTGCTGCGCGACTGACGACCACCGCCATTGTGGTCCTGCAGTTCTGCATTTCCCTGCTCACAACATGTTCAGAAGCCATGAGAAGCCGCCCGCCAATAGCGATATGTTCACCCTACCGAAGAGCTATTTTGAGCTGCATGACACTCGGCGGACCATATTTTGTCCTGTCGAGTTTGAAGTTGTCCTTGAAAACGGGTAGGTGACACAATTCTCCAACATCAACTTGTACCTCGCCTGTCCACTGGTCACAAATCGAGACCAGGTCCTTGAAGGGCGGGTGAATGCCTGTCAACAAAAGCGGCAGAGCATGAGACCACTTACCCTGCCAAACGTTGGCTCTGTGATCCTCCTGAAAAATGTGTCAATGTGACCTTTGGCTCGTTTTTCCTGCTGGAAAGCCATCCTGACGAAGTTCAGTGCAAGGAGTGCGCGAGCAGTTACGTCTCTCCCAATGGGACCCCATATGTTTTTGGCGAAGGGGATGATCCGCTCTTTTCCTGAAAGAACGTCCTTGGTGAATCCACCATTACGGAGTACCTGAGAATGAACAGTTTGCATGGAATACGAGTGCAAGATGTGCAGACGCCTAAGGTCATGTTACAAGGTGTCCAAGAAGTGTAGCGCTGGCGGTGGATGGAACGTGTGATTGCAGCGTGGCTAGGTGGAACGGGCTAATTCGGTACACTCGTCGACCGGAGCTGCAACTCCTCTACAGCAAGACACAGCCTAGAATAGTACGAAGCTCCCCGTTGGCCTCAAGGCGCGAAGGCATCAACACGTCTCAAACGAAAGTGATGAATGGTAAACTAGTTCCGGCCATCAACGAGTTCACACAAGAAGGCGTATAGTTATACAATCGAAGATGACGTAGGTTACACCTGTCAATTCAATGGAGACGACACGTGCGAAAGTGCGCGGCCTTTCCAGCCATAATCTCGCTTGGAATAGCGGTCTTATTGATGGTGGCTCCGCATGCATAACAGAAGTGGGTATTGCATTCAGGTACAATGCACTGATAGATTAGTGACCGGTGAATGAGCTTGCCAACGGAACGTGTTGATGGACACGCACCGATAAATGGTTACACCCAAATTGTTTCTCAATAGGGGTTCTGCAGCCTGTCAATGTATGAATTGTCACGAGACTGAGATGGTATGCGGGCGGGAAGTTGGGCATACTTGGACAATATTTCCAATGCTTTTGTTGTACAAGGTTCTCAAACTCCTTTGACCCATCGCACGAATGCTCGACGTTGTTTTCTATGGTCTGCTGGCACTTTTTGCACCACACGTGGCCACAGCGCGGTACAGGGCATTGCATGCGGTCGGACGCTAGGGCGTCTGCTCTATCGACGAAAGCGGACTGATTGCACCTGCCACAGATGCCAGTGGTTAGTTTTCAACAAAAACGCGCTGGGTGAGCCGAGATGGAAAAGAAAAAAAAACCTCACTTGTGGCAGTTAATCAGGACAGAGAATTGGGCCATTTCCATTTCGACCCATGTTTCATACTGTTCCTCTGAGACACCCAGGAGCTGAACTAGGAGTCCACTTATCGCTAGAGGTAGCGAGGATTATAATACCAGCCAACACACAAGACAAATGGTAGAGACATACTGCCAGGATTACGATTCCGTGGATCTGCCGTACAGACTGGGCAAAGGACAGGGAAACGATGTTCACTGATCTTCGCATTCACGTGACCCCGAGCACAATCTCTGCATATTTCGTGCTCGCATGTGTCGATGTGTACAACATCGTCTTCGGGAAAGTCGTCGAGACAGATGCCGCAATGGTAGTGACGTTGAGCAGTCTTAAGGAGGGAATCCCTCTGAGCGGTCAGGACGCGATTTTCATCATCAAGAGATCGTTGAATATCAAGTGCGAGTTTGAGATTGGGATCATCGTCTGGTGGAACAGCAAAAATGTCGTTGTCTGAGTCATCTGAGTCGTTGGAGTTGTCTTGTTGAACGGCTGAATGGTGTTCCTTGCCGCGATTAGACGACCAGGTGGCTTCTTTGTTGACGGCCCGGAGAGCAGGGCGCGGTTCGGTATACCTTCTGAAATTACTATTATTCTCCTCTTGTAACCTCCGTTGAAGACCTTCCACCCATTTCTCCAGATCTGCGTGCGCGGCTCACATCGTGTGGAGACAAACTCGAGTACACAATGGACTCCTGGAGAGTACCATCGGCATCGTCGGATGGCCGAGGCACGAATAATTGAGATGACTATCCGGAGTACCACTTTTCTCCACGATCGCCATGATACTGTCACAGGTAACTACCGGCAGAGTCGTGTAAGAGCATTACGGTGCCACGCAAGGATTGAAGACGACACAAACGTCGCCATCAGAATCGAAACGTTCCAAGTAAACCATGCACACTTAGGCTCTGTCATGTATACCAGGAGTTACCCGGATACACATGGTGGGTCGGGTACCGTGAGTCATGAGTAGGGTGGGTGTTTTTTCCTGAGTGGGTATGGGTAAGGGCTCCACTATGCGCACTGGAGGGCGAACAGTGATGACGAGCAATGAGAGTAAATGATGATCAACATTTCCAAGTACGACATCTTCAAACGCCAGTCGGATCGTGATGAACTTGCTAAGTAAACAATAACGCTACCTGATGACCACCTTCGGCTTGTGAAATGCGACCAAATCGGAACGGGCATACACCCTGAATTTGGATAATCTGAAAAGCGAAGACCTCCTCATGGGTACACGTGATGAAGAAGAATCCTATTTACCTCTCATCCGCCCGTATGGAAATGCGAGGCACCGAAGCACACAAACTGATGCGCGTTTTGATGAATGTGATGTTCGTCGTAACGATCTCGTCTGTCGTGGAGCACGCGTTGACTGAACCTCCTGATGGATTTAACGAGTGCCGTTCGGGCGTGTTTTATCACCACATCCAGCCTTGCACGATTCGGAGAGGAGATGGAAATTAGAGGGCATTGGCGAGTGTGAGGGATGTGGGAAAGCCCAAAGATATGTCGGAACCAAATGCAGGGTAGAACGCGTTGATCATTGCTGAAATGGCAACGCTGCACTGCCAAATCCTCATCGATATCCTGATCTCGATGAAAACGATATGGCATTTGTAAACTGATTCTTATCGGTGGCTTGAGGAACAGGCAGACCGTTATTGGCTGCCGCGAGTAGGTCCACGATGCACCATTCTTTCCCTTCTAAACTCGACAAGCTGTGTTAGCGGGCTTTCCAACGATTGAGCGACGACGATGGGTGCGTACCACTAGTCAGAGGCTGAGGCGGCCCTATTGACAGCTCGCTGTGGTGGTTTAAGTTGTGAAAGAGATCGAGACTGTATCTCAAAGCACAGTATTGGCGGTTGCCACTACAGATGACAGTCAAGTCGTAGCAGGACATGATGGCGTTATTCGTCGATGGAAGATTGAAGACGGACGGCAACAGGGTCCAATCATGAAAGCAAGTGGCGTTGTCATTTCCATTGCCGTTTCTCAGGATGGGCGGTGGATTGTGTCTGGAGATGTGGGAAAGAAGGCGATTCTCTGGAATGCAGCCACTCATGAAAAAGTGCGAGAACTTTCGGA
Organism: Pisolithus marmoratus; assembly: GCA_024613145.1. Lineage (NCBI taxonomy): Eukaryota > Fungi > Basidiomycota > Agaricomycetes > Boletales > Pisolithaceae > Pisolithus > Pisolithus marmoratus. The sequence continues at coordinate 162,080 of JANFAE010000039.1, forward strand.
ACACAAGGAACGAATATACGCGGTCGACATCTCGAGCGACTGTACTAAAGTTGCCACCGCGGATTGGTATTCTGTCCAGATATTCAGCGCCACTTCCGGTATTCGACTCCTTCCTCCCCTTGGCACTGTCGCAATTACTACTGTCAAGTTTTCCCCAGACGGCAGCCGATTTGCTACCACCGTGGGTAATGGCCTTCTCCAGGTCTACAGCACGTACAGTGGCGACATCGTGTTCAATGTAGATCCTAGGCTCCCCTCTACATATTCGATCACTCCGTTGGCCTGGTCATCTGATGGCCAGCAACTTCTCTTCGCGAGCACAGGCCAAATTATCTGTTTCGACTTTGCTAGGCATTCGTCTTCAAAGTGGGCGACCCATGAATATGAGTACCATCCATTTGTAGTATCCAACGGCAGATTCGTTGCATGTTCCGGACGCTCATCGGTTTCGTTATGGGACTTTGCATTTCACAGACAGATCGGTAGCATCATTACACACACCTCGATAACCTCCATGGCGCTCTCACCAAGCGGGGGGTGTCTCGTGTGTGGATTGGAGGACGGAAAAATCACAGTTCACAATGTCAGAGATGTCCTTCCCCCTCATTATTTCAACGATGAGGTAAGTGTGCATCCGCCCATGAAGTTTGCACTGCTAACAATCATTACGCTAGCCTTGTGCGGGGCACGTCACCTCAATTTGTCCGCAACTACATGCTTCTCAGCTTTCGCTTGTGCAAGTAAATGATGAGGCCCCCAAATCATGGATAAAGAACGACCCTGCGGACAGCGAAACGTTACTGTCAGAGGAGATCGCGAGGGCTTCAAGTCCTAGCCACTACCTGCTAGCGAACCGCGCTCTGATACGAGTGCGCCTGAATCATGTGCTACTTGCAATAGAGGATGCCAAGGAGGCTAGTCTACTGTCTTATTACCCTCCGCATGTTTACTTACTTGCACCTGAAGTCCCTTCATGTTCGGCCATCGCCTATTGGCTATATCTCGATGGCGGTTGCTCTACTGGGTCAGGGCGATCGAGAGAGTGCACTATCCACATTCGACCTTGCATTTCATGATTGTGAGCCGCACGACAACAAATTTCTCTTACTATTGAAGGTGCGCGAGGTGATCTAGATTCTCCTCGTCATTAACAATACCTTCTACTCAGTCGATCCTTCTGTTTGAATCCGGAGACCAAGAAGATGCCATAGCACGTGTAGAACGCCTTGCTACGCGAGCAGATGGCGACAAAAATGCTGCTGCCACGTATCTCTACACCCAGGCACGTGCTTGGCGTGATGCAAACATATAAGTACCATTGCTAATCCATTCCGCAGGTCCTTGGAATTATGTACACGAAGAAGGGGAATTATGAACGTGCGATACCATTCATCGAGGGTGCAAAGAATTTAGTCCCAACGGACATACAGTTTCCTCCCCTAGAGACGATCTCGCTCGTAGGTCTTCTGCCATTATTACTTATTAATCTAACCGTACATCATGAGGTGTTTGGGTGGAGTTTCAGGGTAATTCAGAGTTGATTTCGCGGGCGGATTTCCCGTCGATTTCGACGTGGATTTGGGCGTGGATTTCGAATGTGAAATCCATGCGAAATCAGTTTTCAACTCTGACATCCCTGGATTTCGCATGGATTTCCCTACCACACTACATGCGGAGTTTTGAAAGTGGCATTTGTGTGTACAACCAAGTTGCACTAGTGCTTGTGCCAGTACTGGCACTTGGACCAAAACTGATGACTTGAAGCTATTTGTCGCAACACTTCACCCTGGACAGAAATCCTTAACGCTTTTCTTTGATATACAGTAGAAATAGACCAGTTTATAATATATTATTCACTTGCAACTTCATGTTTCCTGATGAATTCACGCTGTTTGATACTATACACAGTAAATTCGCATTGCAAGATGTTTGGTTAGGTAATATGTGGCATGGGTCTGACCGTCTGCGGCATCAACATGCATAGACAGACATACCCGCTCATACCGACCCAGACTGAACAGCAGTCGCTCACTGAAGCAGTCCTTCCGACTTATCTTGCTATACTCAACTTTTAGACTTCCTAGAATAATAGAATAACTTGTAATACAAAGTAATTGCTGCATAGTAAAATATTGAAGCTCCGATTGTATTTCCAACGTCCACTGGCGAAATCCATTGGTGAAATTTTGAAATCCAATGGGCGGATTTGGATGACTGAGCGGAAATCCGCGCCCAAATCCACATCGAAATCGACGCGAAATCCGCCCGCAAAATCAACTCTGAATTACCCTAAATGGATTGGACGTTGTTGCTCAGCAAGGTCTATGCGAAACGCTTTATGCTGAAGGACGTACAACCGAAGCAGCGGAGATTCTCCTCAGTATGACATCAGGCGGGGGAAACAAGACAACTGTCACTGGACTGGCTTGCAGGCAAGTCTTGTAGCTGCTGGTTCGCTTGGTGTGCACGTTAATGTTCGCCATCAGATTTCAGCAAACAATGCGTTACAGCACTTGAGCGTGATGGCGATGAAGCCTTCAGATCCGTGAAACATGACGACGCAATATCACAGTACTCTACTGCGTTGTCCCTCAGTCCCCCAAGTCCGGCAGGGCTACTTATCAAACGGAGCAGAGCACGAGCAGCAAAAGGACTGTGGGAAGATGCATTGCAGGATGCGGACGAGGTACACATAACATCCTTTTTCTATGAGTTTGGTTCCCTACGATTGATTTATAGGTAGTGAAAGTGGACCCCTCCTACTCTTCGGGCTATGAGGCCAAGCATGCGGCGCTTCATGGACCGAAACGGTATGACGAAGCGATCGATGCATTCAAGTCTATGTTGCACGTCATTGAGCAGTCCGATGACCCTGCAATCAAGCGTATGTGCCTCCTGTAAGCATTTAATACTCACAAATGACTCCCTCGCAGAACTGCGCAAGAATTACATCTCTCCATCCGAGAGGACTGAGGCTATCTATCTTCTCGTTCGTGAAATCCTTGAAAGATGTCCCCTTGTTGCCATCGATGTCACCACTGGTTGTCTCTGCGACGGTCGTGAGCGAATGTGTATCTTCGAGGCTGATCCGTCATTCAAAGAGCTTGTTTCATCTATGACGAGAGAATTGGACCACGAGCGGATCCGACAAGTGGTCGCGAGGTTTTTTGGATATGTCATGCTCTCGCACGCATGGCAAGGGAAAGAGCCATCCTTCCAGGACGTCAACGTGGCCAAATCTGTGTGGAACCTCCCCGACACGCCCTTGAATAGGAAGCTCCACGACTTCTGCAAGGAGGCGCGCCGACTTGGCCACAATTGGGCATGGTCAGATACATGTTGTATTGACAAGACCACGAGCTCCATACCTAATCAATCTTTCACATCTATGTATAAATGGTATGCGGATTCGGCATCCACACTCGTATTCCTTGCCGGGGTAGCGCATCCGTCCAAGCTCGGGGACCTTACAGCAGCTTTTGGATGTCGCGAGCATGGACTTTGCGAGAACTTCTTGCACCGAAAGTGATGTTTTTCTACGACTCCGAGTGGAAACTATACCTCGGTGATACTGGCGCGAACCACAAGGAATCCCCGGAGATCATACAAGAACTAGCAGACGCTTTCAAGATTCCCCATGGAACGATCATCACGTTTTCTCCAGACGATCTCGGGGTGCGCGAGAAACTTCGTCTCGCTTCGACGCGCAACGCGACGCTCAAGGAGAACGTTGCGTACTCTCTGATTGGCATATTCAAGTCCGATATCAGACCTCATTACGGTGAAGGAGCTGACGCTCTCGGACATCTGCTGGAGGAGATTGTGGCCCGCTCTGGCGAGGTCACCGTGCTTGCGTGGTCGGGCGAGTCATCGTCATACAACAGTTGTCTCCCGGCTTCTGTTTCCGTTTACAGCCAAATTCCTTACAACCCTCCCTCACTGGAAGGGGAAGAAATGGAAACTCGCGTCGCGGAATTACGTGGCAAGTTGCCCCAACTAGACGCGCTGAGTATCTACAATTAGGTCGGCTTTCTTCCACCTGCCCGTTTTGCGACCCGACGTCTGCATCTTCCATGTATAGTCTTCTCTGTCAGAAGACTCGGTATACAGGAGCTACGTAAAGGTAATGAGAAGCTGTACCGTGCCAGGGTGTCGGGGCTTGGAAAAGTGGAATTCACTACTGCAGACGATCTCCCGTTGCACAAGCCTCAGAAATTCGTCTTCGCACATCCGTGGATTCGTCATATCCGAGGTCCGAGTGATGAAGGTGCCTTGGGAGGTGACTGGGAGGCTCACATTGACACTGACTCGGATTCGGATTCGGCTGTTGGATCGGATGACACTGCACCATCTTCGCCATTACATATTGTCCCGGCACCTCAGGTTGACGACTATACCCGGGCACTACAGATGATTGCGCGTCTCGGACAACCGTTCAATGCGTTGCTTCTCGTACAACAGCCGAATGGAGAGTACAAGAGGGTCGCTGCAGAACACGAAATTGTCGTCTCAGGGCTTGGAACTGACATCACCTCCAAGAACATCCGGGCCAAAGTCTTGGAAATCCTGTAACGTGTGTCTAGGGTTTGGTTCAGTTGATGCTTTATCTTTCCTCTGTTGTCGCCTCTTCTCCTGTTCGTGGTGCTTTTCGTTGGTTTACTTAGTACGTGGACGCGGAGACCGCCCTCTAAGGAATACCTTATACTACCCACTAAACCACAGCTACCACACTCTCAGTTATCCTCGTCCCCGCCATATCCCTCCTTTAGTTGTTGACTTGTCACATACACCATTCACGGGATACCATTCTCCGCGCTTTCATCCTCCGGCTCCGACGGGCGTTCGTAACCCTCGCATCACACTATCCCACCAGTTATGTGTCTTGCTCGCCGTTGTTTGTTGATACATGCAGTCGTACAGTTAACAACATACCACCTTGGGCTCAACTAAACCCGTTCCCGTGGTGAGAGATGAAGTTCACGTGGCCAGTCCGGAGGTTAAGTCTCATCAATTCGACATAAACCCCAGATCACAGAAGCCGCCCTGTTCTCGACACTGTTCCTTCATTCACAAAGACACTAAGGCAGTAAGCCATAAAGTCATCTTCAAGTGATGCTAGATGGCGACAAAAAAGAAGCGAACATTGTGGTTCCTCGCAAGATGCGGATACTTACCAACCTGTGACAGATCCCGGTTGTTGTTGAAGTTCTCCGGTGACTACGAGAGCGCTATGCAACTGCACTTCGCATCAGACGGTTCTTGATTTTGAGTACATCCTCTGATAACCCATTCCTGGCGTTAGGATAGTTTGCGACGGAACCTCCTTCATCACATTATCAGCCGTCATACGGAAGCTCTCCAGCAAGGATGGTCGCACGAACCTGTCCAAGGTGTTCACAAAGCAGTTTGGACTGTTGGTTGTCGAATTGTGCTGCAAGACTTGTTCACTCCGCAACGCAAAGGTATTCCTTTGCAGTTCGCGGAGACGGTCGGGGATAAACGTTAAACAATCGATTAGGTGCCAATCCTCACGACAAGACAGGATGAAATATTACATAATTTGTGGCGGCAGATCGAATTTATGTAAAGTGCCTCACTTCAAGCACGGCTTGAGACGTTACATAAACCCACTTTCTATGGCCTACCAACCTCAGAACATTCGGGTCCTACGGTACGCCGCTCTTCTAATACAATCAAACATACTAGGTAATGTAATGTAACATTCGTACGTGCCACTGTTCTCAGACAAGCAGAGGTGCTGAGGGCCTCCGCTACAGTGATCACTACCAGCCCACCAGAGATCATCTCCTATCTAAAAGTTGCAAACCAAACGCCCGGAAAGCACGCCTTCCATCTACATGGTACAGTCCTCCTGTGATCTCAACTCTGGACGGCACAGTGAGGGGGTTGAGAGACATTTTATATGCATGTCGATAGATATTTCAGTAGGACACGCTCAGTGAATGCTCGTGGAAAGCTGTTGAGCATCAGACCATTTGCCTGAGTCCACACAGGCTCTCATGATGCTCCCAAAAAATATGTCAACGAGTCGCTTGCCTTGTTTTTTCTGAAAGAACGTCGTCGACGGATCCACTGACTGCAACTCCCTCTACAGTAAGACACAGCCTTATAACCTAGTGCGAGGTTCTCCGTTGGCCTCGAGGCGCGGAGCCATCGCCTGTCTCAAACGAAAGTAATGAATGGTAAATAAGTTCTGGCCATCAATGAGTTCAAGCAAGAAAATGCGTAGTTATACAATCGAAGGTGATGTAGGATACACCTGTCAACTCAATGGAGACGACACGTGCGAAAGTGGGCGGCCTTTCCAGCCATAATCTCGCTTGGAATAGCGGTCTTATTGATGGTGGCTCCACATGCATAACAGAAGTGGGTATTGCATCCGGGTACAATGCACTGATAGATTAGTGACCGGTGAATGAGCTTGCCAACGGAACGTGTTGATGGAAACGCACCGATAAATGGTTACACCCGAATTGTTTCTCGATAGGAGTTTTGCAGCCTGTCAATATATGAATGGTCACGAGACTGAGATGGTATGCAGGCGGGAAGTTGGGCATACTTGGACAATATTTCCAATGCTTTTGTTGTACGAGGTTCTCAAACTCCTTTGACCCATCACACGAATGCTCGGCGTCGTTTTCTATGGTCTGCTGGCATTTTTTGCACCACACGTGGCCACAGCGCGGCACAGGGCATTGCATGCGGTCAGACGCTATAGCGTCTGCTCTATCGACGAAAGCGGACTGATTGCACCTGCCACAAACGTCAGTGGTCAGTTGTCAACGGTAACATGCTGGGGTGAGCCGAGATGAAAGAAAAAACTCACTTGCGGCAATTAATCAGGACAGAGAATTGGGCCATTTCCATTTCGACCCATGTTTCATACTGTTCCTCTGAGACGCCCAGGAGCTGAACTAGGTGTCCACTTATCGCTAGAGGTAGCGAGGATTATGATACCAGCCAACGCACAAGACAAATGGTAGAGACATACTGCCAGGATTACGATTCCGTGGATCTGCCGTACAGACTGGGCAAAGGACAGGGAAACGATGTTCACTAATCTTCGCATTTACGTGACCCCGAGCACAATCTCTGCATATTTCGTGCTCGCATGTGCCGATGTGTACAACATCGTCTTCGGGGAAATCGTCCAGACAGATGCCGCAATGATAGTGACGTTGAGCAGTCTTAAGGAGGGAATCCCTCTGGGCAGTCAGTTGGCGATTTTCGTCATCAAAAGATCGTTGAATATCAAGTGCGAGTTTGAGATTGGGATCATCGTCTGGTGGAAGGGCAAAAATGTCGTTGTCTGAGTCATCTGAGTCCTCAGAGTCATCTTGTTGAACAGCTGAATGGTGTTCCTTGCCGTGATTAGACGGCCAGGTGACCTCTTTGCTGATGGCCCGGGGAGTAGGTCGCGGTTCGGAGTACCTTCTTGGATTACTATCCTTCTCTTGCAACCTCCGTTGCAGGCCTTCCGCGGTCAGTTCGCGATTTTCATCATCAAAGGCTCGTTGAATGTCAAATGCGAGTTTGAGATTGGGGTCATCGTCTGAGTCATCTGAGTCGTCAGAGTCGTCTTGTTGAACAGTTGAATGGTGGTCCTTGCCGCGATTAGACGACCAGGTGGCTTCTTTGTTGACGGCCCGGGGAGAAGGGCGAGGTTCGGTATACCTTCTGGGATTACTATTCTTCTCCTCTTGTAACCTCCGTTGAAGACCCTCCACCTTTTTCTCCAGATCTTGATTCTGTTTAACGAGGGAAAGTTTCTGGCGTTGCAGGTCCGCGCGCGCGGCTCGCATCGTAAGGAGAGACAAGCTCGAGTATACAATGGACTCCTCTAGAGCACCGTCGGCGTCATCGGATGGCCGAGACACGAATATATAACTGGTGCAGTTCGACAGAAGTCGTGCTTGCCAGTTGAGATTTCCACCCGGGGTTCCACCTCTTTCCATGATCGGCATGATGTTACAAAGGCGATGCGCAGTTAGCTCGATGGACCTGCAGAACGTGATACCCAATCCATTTTGGCCGGGCGCCGGATGAGGGCTGAAGACGACAAAAACGTCGCCTTCGGAATCGAAGATTTTTAAGCATACCATGCACACCGGAGGGCGAACAGTAACGAGAGCAACCGGTGACTTGATCTGCAATGTTTCCCTGTAACGTATATCCACATCCTCAAACGCAGTCCATGAGTGATCGATGATCTCTGACTCACTGCAATGCTTCCTGGAAGTACCTGGCACTGGGACGTCCGAACTTAGTGGTCAACTGCCTAAACGACCTCTCAAACATGGGTACGTGGAATATGTCTTCGAAGGCGTCAAGGTGAAGGTGATCGCGCCATCGCTGGCCAATGGTCAAGGGTTCCTATTATCCAAAGAAGATATGAGTTGCGATTAGGTCGGTATCAGATAAAGTATATTGCTGACCTCGATGATCTGGCGGGTGGCAAGTTGAGGAATGACGTCGGCCCACGAGCCTTCGGACTTCTCTAGGATGGCAAATGCAGTGCGCACGAACGTCAGGACGGCGAGGGTGTAAAGTGTGAGGTTCCTCTCAGGTAAGAGATCGATACCGCTAAAAGTGATCGTTTGTTCCTTGCCGAGTCTAACTTCATTTACAAAGCCGACAGCACCAGGTTTTCCGTTGGCCATTCAGGGGTAATGGTAGCACTATGACAACAAGGTCGGGACCGATGATAGTGCTTAACGAGCCATCATAAAGCCAAACCAGAGCAAACAAAGACACCCTTTTCGACGCAGGAGAGAACTTTGGGCCTCGATTACCTCCCCAGTGCTGGTGCTGTCGTCAATGCTCTGATGACTCTGACTTAGAAAGGATGGAAAATCCAATGCTCCCCGAACAATTGTTGCGGTGCGTAGTTGCGAATGAGGAAACGAAGATGCGAGACATTTGACAGTTGGAAGAGAGGGAGGTAAGTTGCTTCATTTCTTCGTGGAGTTGCATGGTAATAATCTTGTCAGATAATAAAATTACTAATACTCTCTCTAAGACCTCTTCTCTGCAGAGCACACCATACTCTGACTTTCGTCTTACATTTCCATATCCAGAATTTTCCTCTAACTACACCCATCGTGATTCCAGCGTCGGTCAGAATCCCGTTTTTGAGGGTATCGACATTGACGTGTCCGGATGTGGTGTTGTATAACTGGAAATTGAAGAAGGTTCCTTCCACTTGTGAATTTGACATGTGAAGTGGAGACCGAGTCTGGACTTTGACGAGCCTACTGATGGACTTGAAGAGTGAAGCTCGGATGCGTTTCACCATCGCACGAGGCCTTGGTTTTGCGGGTGGAGTTTGGGGAAGTCCGAATCGAAGATCTACCTGTCAAGGCACCATTCCTTCACCACGTTTCAGCCAACCCTCGCCCCCTTGAGTGACCTTCTGCTGACTCAAGCGCCTGAGCTTCTGGAGGCACTGTATAATCAGCCTCAGTGAGAGATCATTATCATTACTGAAATGGTAATGTTGCACTGCCAAATCTTTATCGATGTCCTCATCTAGTTGAACTCGAAGTGACATTGGCCGTGTGAACTGATTGAGGAACGTCCGGTTCATCCATTGGGTACCACGAGTACGTAATGCTGACTGCCTACAATACATCGTTTTCCCTCCTCTCGCCTCTAGGACGAGCTGTGTTGGCGGGCGTGCCAGCAACGAGGATGGGTGCGTACCAGCAGTCAGAGGCTGAGCGGTCCACTGATTGCTTGCTATGGTGGCTGCATAAGGTGTAACATGGACCAAGATAGTATCTCAGAGCGTTGTAAACGCGATCGCCTTTATGGACGAAAGTCAGGTCGTAGCGGGAGATCGCAATGGTTACATTCGTCGATGGAAGATTGAAGATGGAGAGCAACAAGGTCCAACCATGCAAGGGGGTGACTGTGTTTACTCTATTGCCATTTCCCGGGATGGGCGGTGGATTGTATCCGGAGACTGGGGAAGCAAGGTGATCGTCTGGAATGCGGCCACTCATGCCAAAGTGTTCGAGTTCACAGATGACATGGGTTACGTACGCGCAGTCGACATCTCCAGCGACTCTACTAGAATTGCCTCTGTGGCTGAGAACGTGGTCGGGATATTTGACTTCACTTCCCGTACTCGACTGTTTCCTCCCCTCCGACACCCTGGGGCGGTTGGTGTCAAGTTCTCCCCAGACGGTAGTCGATTTGCTACCGCCTCGTCGGATCATGGTTTCCGCGTCTACAGCACCCCAAATGGCCATATCTTATTTGATTCAGGTATCGAGGGTTCAACCAGGAGTCCATTATGGGAGTCCATTCCTTTGGTCTGGTCATCCGATGGGCAGCAACTGTTTGTTGCCGCGATAGGCAGAATCATCTGTTTCAATGTTTCCAAATCTTCGTCTTCAGAATGGCTGATCCATGGAATTCAGTCTCCGGTATCTATAACATCCAACGACAGGTTCCTTGCATGTTCCGCAGGGTCGTCGGTTTCACTATGGGATTGTATGTCCCGTAAGCAGATCGGTAGCGTTATCACGCACACCGCAGAGATCTATTCCATTGTTCTCTCGCCAAGCGGAGGATGTCTCGCTTGCGGACTCAAAGACGAGAAAATGACCTTTCACAATCTCAGAGATGTCCTTCCCCCTAAGTATTTCGACCATGACGTGAGTGTACATCCTCATTACGCTACTCAATAAGCAACTCTACGCTTTTCAGCTTCCGCTCATACGAGTGAGTGACGAGGCACTCAAATCATGGACACAGGACGATCCGATGAACACCGAAATGCTATTGTCAGAAGAGATCACGAGTGCTTCGAGTCCTAGCCACTACATGCTAGCAAACCGTGCCCTCATAAGAGCGCGTTTGGAACGTTTCGCCCTTGCGATGGATGATGCAGCGAAGGTGACTATACATACTTTCTGATTATCTCAGGCACCTGTATATTCACATGCGCCTCAAGTCCCTCCAGGTTCGGACATCGCCTATCGGCCATATCGCGATGGCAGTTGCGTTACTCGGACAGGGCGATCGAGAGGGTGCGCTATGTGCATTCGACCTCACTTTTCTTGATTGTGGACTGCACGACATCGGATTTCTCCTACTACTGAAGGTGCGTAAGGTGATTTTGATCGCCCTCGTGATTAATATGCGTTTCTTCAGTCAATCCTTGTATTCGAATCCGGAACTCAAGAGGAGGCAATCACGCGCGTCGAGTACCTCTCCAAGAGAGCAAAAAATAACGACGACGACGAGGCCACCTACCTTTGCACCGAGGCACGTGTTGCGCGTGATGCAGACGATGTAAGTGTTATCCCTGATACATTCTGCAGGTCCTTGCAGCTATGCACATGAAGAAAGAAAATTACGGACGTGCGGTGTCATTGATCGAGCATGCGAAAAAGCTAGCCCCAAAGGATAAACAGTCTCCTTCCCTGAAAACGATCTCGCTCGTAAGTCCTCTGCCGTCAAGCCCTATTAAACTAATCCCCCAAGAAGATATTTGGGTGGAATTTCAATGCCATGGACACCGTAGCTCAGCGACGCCTATGTGAAACCCTCTATGCGGAAGAACGTACAGCTGAAGCCGTGGACATTCTCCTCAACATCATCAGTACATCAGACGAGGAAGTTCTGGGGAGGAAAGCAACTATGGATTGGATCGCAAGTACGCCTTATAGCCACTAGCCTGCATGACGTGCACCTTGATGCTCGCCATCAGATTTCACCAAAAAATGCGCCGCGACTCTCGAGCATGTTGGCGATGAAGCCTTCAGATCGGTAAAACATGACGATGGAATCACACAGTACTCTACTGCGTTGACCCTCACTCGTCTGTTTATCATGCGGAGCAGAGATCGAATGGGAAAGGGATTGTGGGAAGATGCATTGCAGTACGCGAACGACGTATGCATGGTATCCTTCTTGTATGAGTCGGTTCCCTACAACTGCTGTATAGGCAGTAAAAGTGGGCCCCTCCTACCCTTGGGGCTATGAGGCCAAGCACTTGGCGCTTCATGGAGCCAAACGATACGACGAAGCGATCCATACTTTCGAGTCTATGCTGGATGTCATCGAACGGTCCGATGACCCTGCAATCTGGGGTATGTATATACCTCCTGTATAACGCTAGTGCCACACATGACGTCTTCACAGAACTGCGCAAGAAGTATATTTCTCCATCCGAGACGATCGCGGCTATCGATGCTGTCGTCCGCAGAATCCTTAAGAGTTGTCCCCTCGTCGTTATCGATGTCACCACTGGTTGCCTTTGCGACGGTCCGGAGCGGGCGCGTACCTTCAGGGCTGGTGCGACGTTTAAAGAGCTCGTTTCATCCATGACGAGAGAACTGGACAACGAACGGGTCTCACGAGTGGTTGAAAGTTTTTTCGCATACGTCATGTTCTCGCACGCATGGCAGGGGAACGAGCCATTGTACCAAGACGTCAAGGAAGCCAAATCCGTGTGGAATCTTCCCGATACGCCCTTAAATGACAAGTTGCGCAATTTCTGTAAGGTGACTCATAGACTCGGTTACAATTGGGCGTGGTCAGATACGTGCTGTATTGACAAGGCCACAAGCTCCATCCTCAATCAATCTCTTACCTCTATGTACAAATGGTACGCAGATTCGGCAGCCACGATCGTATTCCTTGCTGGCATAGCGCATCCGTCCAAACTTGGGGACCTTGCGCGCAGTTTATGGATGACACGAGCATGGACTCTGCAAGAACTTCTCGCTCCAAAGGTCATCGTTTTCTATGACTCCGAGTGGCAACCATTCCTTGGCGATGCCAGTGTGAACCACAAGGAATCCCGGAAGATCATACAGGAACTAGTAGACGCTGTCAAGATTTCCCATGGCACTATCGTCAGGTTCTCTCCAGACGATCTCGGGGTACGCGAGAAACTTCGCCTCGCCTCGTCGCGCAATGCAACGGTCGAGGAGGACGTAGCATACGCTCTCATCGGCATATTCAAGTCTGATATCAGACCCCACTATGGTGAGGGTGCCGACGCTCTCGGACATCTCCTGGAGGAGATTGTGGCACGCTCTGGCGAGGTCACGGTGCTTGCATGGTCGGGGAAGTCATCGTCGTACAATAGTTGTCTGCCTGCTTCCGTTTCCGTCTACAGCCAAACTCCTTACAACCCTCCATCCCTGGAAGGGGAAGAGATGGAAACGTGCATCACGCAACTACGTAGCAAGTTGAATAAGCAGGATTCCCTGAGTATCTACAAGCGGATCAGCTCCCTTCCACCCGCCCGTTTTGCGACTCGACGTCTACATCTTCCTTGCATCGTCTTTCCCGTCAGAGGACTCAGTATCATACAGAGGCTAGGCGGAGGCAATGAGAAGCTATACCATGCCAGAGTATTGGGTCTTGGAAATGTGGAGTTCACGACTGCAGACGATCTCCCACTGCGCAAACCACGCATACTCACCTTCGTTCACCCGTGGATTCGTTATATCCGAGGTCCGAGTGATGAGGTTGCTGATGGGGTGTCTGATGCTGGTTCCATCTCGGACTCGGATTCCGACGCTGGATCGTATGACGTTGTGTGCCCTTCGCCATTAGACGTTCCCCCCACGCCTCAGGTTGACAAATATACCCAGGCACTACAGACGATTGCTCGCCTCGGACAGCCGTTCAACGCGTTGCTTCTCCTGCAGCAACCGAATGGAGAGTACAAAAGGGTCGCTACGGAGAATGAGATTGTCGTTTCTGGGTTCGGAACTGACATTACCTCCAAGGCCAGTATTCGGGTGAAAGTCTTGGAAATTCTGTAACGTGTAGAGGGGTTTGGGCTTATAAGCTTGACTGTCTACGATGCATCGTTTTTCCCCCCTCTCAGCTCTAGCACGTGTTAGCTCGCCAAGGCCACCGATTGGTACGTAACAGCAGTCAGACAGGTTGAGGGGTCCCCATTGACAGCGCGCTGTGGTGGTTAAGATGTGAAATGGATCAGGATTGTATCTCAGAACGTTGTAAACGCAGTCGTATTTACGGACGAAAGTCGGGTCGTGGGGGGAGATCGCAATGGGTACATTCGTCGATGGGAGATTGAAGACGGACAGCAACAAGGCCCAGCCATGCATGGGGGTAATTGTGTTTACTCTATTGTCATTTCCCGGGATGGGCGGTGGATTGTGTCCGGGGACTGGGGAAGCAATGTGATCGTCTGGAATGCGGCCACTCATGAAAAAGTACTCGAGTTCACAGATGACATGGGTTATGTACGCGCAGTCGACATCTCCAGCGACGGAACTAAAATTGCCTCTGTGGCTGAGAACGGCGTCGGAATATTTAATTCCACTGCCGGCGTCCGACTCTTTCCTCTCCTGCCACACCCTGGCGCTACTGGTGTCAAGTTCTCCCCAGACAGCAGTCGATTTGCTACCACCTCTCCAGACCATGGTTTTCGCATCTACAGCGCGCACAATGGCGATATCTTGTTCGATTCGGGCGTTGAGGGTTCAACCAGGAACGCGTTATGGGAGTCCGTTCCGTTGGCTTGGTCTTCTGATGGGCAGCATCTGTTCATCGCCGCAATAGGCAGAATCATCTGTTTCAACGTTTCCATGTCTTCGTCTTCAGAATGGTCGACCCATGGATCTCAGTCTCCGGTGTCTATAGCATCCAACGACAGAGTCATTGCGTGTTCCGCAGGATCGTCGGTTTCACTATGGGATTGCGTGTCCCGTAAGCAGATCGGTGGCCTTATCACTCACACCGCAGAGATCTACTGCATCGCACTCTCACCAAGCGGGGGATGTCTCGCTTGCGGACTCAAAGGGGAGAAAATGACCATTCACAATCTCAGAGATGTCCTTCCCTCTAAGTACTTCGACCACGATGTAAGTGTACATCCTCATCATGCTATATAGCGCTTTAATCCGTGAACAACTGCATGCTTATCAGCTTCCGCTCGTGCGAGTGAGTGATGAGGCACTCAAATCATGGACACAGGACGATCCTATGAACACCGAAATGCTACTGTCGGAGGAGATTTCAAGTCTTTCAAGTCCTAGCCACTACGTACTAGCAAATCGCGCTCTTATAAGAGCGCGTTTGAAACATTTCGCCATTGCGATGGAGGATGCAGTGAAGGTGAGTTTGCTGTCTGATACCCCAGCTGCCTGTTCACTCATATGCACCTCAAGTCCCTCCAGGTTCGGCCGTCGCCTCTCGGCTATATCGCGATGGCGGTTGTGTTACTTGGTGAGGGTGATAGGGGCGGTGCGCTATGCGCATTCGACCTTGCATTTCACGATTGTGAGCCACGCGACATCAGATTTCTTTTACTGCTGAAGGTGTGTGAGGTGATCTAGAGCGTTTTGGCCATTAATCTACGTTTCTCTCAGTTGATCCTTGTGTTCGAATCCGGAAATCAAGAAGAGGCGATAAAGCGCGTAGAGCACCTTGCTGAGAGAGCAAACAGTAACAGTGATGACATGGCCACCTACCTTTGCACAGAGGCACGCATGATACAGGCATGAAAGCGTTACCGCTGATACATTCCGCAGGTCCTTGTAGTCATGCACACGAAAGTGGAAAATTACGGACGTGCCATACCGTTGATCGAGCGTGCGAAGAAGCTAGCCCCAAAGGACAAACAGTATCCTTCTCTAAAGGCGATCTCGCTCGTACGTCTTCTGCCACTACTGCCTATTAATCTAACCATCCAAGAAGATATTTGGGTGGAGTTTCAATGAATTTGATATCATTGCTCAGCAACATCTATGTGAAACCCTCTATACTGAAGGACGTACAACGCAAGCAATGGAGATTCTACTCAACATCATCAGAACATCCGAAGATGAGGAAATCCAGGGGAGCAAGGCAACTGTGGAGTGGATCGCCAGTATATCTCGTCGCCACTAGTCTGCTTGACGTGCACGTTGATGCCCACCATCAGATTTTACCAAAAAATGCTCTACGGCTCCTGAGCATGTTGGCGAAGAAGCCTCCGGTTCTGCAAAACATGGCGACGAATTATCGCAGTACCCGACTGCATTGTCCTTCAGTCCTCCAAGTCCCGCAGTTCAGCTTATCAAGTGGAGCACAGCTCGAGCGGCAAAAGGGTTGTGGGAGGATGCACTGGAGTACGCGAATGATGTATGCATGGTATCCTTCTTATATGAGTCAGTTCCCTATAATTGCTGTATAGGCAGTGAAAGTGGACCCGTCCTGCCCTTGGGGCTATGAGGCCAAGCATGTGGCGCTTCATGGAGCGAAGCGGTATGACGAAGCGATCGATGCTTTCAAGTCTATGCTGCACTTAATTGAACAGTCCGAGGACCCTGCGATCAGGGGTAAGTACCTCCTGAGTGAACTGGTACTTGCAAATGATGGTTTCTCAGAGCTGCGCAAGCACTACATTCCTCCATCCGAGACGATCGCGGCCATCGACCCTATCATTCGCGAAATCCTCAAAAGTTGTCCCCTCGTCGTTATCGATGTCGTTACTGGTTGCCTTTGCGACGGTCCGGAGCGGATGCGTATCTTTAAGGCAAGTCCAAACTTCAAAGAGCTTGTCTCATCGATGACGAGAGAACTTGACCACGAGCGGATTCTGCGGGTGGTTACAAATTTTTTCGGATACATCATGTTCTCGCACGCATGGCAGGGGAACGAGCCATCGTTCCAGGACGTCAACGAGGCCAAATCTGTGCAGAACCTTCCCGACACGCCGTTGAATCAGAAGTTGTGCAATTTCTGTAAGGAGGCGCGCAGACTTGGTCACAATTGGGCGTGGTCAGATACGTGCTGTATCGACAAGACTACGAGCTCCATCCTCAATCAATCTCTTACATCTATGTACAAGTGGTACGCGGATTCGGCAGCTACGCTCGTATTCCTGTCTGGCGTCGTGCATCCATCCAAACCTGGGGACCTTACGCGTAGTTTATGGATGACACGAGCATGGACGTTGCAGGAGCTTCTCGCACCGAAAGCCATATTTTTCTATGACTCTGAGTGGAAACCATACCTCGGTGATACTGGCACGAACCACAAGGAATCCCCGGAGATCATGAAAGAGCTAGCAGATGCCATCAATATTTCCGGTAGAACCATCATCACGTTCTCTCCAGACGATCTCGGGGTGCGCGAGAAACTTCGTCTTGCTTCGACGCGTAATGCGACGGTCAAGGAGGACGTCGCATATTCTCTGATTGGTATATTCAAGTCCGATATCAGACCTCACTATGGCGAAGGAGCCGACGCTTTCGGACACCTTCTGGAGGAGATTGTGGCCCGCTTCGGCGAGGTCACCGTACTGGCTTGGACAGGGAAGCCATCGTCATACAATAGCTGTCTCCCAGCCGCCGCTTCTGTTTATAACCAGATTCCTTTCAACCCTCCGTCACTCGAAGGGGAAGACATGGAAACTTGCCTGAGGGAATTACGTCGCAAGTTTCCTCAGAAAGTAGCCCTTGGCATTTATAATCAGATCGCCTTTCTTCCACCTGCCCGTTTCGCGACTCGACGTCTACATCTTCCATGCATCGTGTTTCCTGTCAGAAAACTCGGTATACAGGGGACATCCAGAGGCAATGAAAAAGTATATCGTGCCAGAGTATTAGGGCTTGGAATCGTGGAGTTCACGACTGTAGACGATCTCACGCTGCACAAGCCACATAAATTCGTTTTCGTGCATCCGTGGATTCGTCATATCCGAGGACCGAGTGATGATGTTGCCGACTTGGAGTCTGATGTTGACTCCATCTTGGATTCGGATTCCGACGCTGGATCAGATGAAGTTGTGCGCCCGTCGCCATTAGACGCTGCCCTCACGCCTCAGGTTGACGACTATACCCGGGCATTGCAGGTGATTGCTCGCCTCGGACAGCCGTTCAACGCATTGCTTCTCCTACAGCAGCTGAATGGAGAGTACAAGAGGGTTGCTGCCGATAATGAGATCGTCGTCTCGGGACTCGGAACCGACATCACCTCCAAGAACATTCACGCAACAGTCTTGGATATTCTGTGAAGCGTGTGTGGGGTTTGGGTTCTACTATTGGTTTGTCTACCTTTCGATGTTTATGGACCCTTGCTGTTCTTTTCGTGTCGTTTTAGTTCGGGTCTGTTGTTACATAGAGGAGACAGGGTCTCAACTGAACACCCAGAGACGCCAGAGGTCAGTTTTCCACGATAGCATGCAAGGCAAGCCGATATGAAAGAAAAACTCATACTTGCGACCATTTATCAGGACAGGAAATTGAACCATTTCGTTTGAGGTTGTTCGTCTGAGACACCCAGAAGCTGAACTAGGAATCCACTTATCGCTAGAGGTAGGTTTACAATATCGTAAGACAAAGGGCGAAGACGTACTGCCAGGATTTCGATTCCACGGATTTTCCGTACAGACCGGGCGAAGAACGGGAAAGTGATGCTCATTAATCCATGACGCCGAGCATACCCTTTGTAGATTTCATGAGATGCATACGACATCGTCTTCGTCGAGACAGATGCCGCAATGGTATTGATGTTGAGCAGTTTCCAGGAGGGCATCCCTCTGAGCGGTCAGTTCGCGTTTTCGTCATCAAAAGCTCGTTGAAGTTCAAGCACGACGTCTGAGTCGTCTGGACCGTCAACGGACGAATGTTGGTTCTTGCTGCGATTACACGGCCAGGTGACTTCGTTGTTGTGGGTAGCCCAAACGCGGTTTAAAGCATCTTCTGGGAATACTACAAAGACGTTGTGCAATTAACTCGATGGACTTGCAGAACATTATACCTAAACCGTTTTGGCCAGGTGTCGGGCGAGGACTGAAGACGACCAAAACGTCTCCTTGGGAATCGAAGACTTTCAAGCATACCACGCACACCGGAGGGTGAACAGCGATGAGAGCAGCCGATGACTTGATCAACAACGTTTCCCTGTAATGCGTATCCATGTCCTCAAATGCAGGTACGTGGAATACGTCTTTGAAGGCTGTCACGCCATCGCCGGCAAATAGTCATGGGCGCCTGTTATCTCAGGCAGAGATGCGTCACGATTGGATCAATTTTCGGTCAAATAGGTCAGGGTATATCGCTGACCTCGATGATCTGGCGGATGGCTAGTTGAGGAATGAGATCGGCCAACGAGCCTTGGACTTGGTAAATACAGTCCGCACGAACGTCAGAACAGCGAGGGTGCAAGGCGTAAGGCTCCTCTCAGGTAAGAGACCGCTAAAAGCTATTGTTCCTTTCCGAGTCTAACATCATTCACAAAGACGATGGGACCTGCTTTTTCCGTTGGCCATGCAGGGGTGCAAAAAGTCGGCGGGCATAGAACACCACTGGCACAGCAAGGGATGGACACGTGTAGCACCATGAAGTCATCACGAAGCCAGACCAGAGTCGACCTAATAATATCCTGGATGAGAGCTCCCCCGTTCTGTCACCAATGGCCCCAACTTCCAATGGATCCTCTACAAGATAACCTTGCGGCGCACGATTAATTCGACGCACTCGAAGGCTTGATGCCCCCAACTTGGTATCTATCCGTAGACTCTTCCAATGATGGGAGCGCGGTGGGAGGCCCTCCGTATTAGGAAAAGAGGTGCGCGAGAGGTTGCAGCGAGCTATCAAGCAGCAAAGATATTGGTTATTTGGCAGTTGGACGTGATGGAAGCAAATCGCATCATTTTCGGTGCATCGTACCAGGATAACTACCAATGTTCTCCAAACTGACCTTACGTCCTCCATGGTTCTCTCCGCAGAGCGCAGTGGCACCACATTCTCACTGTCTATTTCTGTACCCACAGCTTCCTGACTACACCCATCTTGATCCCGGTGTCGATCAGCATCTCGTTGATGATAGTGATGGATTTGGATACAGTGCTCTATGATGGGGAATGGAAAATCTGCTAGGCACTTGTGAAATGGAATGGGCATTCTGGATTACCTTACGTAAAGCCAAGACGTTCTCACCTGCACACGTGACAAAGAGGAATTCTGCATCGTACCTCGTATCCGTCCAATGATATATCTCGCCGTCCGTCGTATCACATCCGCCTCTCGCATCTCGCTAGGGTGGTATACGTGTTGACGAACCTGTTGATGCTAAGTGCCTTATCAGCGTATGAAGGATTTAGAGAGGAAGTGAAGGTTTGAGGATAGGAGCGTATGGAGAAAAGCCAAAGGTTTCTTGAGACCGAGTGTGGGTCAGAACTTATCTCAGATGGCATTGATATGAATTTTTCTAGGATTAGAGATCCACATGCCAATACCTCACCATGACCGACACGTTTGCAATTGTGCAGGAGATCAGTGAACATACGTGCGGTTGACATCTCGAGCGACTCTGCCAAACACGCTGCATACATCAAATGCATTGCTCTCTCATGCTTGGGCACGCGTCCTAAGCCAGCCACACCAGCTTCCGCACTGCTAGCCGTACCAGAACCGTTCCCGTAGAAAAGCGCAACTGCAGGATGCATACATATTAGTGGAGAAATGGCGGCCACCCTCACGGTCCGAACCTTCTAACAGCTCATACTCGACATCTAGAGAGCACAGTATCACGCAATATGACACCAACGCCCAAGACTCCGACCCTCTTGTGATGGAGAAAGAGCAGTGTTTCATCGGAAATATTGAAGGCGGTTATATCGGAGGCGAGCTGGGGCCCGAGCTTGTCGCTCTGCAGGGGTAGGGTCACCCATGCTTCAGACCGCGCTGGCTTTTTGGTTTTTGTGCATTGTTGATAACGGTGCGTTCGATTAGTGGATGACCATGACGGTAGCGGTGATGATGAGCATCTCGAAGGGCCCGATTCGACTCTTCCAACGTCTCTCGTCGACAACGACGTCCACCGCCAATGCTACCTCCTCCACGCCCCGATACCCAAAGAACTTCCCCCAAAAGGCTACCTCGTAGGCATTCACGCAGGCGTCAAAACAATCCATCCAAACCAGCCCAACCCACCCCTAGGCCTAGCCATCGTACTGTCAACCTCACCGCATCGCACAGCGGCAGCAGCATGTTTCACACTCAACGCGTTCCACGCAAGTCCAGAATATACTCGATAAATCCAACGGACATGCATGCGCTGTGGCCGTGAACAGCGGCTGTGCCAACGTTGTTACGGGCGAGAGGGGTATCAAGAGTGCGTGGAGGACTCTTGGTCAGGACTGGCCACTTTCCTTTTCACTGATCAGTGGGCTGGGTACAAATATCGAAGTTCATAACTTGGGCCCAGTTGGGCGGACAGGGTAAAGAGGCTGGATCGTACAAAACAAACTTTGATAGGATGGGGCTACGTGTACAAAAACGCATGAACAAAAGTACCTAACGGCGGCGACAGTCCAAACTACTACATCCCGACATGCGGTACAGCTGCTGGTAATGCATCATTGTGAGAAAAGTAGGGCTTCAGTGGGAAGGACGACTACATATCTCCCAGAACCAGTGCATGTGTAGTGTAGTACGTTGTTTTCGATACTTCGAAACTAAGCTTCTTCTAGTTTGTGAGCACGAGGATCTTGTATACCAAGTTTACCAGCCGCTTCAAAGTCAATGTCGTCCTTGGAGTCTGACCTATGGCCATACGGGGTAGTACAGCAATGACCAGCGTCTCTGAGGTCTGCAGCTCCAGAAGACTTTACAGCACCGATCACTTCCTGTATTCTCTTGTGTTGACTGGAAAGCCATATCGCTTCCAGGATCCCGCAGGAGGATAGTTGCAGAGTGGGATGGGCCGGCGGGCTATGGATCATGTAGCAAGACAACGCCAGTAAGAGGACGGAATCAAACAGGCCGATGGAGACCTATTACACCACGGTGTAAGGAGGAAACTAATACCCGAAGTAAACGTGGTAAACGTACCGGTGTGACATTTATCTGCGATTATGAGTGAAAGTTCTGTGACTGAGAAAGAGATCCAATGCTCACAGTCAACTGGTATTGGATCGATGCGGTCGGGTTAGGCACGAACAGTGTGATGCTCATCATGGAGGACGAGGTGATATGGAGCGCAGAAATCCCCAAAAAGTAAAGTATGATAAGATATACCCCACGTGCTACCTTGCTTTGGGTCAAAAGGAGGGCAACGGCTGCACCCATGCCGCTCCATGCGTTAGTCTTGTCATGAGTTTCTGTCAGTGTTTGTTGCCGCATGAGGTTGCTGCGGAGAGCGAGCTGTTGGGTGAGCCAAACCAGAACGAAGCCATACAGCTGGTCCACAAAGGGTTTTAGTGAGGAAAACGATCATGATGTGCACACAAAGAAAAAGAGCTCACAACGCTGAATGCCAGCAAGCCAATGACGATTCCGACAGAAGCGATGTCACCAGAACCAGTCATGCCGTGGACATTTTGCTTCGCTCGGTATTTGTACAACAGCAACAGCACGATATGTATGAGGACAAGGGCGATATGCAATAGATAGCATGCCGCCTTATAAACAGCCCATTTCGAGGGTAGCGAACACCTCGATGCTGATGGTATGGGAGTATGAGACTTTCAGAGACTTCAGCGCATACGTCATGATCATACCTGGTTGAGCGGTAGAGCTTGTCATGAAATAAACCAGGAGGAGGGGATTTGTGCTTGGTTTCGAGGGGGTCCTGGGTACTATCAAGGGCCCTTAAAAACCGCTTAAATATATTCTTGACAAGCGCCTAAGCTGCACCATGCGTGTGCAGACCGTCAGGTGTCCATATCTTGGTGAATGAAGGTCTGCGGAGTTATTCATACTGCTTTCGGGATCATTAACGCAGTAAGTCGCCAACTCAATTTGCCTCGAGGATGAACACATTCATAATTGACAAACTTGTGTTTGATTTTTTCTTTCCATTTGCAAATCGAAATCGCCAGCGCTAAGAATGGTACCGTAAGCAAGACGCGGAGGCGTGCAAGGTAAAAAATCACTTGCCACGTGGAATATGGAACGTACACAAGGGAAATGCTAATGGTGTTTTTGCTTTGAGTGAATAATCAAGTTGTCAAAGGTGTTGCTGTCGTACGGTGGTTCGCACCGAGCAGCAAATAAACACGGCTTTGTACAAGGTTTCGATTTTATGTAAAGTTTGTTCTCGCAAGCTGTTGACGAGTATAGAAGTAGTCTGGACCGTCCTGCAGCGCTGGTGGAATTTCCGCGAAGCGCAGGGTAATTTCAATTCTGATGTGACTACCTCCAAAACTGTTAACAGTAGCGCTCATCAATCAAGCGTGGAATGGAAGACAAAGAAGAACTCATGGAGACTGCATGCCCATGCAGGCCTTGAGCTTGCCACAACATGATATATGAAGTTTAGATCTGTTGCATAACTTGTGCCCAGAGTCATCCTATAGCCACATATTCTCCAGTTTCGTTGCAAGGATTATCATCGTAGACGTATTCGAGAAAATTATCCGTCATGACCCTATCTGGCAGGGTTCCTTCTCCGGGGTGCGTCAGAAAGCAAAAGTGCATTTTGGTTTCACGATTACGTTCCTTGCTGTGCTGTGCTTACACAATTATTCTACAGCGGGCCCACCACAGTTATGGCAACGGCGAAAAGTTGCAGGTTGAACTCCAAGTTAATGCGAGGATTGCTGAGGAAACATGGTGGCTGCGAGGTCATGATGCATTCATCTGGAAGTGTTTTCTACGTGTCACTACGCGATTACATGTACCTGCTCTCAGGGTTGTAAAAGAGTACGCGTTCTTGGAATGGTGGCCAGACAAGGGAGTGACCTTGTGGATTAACGCCGAGTGGGTGAGCGCCAATTCATGGCTGGATCCCATGGAATTCGTCCACCCGGCCCTTTAGCTGCATGAAGGCCAGCGCCCAGCATAATATTTACATAACAAGACACGCCTTCGCTTCGCTCCGGCGGTCTTTTGTACTACGGTGAAATTTATATGATGGAATATAAGTATTTTTATAGTAATAATTCATGGAAGGTAACGTTTGTAGTAGTGTTGTTGTTGGCGGGAAGTAATATGCGAGCGTGATTTCGATGACGAATGCGAGAAAATGCAGTATATAGTTGGCCATGGGAGAATACTGGCTTGGTGAGGTCCATGCCTATGCAATCTAGTGTTAATCCTTGGCAGCTGTTGAAGGTGGTGGCGTATGCAGGTGCGAGAGGTAGTTGATGGCACAGTAGTGTGTGTCCCGAAGAAAGTGCGGTGTTGAACGTAATGTGTGGAATGAGGATTTCTTGTACAGCGTACGGTTGGTCTTGGTCTTGTAATGTTTTCACGGCAGCCAGTCGTTGACCTATGGAGGCGACGACCACTCTGCAGTTTTTGGCCAGTCCCTGGTCAAGGGAGAAGTTGCGGATTAGGCGGTAAATACCGCCTACGTGAATATTTAGGGAATGCGGCGGAAGTCTGGGGGGTGTACGACAAGTGACATAGTCAAGAATGCTTTGGGGTGGAAGTAGACCCACGTCATCAGCTTCCATGAGTGAGTCTGCTGCGAGATAGGTACGTTTGTTACTACTAAGTCGTTGTAGTATGCGGGAGTTGTAGAAGTCGATTTGTTGGTTTGTTGGACATAGTATCGCACGCTTTAGACAGTCGTGTGGTTTGGCCAGAATTTGGTCAGGGAAGACAAATTCGGTTAGTTCATTGGCATTGGGGACTTTATGGAATAAGTTGGTGGGGACTTGAGGTCCCACACCGTCACCTATGGCATCGACGAATTCAGCGAGAATGGGGTCCTCCGCATTACAAATAGGTTTGGTCAGGCGCGCAATGGAAAAGTATTGCCACAGTGGGGATGAGCGAATTGATGCATCTACAATTTGTTTGCGAGAACCGCCTCATACGACGGGACATGTTTGGCGGAAGTCACCTAAAAGTACTATAGTTTTTCCTCCGAAGGGCATACTGTTTTTCATTACTTTCTGACACATGTCGTTGACGCATGCGAGGACTGCACGGTTTGCCATTGGGGCTTCATCCCACATGATGAGGGATGTTTCCCTGATTAATTGGGCACGACCAGAGTTTGGGCTTATCGTAGACAGAAGGAATTCATTGTTTTTGTTTACAGGTACCTGGGTATGTTTGGTGCATGGTCAGCATTTGTGTGTGCAACGAAGATCCAGACCTTGAATGTGGAATGTGTTGTTCTTCCCCCAGGATAAAGTAGTGCAGCAGACGCTGCGGTCGCTGTCGGAAGGACGATGTGTTGTAGAGAACGGAGTTTGCTACATATTGCGTTAACTAAAAAGGTCTTTCCTCTGCCAGCCTTTCCATCGACGAAAAGTTGTAATGGCTTGCGCTCTACCGCACATTGGACGATGTTGTCGAAGATTTGTTGTTGTTCTCGTGTCATCATTGCGTACAAGTTACGTGCGTCCATGTTGTGTTGTGTTGGGTTAGATAACCACTTTCGTCATTCGTAGAGGATTTCGGTGCATGGTTGTGTTGGCTGCGGAAGACCGAAATCGTCGAGGTTTTTGCTGTGTTCTTCTAATGCCTTACTAATACTCTCGAGTGCGAGTTCTTGTGCGATGTCTTCTTCGTTGCGGTGGAGAATGAGGAAGTCCACGCAAAGGTCGTGTCTGAAGTTTAGCCATAGATTAAGTGGTTCTGACACGCAATCATTGACGAGCAGGTGGATAAACAGATACCATAGTTGGTGTGGTGTGTACAACGTGTGCGCTGCTTCCTGCATAGTATAGTGGGCTTCATCATATTCCGTGAAGAGACTGAGTGCCATGGCAGCTTCTTGATATGTAGTAAATTGGTGGTGGTCAACGGATAGAGCATCGCTAAAGGAAAGCACAGGTCGGTGTTGCAATATAGTGCGTAAGTAAAAGAGGTCTCCTTGTGATGGATGGACAGGTTCTATGTGACATACATGGGGGTGTTTTATGTTTCGCAGTACGATGTGCAGTCTGGGGCTGCCGGATGTTGTTGTTCGTTCTTCAAACCGGAGTCCATTTGTTGGGGATCGGGATGTTAAATGGAAGAGTGTGTAGTATTCCATGTACGTGAGGTCTTCGAAGCTCCGCCTTATTCCGTTGTTGTCGTGGAAGCTGCCGATGGGTCTTATGAAATAACACTGTAAAAGAGATAGGGTACTTCGAGGTCTGGAGTTTCCATAGTATTGATAGTGTGAATGCGAAGTAGGTAGGTGGACGGGAAGAGCCGTGACCACAGGATCTTTGTGGGTGACGTGGTAACCCAAAATTCGCCAGACGGCCTCCCCTGCGGAGAGGTATCTGCTGTTCCAATAGTCCTCAATTTCGTCAACGGGATCATCGTCAGAATTGTCGATATGAAGACTGTAGCGCGCATAGTCAGGCCCTAGTATGAGTTAGCATTAGTTGAGTCATATTATTCATACAGACCTTTGTGAATGTACTTGAACAGATATTGGAAGATGTGTGATGTGGCAGCCACTTCGAAGTTTAGGTGACATTTGAATTTTCGTAAGAGAGGCAGGCAGTGGGCTACAATCATTTCATCGCTGGGCTGTCATCGTCGATAGTGTATGCGACCGTCCGCATCAATGGTCGTAGTCGGTTGTAGGGGGTGTGGATAGTTGAAGCGGCAGGTGCGAGAGTTGTCCGCCTTCACGATCTGACAGTAGTTGGAGGGGGGGTGGTCGGGGGACAGGTGATTGTGCGTCATGAATGTGCGCACCAGTTGTGCGTCGGATGGATCAGGGGGGATTTCCGCACTGACAACGGTGTCGATATCGAGGGGCATCTCACAGTTGGTAGAGTATTTTAGGAGTATGTGTGCATGGGGAAGACCTTGTTTCTGGAATTCGATACAGTGAATACAGTATAATACTCTTCCCGCCTGAGTAAACATAGATTTTAGTGTTTGTAACAGTAAGCATAATTTGCGTTTGAATACGCGTGCGACAACGACAGGAATGTCGGAGAATGTCTGGCCTGGTCGTAGTTGTGAGACGATTTCCGGCCACGCAGTGTTGCATGTCATCATGATGAAAAAAGTAGGATTTCCCAGAGCAGCGGCTATCGCTAGGGAGTCTGCAACTTGTGCTGCAGCCCATCGTCGAGAACCGAGAAAAGGGGTGGGAAGATATATATTTTCGGATGGAGGAAGGTCTTCGCAATCCATCAGCTGCGCATCTTCACGGCAAATGCGTTCCTGGTTATGACG
This sequence comes from Pisolithus marmoratus, assembly GCA_024613145.1. Lineage (NCBI taxonomy): Eukaryota > Fungi > Basidiomycota > Agaricomycetes > Boletales > Pisolithaceae > Pisolithus > Pisolithus marmoratus. The sequence continues at coordinate 189,169 of JANFAE010000039.1, forward strand.
TATGAAGTTTAGACGGGTTTCGAGATTGTGACTGAACATGTCTACGACATATTCGTTGCTAAGACGACCGAAAATCTGAAATCTCGGTTCTCGTAGTATGCGTGCACGGTAGTGCCACAACTGCGTTGTAGCCTGATCATATTCCGCATCAACGACTGTATCGTTATTCAATATATCGGAGGAATGCGTGAGTCCCCACCCGAGAGTACCATGTGGAAATAAGAGTGGATACGACAGAGGTTCCCAAAGACGGCTGGTAGTGGGAATGGATTGCGTGCGACCAGAGTGACGGCTGATAGTTAGATGTCGGGTGTTATTCTCAGAGGATGAAGTATTATCGTACGACATCAATGCGGCGACCTCGTCAGCTCCTGTGTCCTTCAGAATTAACGATGCGTTGGGATATTCCTCTGCAAATGAACGAAAGTGTTGTAGTGCACAGATGAAAGGATTGTTCAGAGAGAGTGCCTGACGTACGGTTGCGATCCATCCATCAGGGAGTGTCACAGCCCATTGGGAATGGGGTACATTCTGCAAAAAGCCATCGAAAAGCAACCATCGTACTGCAGAATCATGATGGGTGGGGCGTATATGATGATAAATGCGACCTTGGATAGCCAAGAAAGCGGGTAGCGTCATCTCGTTGGGGAACGGATGTGTAGTCTCGAGGGAGGCGAATGAGAATATGAGATTCAGAATGTGAGATAGGGGGGAGATTTGTGGATGCTGCATAAGATGTTCTATTGCAGCAGGTAGTGATGGGAGCGGGGGAACATCTTGAAGACGAGAACCATTTGGACCACAACAGAAACCAGGACGTTCTCCTGTGAGCAAGGAGATGTGACAATAAGGACACTCATGTCGACGTCCATTGCGAAGAGCACCCCATGTGAGTTGTGGAGACACGACAGAAGTCATCTCCCAGGACGAAGCAAGTTCCGGCATCATCTGTAACAAAGTATGAGAACGACATCTTGCGCAAGGTGGAATGCATGTACCTTTGGGAATGCACACTATAATGTGGAGATCTGCAGTTAGTACATGCGTTGTCATAAATAGGGTTCTTCGACGACTCGCCCCGGGAAACATTTGAGTTCGAGAGACGTTCACCAATGTCATCATTAGCAGAACAAATGTCATTGCAATGGTCGTCTTTACACGAAAATTACAGACGCAAGATCGATCAGTGTATGGTATCATTGGAGGTGTATTTCAAAGATGATATGTCTAAATACATACATGATCAGACGTCGGGATGATTGTCAGCGTGGTTAACATGCAGTTTACAGAAGATAACTTCTGCATCATATTTTTCTTGGAGAAACGCGTGGAAGATGTACATTGTTGAGTGAAAGCGAAATAGAACTGGTGGTTGCAAATGTCGACGAGCAGTTCGACATCCGTTGTAGTTAGTGGGCGACGTATGGAATGTATGTTTCTGTAGCATGATTCAGGATGGGCAATTAGCGACCATATTATGTGGTACCGACAGGGATGACTTACTTAATGAGAGTAACATCCCGATATTGTTGTCGCTAACGACGTATGTGACGTAGTGTGTTGTTTACTAATGTTATACTGATGACCCAACCACACCAACTCGTAGAATTTGTGTTGTAATATTGTGTACGTAGATAGAAGTCGCCTACTGATAGCAAATGTATAAGAAAAGAGAACGATAACAGCATTTTTTTATGGCAAGAAAAAGCATGATTCCTCCTTGGGGCTAACACCAACATCTTCATGCTCGGTAGCACGATCTACCTCCAAACCTATATTGCGTAGAGGATGTGCGATACGAGATGACGGATGTGCGACGTGATTACAAACGTTCCTCGCGGAGGGAACAACAAATGAACATGTTGGAGAAAATGGAGAACTAAGTGCCACAAAATGAATACGACATATCGCTCAACAGAAGTACTAAGAGCGTACTTGTCTTCAGTGACGGGACTCTTTCACTTTCCAAGACTTGATACATGATCCACGTCCGTAATGATACTTTTCACGTCGACAGTCATCCCTCCACTGGATACAACATCTTTGATAGTGCCAAAGAATTGTATGAGGGAATTACGAGGGAAAGATGAAATACGATATCCAGGAAGCAGACTGTCGTCGAAGTTACACCTGGTATTGACCCGTGAAAAAGAAAGACAAATGTTCCAACAAAGACGTACATCAGTTTCGACGACATCTTCCCATCCCAAACGTACTCCGAACATGACACAAAGGCTAGGCTGTTCTGCCCATCTGTGGAAGTAGGAAAAGAAGATGTTACCCTGCTGAGACCGATGACAAAAGGCACCATCCACTGGGGGAGGATCAATTCGTATGCATCGCAAGAAGGATCCCCAGGCAATGGGATGAAGTAAACTGTGTCAAGAAGAGCCTGTTCGCAGATGGCAGCTGAAGGCAAAAACACCTTGCCAACGACGAAAGCTATCGTGTCATCAGGAACAACAACATCGTTGAGTAGACAGTCCACGATGATTTGCGCTCGCAGACAGCCACCGAGAGAGGCGTGAATAGCAGTATTGTAACATATATAACAGCTGTTAGATGTTGAACCGGGCTTGAGAGATCAAACTCGACAGCTGCCAGAGACACCAAAAAATCCGAACATGATGAGAGAAGACATGGTCGTACAACCGTCATGATTTTGTATGGAGCAGGAAACTTCTATAAGACTACAATAACAATGTAAGACGACGTCACAGCTTACGCCACACAATAAATAACAAATGAATTTTAGGAGGTGAACACACCATAAAAAGAGAAGATCGATGGCCGATCCATGAGTCGCAGAGAATACATCATACCACGCTCATTTATAAATGACAAATGAAGTCACGAAATTACGCCCGTTTTGCTTTTCCCCTACCTCTCGATGTGGACATAGTGGTTGTACTTTTCGGGGGGGAGTCGTCAGTGGGAGTAACAGAACGTGATTGCGATCGCGGACTTTGACGTGTTGCCGTTGTAGACGATGCTAATTCAAGGACATCACTGGCGCTGGGTGCCACAGCAGAGGCAGATGGCACCTTGTCACCTCTGCCGATCTCAGAAAGCGTCCCTACATAATCTCTGTGGACAATGTAAAAATGTGTGAACGCGCACGACGTCAATGAACACACCCTCCTTTAGGGGCCATGGCCATAAACTTGTGCTTCTTGGAAACAGAGGAGGGTGAGGTACCCACACTTGTCTTCGATTCCACCACACCAACATTAAGTGCAATACTTTCGAGATCCACCTGAAGCCCCCCTGTTGATGCAGCATCAGAAAAATGACCAACGTAAAAGATGACCGAATTCTGATTCAGTACTGGACACTGCAAGCATTTCACAATTTTTCATGCCAAAATATGTTGAAAAAATTGAAAGAAGAGATACTCTTTTATTTGGGCTGTGTTCACAGAAAAAATGCAAATATAATATTTTGTTTTCTTTGTCTTTTCTGTGGAAAAACATGAATTGATGGTAGTGCTGATTAGCTTCTACACTAATGGGTATTACCATCAATCAATGTTTTCTGGCAAGTCATGCAAAGAAAAGAAATTATTATTTTTGCCTTTTGTCTGTGAAAACACCTGTCAAAAAAGAGTATCATTTTCTTCAATTTTTTCAGCATGTTTTCTGAAGAAAAATTGTGAAATGCTTGCAGTGGGAGTCTTGGCCCAATGCAGACGTGCAGAGTCGAACACACAACTGCGAGCGACCATAAACAACGTACTCGTGAACACAAAAGAGATTTAGAATGCACCAGATGTTAGAGGTCATCCTAGTGTCGCGCACGTAATCAGAAGAAAGCACATCAAACGCCTTGGATGTCCCATCTGCTAAGGTCCACGTAGGAGCAGTGACAGAGCCCAAACCGACAACCATAGGATAAGGAAAATCAGGGACACTGTGTTCGTAGTTGTCCAGACTGGGATCACCAGGTATGGCTACGACGGAAATACCCTCCAGGAGAATGGGATCCTGCGGTGTAGGGAATGGGTTTTCCCTACCAGGAGATTTTATTTTTATTCTTTGGTTCTCATATTTTTTTAACTTGCTTTTCCACTTATTATATGTTTATTACTTTAGTGCGAGGTTTTATTGCTTAGTCAGCATTTTTTATTACCTAGCCTGTACTTACCTTTCTAACAATCAAGTAACGAGTTACGAGCGAGAGTTTCGAGTTTCGAGTTCGAGAAGGTTGCGTGTGGCCTTCTTCAGTGTTCAGACAGCCCCAGACAGCTTCAGACATTCTCAGACAGCTTCTCTCACCAGGCTATAGAAGCCCCTCTGGAAGTTCTCCCCCTTCAGACATCAGCACTCTCCCCCCCCAGTCTCAATTCTTCTTTTCCTACAGTGGCACACCAGCAGGTATGGACATCTTCGCGGAGACGAATACCACAGTATTGTCAGGAAGGGCAACATCATTAAAAGGACTGTATACATGAAGCATTGCAGGAAAAACGACACCAGAGGTACATTGGATAGTAGTCTCGTAGACGCAGTGATATGTGGCGACGGATGAACCGGTCCTAAACATCTTCACACGGTCTCCGTTCGCAAGCGCAAAGAACCCGAATACCATGCTAGCAGACATCAGTGGCGAGAAATAGACAGAGAACCACGAACCAAACAGCAGGAGATCCAAAATATATCCAAGATCGGGAGTGAACGCCATATGACATCACCTCATCAAATGATGATCAGTATTGACACCCCGAAAAAATACCTTGAGACATAGGGGTAAAGGGAGAAATGTCGTATACAGCATGACGACGCAAACACAGTATGCTGCCAATGCCCGCAAAGAGCAGAAGCCGAAAAAGCTGAGAACCAAACAACTGGCCACAGATACGTGTGAGATGGGAATATAGGAGTCAATGCCATATGACATCACCTCATCAAATAATGATCACCATTGACACAACCAAGGAATATCTAGAGAAATAGGCATCAAGGAAGAAACGTCATATGCAGCACAATGACGCGAACACACAATGCTGGCAACCCCTGGGAGGAGCAAAATCCCAAAATGCTCAGATCCAAACAACCAGGCACAGATACGTGTCATATGGATAATATAGTAGTAATTTAGTCCCCGCCTTATTCACTCGATGAACCAAGTGACTCTACACCAGTGTTGACGAGGGCAGTGGGATGCCATGACTGCCAGTTGCCACATAGAATGGCATGCCCGTGGCGGGCCATGGCATCGACCATAGTGGCATGGCATTGGAACCACAAATCCCTTGTTGGGGAAAAGTTCCCTTGCTCAACTGCCCCCTGACACGTCACGTGACTGACATGTGATGAGCTGGCGAGCAAAGTGGCGCTGTAAGCCTTAGCATATCCCATTTTGGTAACAAGCCCTTTGGGCTCATGGCTGCTTCACAGCCTGCCAGGACATGCTTCATCCCAGTTTGCTGACACAGGCTGCATCCCAGTTTGCCAACACAGGCTGCATCCCAGTTGCCAACACAGGCTGCATCTGAGCTGCTGACCCAGGCCACATCCCAGCTACCAATGTAGGCTGTGTCCCAGCTTGTGATAGCCCAGTATACATAGTACACCCATTATATTCATTGTACATATGTTACATGTAGTTGACCTTAATCTAAGTGTGTATTGCCCACCATCCTTAGACCAGCTGTGGTAAACCCACCATAGGTATGGACCCCTGCCAACCCTTGGGTGAGGTGCCTGGGTGCAAGGTGAGGCCCAGGTTACCCCTGTGAACTACAAAGTATGGCCATTGATCCAGAATATGCCTGGAGAGACCCAACATTGAGTTGAATGCACTCAGGCTGTCATACTTACTTCACCTGTGGAGGGGACATGAGACCTCACTGAAAATTGGAAAGATCAGGTTAGGTTAATGTTGCATGAGCCCCCATCAAGGCAAAGAGGATATCCACACACATTGAGATGGATGGGAAATGTCATGAATGTGTTATCAGATTTCTTGTATGTGATGCAACTCACATCTATGGAGGGAAGACACTGCTCTGCATCAGTGGGACATAGATAACAAATAATATTTCCCAGGGCATTTATACAGACAGGAGAAGGTACTGGAAAAACTAATATCTGGCTAGAAATTATGGTATCTCAGCAGTGGAGTACAAAAGTACACCAAAAAAGCGAAAGTTTTGGATAAAAACACCTTAGAAATGCCTTTAGAATGGTCCAAAGAGCCCAACAGACACACAGGGGAAGGTATCTCACCAGTGAAGTGGAAAAACCACAGCCAAATAGGCCAAAAAAGCGAAATTTTGGTGTAAAAGCAGGCTTATCCAGGCAGATAAGCATTTTATCATGTTCTTGATCACTCATTGATGCTTACAGAGCACTATTTGCTGTGTATTTATTGTGTAATATACTCTGTATATTGCAAGGAAAACATGTTATTACTACAAACTGAGAATGTGGGAAGAGTTGCTGTGCTGCAACTGAACAGGCAACAGCTGAGTTTGAAAGCCACGTGCTTTCTGAGCTTACCTGAAATACCCGAAGTTGCCGAAGCAAGCGCTGGGAAAGACTGAATCACACCCCTGTGTGACAGCATTCTCCCTTAATTATATGACTTGCAGCTGCTTCACAGCCTGCTGGGACATGCTGCATCTGAGTTGCCAACACAGGCTGCATCTGAGTTGCTGACACAGGCTGCATCCCAGTTGCCAACACAGGCTGCATCCCAGCTGCTGACACAGGCAACATCACAACCCATGGCCAGTTGCCTCCTGCTAACCCCTGCACTGGTGTTATCCCAATCTCCACCCATGGCCAGCAGCCTCCTGCCAACCACACATCTCACATCCCACCCTGAGCTTCATTCCACCCCAAGCTTCATCCCACCCCAAGCTTCATCCCACCCTGAGCTTCATCCCACCCCAAGCTTCATCTCACCCCAAGCTTCATCCCACCCCGAGCTTCATCCCACCCCAAGCTTCATTCCACCCCAAACAACAGGCTGCATCCTATGGTGTACACCTATGTCTTTCATAGGTGTCCAATCTATATTTGTGGTATGCTAAGGTAGTCAATCTCATCTGAGTGTGTACTGTCCATCACTCTTACACAGGCTGGGATAAACCCACCATGGGCATAGACCCCATTCATAAATCAGTGCTATATTCATGCTATGTTACATGTATCTGAGTGTGTAACATCAGGCTGGGGTAATCCTACACCCATAGTAACATACAGACACAGGCATCCCAACCCACAGACACAAATCCCCTTGAAAAACTGTGTGAAATTGCAGTCATCATGCAAAGATCAGTCAAAACCCCTCTGAAATGGTGTGATCAGGGCATTCTCAGTTCACATGTACCACTGGGCAATAGCCAGGTGCCCAGATCAACCCAAAATCAAGCCCAAATTCAATGGGAATGCAATGATCAGGCCTTATCAGTGGTCTCTGTCAGATATTAGTGGACTTCGACTGAGTCTGAAATGCCTCATCCAAAAAAGGCAAAACACATGGCATAAGCGAAAGGAGTGAGCAAAGCGAAATAAGCGAAAGGAGCAAGGGGGAGTGAGCAGAGTGGGATACACGAACCAGCCATTGAGTATCGGCGATGGAGAACACCCATGACCCACGTCCATTAAACTTATTGATGAGCCTTCGGCTCACGGCTGCTTTGCAGCCTGCTGGGACATGCTGCATCTGAGTTGCTGACACAGGCTGCATCCCAGCTGCCAACACAGGCAACATCACAACCCATGGCCAGTTGCCTCCTGCTAACCCCTGCACTGGCGTTATCCCAATCCCAACCCATGGCCAGCAGCCTCCTGCCAACCACACATCTCACATCCCACCCCGAGGTTCATCCCACCCCAAGCTTCATCCCACCCCAAGCTTCATTCCACCCTGAGCTTCATCCCACCCTGAGCTTCATTCCACCCCAAGCTTCATCCCACCCCAAGCTTCATTCCACCCTGAGCTTCATCCCACCCTGAGCTTCATTCCACCCCAAGCTTCATCCCACCCCAAGCTTCATTCCACCCTGAGCTTCATCCCACCCTGAGCTTCATTCCACCCCGAGGTTCATCCCACCCCAAGCTTCATTCCACCCTGAGCTTCATCCCACCCTGAGCTTCATTCCACCCCGAGGTTCATCCCACCCTGAGCTTCATCCCACCCTGAGCTTCATTCCACCCCAAGGTTCATCCCACCCTGAGCTTCATTCCACCCCAAGGTTCATCCCACCCCAAGGTTCATTCCACCCTGAGCTTCATCCCACCCTGAGCTTCATTCCACCCCAAGGTTCATCCCACCCCAAGGTTCATTCCACCCTGAGCTTCATCCCACCCTGAGCTTCATTCCACCCTGAGCTTCATTCCACCCCGAGCTTCATCCCACCCCAAGCTTCATTCCACCCTGAGCTTCATTCCACCCCAAGCTTCATTCCACCCCAAGCTTCATTCCAACCCAAGCTTCATTCCAACCCAAGCTTCATTCCACCCCAAGCTTCATCCCACCCCGAGCTTCATTCCACCCTGAGCTTCATCCCACCCCAAGCTTCATTCCACCCTGAGCTTCATTCCACCCCGAGCTTCATCCCACCCCAAGCTTCATTCCACCCTGAGCTTCATTCCACCCCAAGCTTCATTCCACCCCAAGCTTCATTCCACCCTGAGGTTCATCCCACCCCAAGCTTCATTCCACCCCAAGCTTCATTCCACCCTGAGCTTCATCCCACCCCAAGCTTCATCCCACCCCAAGCTTCATCCCACCCTGAGCTTCATCCCACCCCAAACAACAGGCTGCATCCTATGGTGTACACCTATGTCTTTCATCAATGTCCAATCTATATTTGTGGTATGCTAAGGTAGTCAATCTCATCTGTGTGTGTACTGTCCATCACCCTTGCACAGGCTGGAATAAACCCACCATGGGTATAGACCCCATTCATAAATCAGTGCTATATTCATGCTATGTTACATGTATCTGAGTGTGTAACATCAGGCTGGGGTAATCCTACCATGGGCATGGACCCCTACACCCATAGTAACATACAGTCACAGGCACCCCAACCCACAGACACAAATCCTCTTGAAAAACTGCCTGAAATTGCAGTCATCATGCAAAGATCAGTGAAAATCCCTCCAAAATGGTGTGATCAGGGCATTCTCAGTACACATGTACCACTGGGCAACAGCCAGGCATTCAAATCAACTCAAGATCAGGCCCAGAATAAGCAGAAATGCAATGATCTGTCCTTATCAGTGGCCTCTTTTAGATAAGTTTGCACTTAGTGGGCTTCGACTGAGTCTGAAAAGCCACATGGTTGTTGTTGTCCAAAAAAGGCAATACACATGGCAAACGTCAAATAAGCAAAAGGACCGAAAGTAGCGAGAGGACACGAAGGGACCGAGAGGAGCGAGCAGAGCAGGATACTCAAAACACCCATCGAGTATCAGCGATGGAAAATGCCCACGACCCACGTCCGTTAAACTTATTGATGATGTATGCTTCCAGTACAAGTTTAAAAGCCCTATATACATATTTTGAAGGCCTATACACAAGTTTTGAAGCTGTGATACTATTCAAAATAAATATATTGTGTTCCATACAGTTTGGAATGATTAGGGCCAGTAATTTAACTGTTTTGCATGTCAGTTGAGCAGCTGAAGCAAGGCGTGAGAGTCGCCTTTCCTCTTATGGCAGTGAGCTCATTGCGTGCAGAGCCTCCATGCACAGCAAACTCAAACCTTCATACAACACATGTAGCTATGACTGGTTGCCTATATAACCTGCACCACCCCTCAAACTTTTGAGGATTTTAAGATGCACAATGTGAATGTCCAGGCATTGGCTGCACCAATCTACATTTTAATTATTTGTTATTCAGAGTTATTCAGACCTCAGAGTATGTATTTACATGTACACTACAGAACAATAAATGAATGCTATATGAAATTAATCCACTGCCAAGGGAAAGGTTGTCTTCACCAATGAGATGTAGGGGTGGGGGCCATTCAGGTGTAGAGCCATCGGTGGTGGAGGCTGGGTGGTGGGTGACCAAGGGTGCCACTGCCACACAGTGCAGCATGTGCTGACTTATCGGCCATCGGAGGTTATGGTCATCTTCAGCAATCACTCGTTGGCGATGTCATCGGGCATGCATGTGAGTGGTGGGTGGTGGTGATCGCGACAGTATGTAGTGAAAAAAAAAAAAAAATTACTTACCCAAGCATCCTGCCGAATGCAGCATGCCGCTGGGTCGTCACATGAGTCACGTGACATGTCGGGGGGCGGTTGAGCTGGGACAGCTGTTGGGGAAGTAGTACACAGCTGACTAATAGCGATGAGATAATCCAACTCAAGATGGCGCCAGTCATTCTGATTGGCTGTTGACCGTGAGAAATGACACACAGTTCTGCACTACAATTAAAAATTAAGAACTGCTTGATGCATGTGATCGTGCATTTAACTTATAAGTCAAGGAACGTGCAGGTTGGAGGCTTATATAGTGGTGCTGCGTGTAAGTGTATGATGTTATCGCCTCTAAACCCCAAGACAAGCTGTCTTGGCAGGCTTGCCAGCGAAAATGATGGGTACGTACCACCAGTCAGAGAGGCTGAGGGGGTCCTATTAGCAGCCCACTGTGCTGTCGGTTAAGTTGTGAACCGGAATGAGCTCAGTATATCTCAAAGTCAAAGTATGGTAAATGCAGTCGCCTTTGTGGACGAAAGTCAGGCCGTTGGAGGAGATGAAAATGGTTACATTTGTCAATGGAAGATTGAAGACAGACAGCAATGGGCCTTAACCGTGCAGGCGAGTGGCATTATCTGGTCTCTTGCCGTTTCCCAGGATGGACGGTGGATCGTGTCTGGAGACCACGGAAATAAGGTGATCGTGTGGAATGCGGTCACTGATGAAAAAGTACTCGAGATCACAGAACACACACATCAAGTATTCTCGGTCGATATCGCGAGCGACTGTACTAAAATTGCCTCCATGGACGGCGATAGCACCCAGATATTCAGCATCACTTCCGGTCTTCGACTCCTTCCTCTCCTCCGACACCCTACAGTTGTCAGTATCAAGTTCTCCCCAGATGGCAGCCGATTTGCTACTGCGTCTGATTTCAACAGTTTTCATGTCTACAACACTCACACTGGCAATACCTTATTCGATTCAGGTCCCAATGGTTCAATCCATTCACCATGGTCCATCACTCTGTTGGTCTGGTCATTCAATGGTCAGCAACTGTTTGTCGGCACGATAGGCAAGATCACCTGTTTCGACCTTTCCAAGTCTTCCTCTTCAATATGGTCCATTCATGAAACCCAATCTTGGGCATCCATAGTATCCAACGGCAGCTTCATCGCATGTTCTGCAGGCTCATCGGTTTCGCTATGGGATTGCATGTCCCATAAGCAGATCGGCAGCACTATTACACATAACACAGAGATCTCCTCTGTTGCTCTCTCACCAAGCGGGGGGTATCTCACATGTGGACTCAAAGGTGGGAAGATCATAATGCACAATCTCAGAGATGTCCTTCCGCCCGAGAATTTCTATCATCATGTAAGTGTACATGCTCTCATAGGGTTCACATCGCTGATGATGATCATCGACAACTACATGCTGCTCAGCTTCCGCTCGTACAAGTGAGTGACGAGACCCTCGAATCATGGTCACAGAACGACCCTACGAATACCGAAAGGCTGTTATTGGGGGAGATCACTGCTGCTTCATGTCCTAACCACTACTTGCTAGCGAACCGCGCTCTCATATGAGTACGTTTGAAACATATAACACTTGCAATAGAGGATGCAAAGGAGGTAAGTCTACTTTCTCACTGCTCCACGCCCATATTTACTTACATCCACCTCAAGTCCCTCCAGGTACAACCATCGTCTGTGGGCCATATCATGATGGCGATGGCTCTACTTAGTCAGGGCGATCGGGAAGGTGCGCTATGCACATTCGACCATTCCTTCCACAATTGTGAGCCTCGCGACATCAGATTTCTCTTGCTACTGAAGGTGCGTAAAGCGACCTACATATTTTTCACAATTAATCTATGTTCTGCTCAGTCGATCCTTGTGTTCGAGTCTGGAAACCAAGAAGAGGTGATAGCATGTGTAGAGTACCTTGCTAAGAGAGCAGACAATGACGATGACGAAGGGACTACCTACCTTTATACCTGGGTACATACTTCGCATGATGCTGATGTAAAGATCTCACTGAACATTCCATAGATCCTTGGGGTTATGTACATGAAGGAGGGAAATTACGGACGTGCAATACCACTGATCGAGCGTGCAAAGGACCTGGCTCCAAAGGATGAACAATGTCCTTCCCTAAAGATGATCTCACTCGTAGGTCTGTTGCCATTATTACCTATCCATCTAACCCTCCATGAAGATATTTGGGTGGAGTTTCAATGGCCTGGACACCGTTGCTCAGCAACATCTATGTGAAACCCTCTATGCTGAAGAATGTACAGATGAGGTCCTGGAGATTCTCCTCAACATCATCAAGACATCAGATGAGGAGATCCTGGGGAGCAAGGCAACTGTAGCCTGCATTGCAGGTACGTCTTGCAGCCTCTAGTCTGGTAGATGTGCACGTTACATAATGTCCATTGTCAGATTTCACCAAAAAATGCATGATGACACTTGACCCTGTTGATGGTGGAGCCTTCGGATCTGTAAAGCATGACCACGCTATAACACAGTACTCTACTGTGCTGTCCCTCAGTCGTCTTTTTGTCATGCAGAGCAGAGCTCGGGCGGCAAAAGGATTGTGGGAAGATGCATTGGAAGATACGAACGAGGCATGTGTGGTATCTTTCTTGTATGAGTCAGTTTGCTACAATTGCTGTATAGGCAGTGAGAGCGGACTCCTCCTACCTTGGGGTTATGAGGCAAAGCACGTGGCGCTTCATGCAGTGAAACAGTATGATGAAGCGATCAATGCTTTCGAGTCTATGCTACAAACGATCGAACAGTCTCACAATCCCGTGATTAGGCGTATGTACCTCCTGCATGAACCTAATACTCACAAATGACAATTTCACAGAACTGCGCAAGAGCTACATTTCTCCATCTGAGACCATTGCAGCTATTGATTCTACTGTTCACGGAATCCTCGAAAGCTGTCCCCTTGTGGTTATTGACGTCACTAGTGGTTGCCTTTGTGACCATTCTGAGTGGGTGCATATCTTCAAGGCGAGTCCGACATTCAAAGAACTTGTGTCGTCCATGACGAGAGAACTGGACAGCAGGCGGATCCAATGGGTGGTTGCAATTTTTTTAGATATGTTATGTTCTCGCACGCATGGCAGGGGAACGAGCCGTTGTGGGACACTACTTCTGGGGAAGAGTGTACGGGGAAAACAGAGGGGGGGGGGCTGAAGGAACTAATTCCTAGGTCCGTCCCAAGGGGTGCTGAGCAGGGAAAGGGATGCGTGAAAAGTGAAAGAGAATTGGTGGGGGAAAATTCCATAGGAATAGGTTGTTAATGCTAGAACAGGCCGTGGGCTTGTAGGTGCAGGACTCTGTATGGGATTTTTCCGATTTCGAAGAAATGGGTAGACTCGATGATGATGCTGGAGACATGGGGAAAACTCGAAGGGCTTGATGCTAGGGACTCCCAGACTCCTCAATTACTCAGAAAATGACTCTAAAGGTGGATTCCTTATTCCGACACTCGGCCGGAATACTTATGGTGTACAGGAAGTGACTACAGGTACGGAAAATTTTTAGAAGGAGCAATGAATGGAAAAAGGATGACACCTGTCAAACGTACAGTATGTACAGCCCTGCATGTGCGAGTAAGTATGGACCGCTGTAGGAAAAGAAAATGAGAAGAGCTGGGGAGGGTAGAGATGTCTGAAGGAGGAGAGATCTTCCAAAGGGGCTTCTATAGCCTGGCAAGACAAGCTGTCTGGGAAATGTCTGGGGCTGTCTGAGGCTGTCTAAACACAGAGCAAGGCCACTTGTGACCTTCTCAACTCGAACTCGAAACCCAAACTTGAACTCGCGACTTGTAACTTGATTCTTCGAAAGGTAAGTACATGCCCAGTAAGTAAAAAAAATGCTGACTAAGCAATAAAGCCTCGCACTAAGGTAATAAACATATAATAACTGGAAAATCAAGTTAAAATATGAGAAACACAGAATAAAATAAAATCTCCTGGTAGGCAAAACCCATTCCCTACATCTCCCCATCACTTAGATACCAACTGTCCTCAGTTGAGGTCCAGCCAGCCCAAGGATACCTGCAAACCGCCCAAAACTGCTCGCATCCACAATAGTTGAAACCTCTGGGCAACCGCTGAAGTAGCCACAACGTGTGACCCACCGTCCGAAAGCTCCCATTGAGTAGTGTGAGGTGCCAAAAAATCGAGAGGGACGGATGTGGGACGAATGAGATACAGCGCGTGCACATCGAGAGACAGCAGAGGAGGGAAGGGAGAGCGCTGCAGAACAACGGCTCAGGCTGTTGACACCAAACCGCGGGAGACGGTAGAGGGCACAAGGGAGAACACGCAGCAAAAGGAATCATATTAATTGGCCCGTCCGTTCCTGAGAAACACGCAAAACGGTCCAGAGTGCTCCCCGTGAACAAAACTTTGAATATCTCCGCACCCAGGATGATGACAGCGTCGTAAGATACACCATTTGAGAGCCCTCGTCGAGTAGAATAGGATCCTCGAAAAGCGAGAGATACGGCGGCAAAACGGGGGAGAAAGGCGTTGGCCACAAATGGGGGAAGGAGGAGAACAAGGTGTTGGTGAGCAACGGTGAGGCCAGTGGACATGAAACCTCGGAAGGTGGCTCTACACGAACAGGAGAGCCCGGCACAAAATGAATCTCACCGATCGGACCTTCCGAGCCCGAGTTATCGCCAAAGTTGTCTCGTACCCCTCCAGAGGTGGACTTCGCCATATCTCGAAAACGGCTGCACAGAATTCGCCGAAAGAGAATTCAACGGGGTCAGCTTGGCGGGAAGAACGCGGGTACCAGTTTTTCGAGAGAAACGGCTGAGAAACGAGGGAGATATGGCGCCAGGAACATATGCCAGTGTGCCCGAATGCAGAAAAGTGAATATCTCAGGAACCGGTGAGCGCGTCACCGTAAACCAGACACTCCCAGATAGCTGTGAGCGAGTAGTACCGCCGTGCAAAAAATCGAAAGGCCCGGCATAAAAACGGGCGAGATACACCATCCTAACCTCCCCAACCCTGTTCAAAGACAAAACTCGAATAACTTCGGAGCTGCGAATGCGTGCGCTACGTCTTGTATATCGTCTGGTAGGGTTCGTCTAGTAGAGTCACGTCTAAAAAAAACGAACGATTCGGACCAAAATTGAACGAGTTATGCCCCAAACACGGTGTGGGGTAGGAGGAAGGGTATGCACCGATGAATAACGGGTCAGCGCAGCGGCACAAAATGCAGGGGACTGCTCAAGGGGAGCAGGGAGAACCCGGAGAACGAGGAATTGGGGGAATACGCGCACCCAATCCTGAGATATTCGCAAAACTGGTCTGAGGCACCTCTACCCACAAGAATGCCAATTTCTCGACAACGGCTGCACCAACCTGGACACGAAGTACACCGTTCAAAAGCGCTGAATGAGTAGTATTATACCCCAGAAATTCGAGAGGCACAGCGAAGATCCGGGGGAGATACGGTGTGGATACACCGTGGGGCAGCAAGATGGGGGAGGAGAAAACGCCGCCGTGGGACAACCACTGAGGCAATTGGTATGAAACCGGAGGTGGTGGTAGAAGACGTCTGGGAGGGGACAGAGAAAAAGGGATCAGACCGATTGGACCATCCAGTCCCGAGATATCCGCAACACCGTCTCCTACTCCTCTGTAGATGAAAAACTCCCATATCTCCATAACCAATGAGCACGTCACCATGAAAAGGGTATCACCAGGTAGATGTTAACGAGTAGAGCCACCATGCGAAGAAGCGAGAGGCACGGCGCGAAAACGACTGAGATACATGATCCTGACCTCCCTACCCTGTTCAGACACAAAAACTCGAATAACTCTGGAACCGTGAATGCACACGCGACGTCTCATATATCGTCTGGTAGATGTCGTCTAGTAGAGTCACGTCTGAGAAAAGCGAACGATTCGGTCGAGAATTGTAAGAGATATGGTCTAACCACAGTAGGGGGGAGGAGGGCAGCATCGCGTTGGTGAAGAACCGCTAGGTGGAACTCTATGAAACTTCAGGTGGTGATAGGGACGTGCAAGGAGAGTTGGGAGAACGAGGAACCGGAAAAAACGGCGCACCCAATCCCGAGATATTCCAAATTTCGTCCTACAGTGCCTTTCTCCAGGGATTGGGCCATATCTCCAGATGTGCTGAGACCGCTACAACGAAAGGTACACCGTTAGAAAGATCTCGAGGAGGAGAATCTAAATCCCGATTTGCGAAAGGGACGGGTGAGCAGTGGTCAAGATATCACGTCAACGAGGCAGGGGACGAGGGACTCCAGGTGTGCAGCTGCCTGACACTCAGCAAGGGGAGACTCCATGAATGATATATGCATAAAAAGAAGAACAAAACACAATGAAAGAAGTCCCAATGAGCTAGGGCAACTGTATACTGACTCAGTACACCCTACGAGAGGGCTGGGGTGTACAACTGCAGCTATACTGCCTTCCCAAGTGCACTGGTTCCCAACTACTATGAGACGGCCGGTTACTGTAGGAACTGGAGGTCACCACTCTGTCAAGCTGCCAGACCAGAGTGGGTTCGTCCCTCGAGATTTCTGGTAAGCGCGAGTATGTGAGTTGTGGTGCAGGTGACAGCGAGTGGTAGTACCGGTAGTCATGGGAATTGCGGGAATCACGGCTGCATGGCCTACTCGAATATGAGTACAAATGCAGGTCGTCGAGATCACGAGAGCGAGAATGAGAGCGGGAGCGAGGTCGACCACGAGAGTAAGAGCAGGAATCGCGGGAATCACGGCTGTGGGGCCTATCCAAATACAAGTGCTGATGCCTATGACCATCATTGGGTGAACTCTCAAAGTATGAGTGAGAGGGTGAATGTGGGCGGCCACAGCCATGAGAGTGAGACCAAGAACAACCGCGAGAGTATCTTGCAGGTAGAGACTGAGGAGGTGAGCAAGGGTGGCACAACGAGCCATCACCCGAGCTCGAGGACACAGTAGGTGTTCGAGTGGGGACCTGGGGTTGCACCGGCACTGGGCGACGACTCGGCACTTCTGCTAGTGAAACCATATGGGTCTGTGGCATTTGACTGTAAAGTATATGGCACTTGTTGCAATGATTGTGGTAACTACTGTATTTCAATGGTGCACCGTTCATGGTAGTGGATCTTACCATAAATATTGCAATGTCTGTTCCCACCCCGCTCTTCTGCTCTCTTAGTCACGTTGCAATGGTCGTTGCAATGGTCTCCACCCTCCCGTCCTGTTACTACTTCCGTGCTGCAACGCCCTCTGCTCTCCTGCGTTGCAACGCTTTTCTGTACTCTGTCGCATTGCAATGGTCTCCGCCCTCTGGTAGTGGATCTTACCATAAATATTGCAATGTCTGTTCCCACCCCACTCTTCCGCTCTCTTAGTCGCATTGCAATGGTCGTTGCAATGGTCTCCACCCTCCCGTCCTGTTACTACTTCCATGCTGCAATGCCCTCTGCTCTCCTGCGTTGCAATGCTTTTCCGTACTCTGTCACATTGCAATGGTCTCCGCCCTCCCGTCCTGTTACTACTTCGTACTGCAACGTCCTCTGCTCTCGTGTGTTGCAACGCTTTTCCGTGCTCTTAGCTCACATTGCAATGCCCTGTTTTCCCCTTAGCTCGTGTTGCAATGCCCTCCCACCCTGCTCTTCTGCCCTCTTCGTGCTGCAACGCCCTCTGCTCTCCCACATTGCAACACTTTTCCATGCTCTTAGTCACATTGCAATGCCATCCCATCCTGTTGCAGCACCTCTTCTCTGGGTTGCAATGCCCTCCGCTCTCTAGTCCTGTTACATCTCCTGTCCCCTGCTTTCCCCTCAGCTTGCGTTGCAACGCCCTCCCACCCCGCTCTTCTGCCCCCTTGGTTCGCGTTGCAATGGTCTCCACCCTCCCGTCCTGCTACTTTGTGCTGCAATGCATTCTGCCTTCCTTTTCTGTGTTGCAACGCTCTCCTGCCCCCCTTCTCTCCTCCTGTGTTGCAACACGCTTCCGTGGTCTTAGCTCACGTTGCAATGCCTCTCCTCTGCGTTGCAACACTCATTCTCCCACTTAGCTTGTGTTGCAATGCCGTCCACACTCCTGTCGTGTTACTTCGCATTGCAACACTCTTCTGTCCACTTAGCTCGCGCTGCATACTCCGCATTGCAATGCCCCCACCCTCTTAGCTCTTGCAACGCTATCCACCCCTGAGCCCTGTCCTCCAATTGCAACACTCTCCCGCTCTCCCGTTGAAGAGAATTAAAATGAAAGTGGGAGGAGACTAGGGGAGTCTCCTGTTGGTGATGGTGGGGTCAGTTCGACCCAAGAGGTTCTAGTGCTATGGAACACGCCCTGTGAGTGAGGAGATGGGGAGGAAATAAATGAAAACCGCTTTCGAGACTCTGTAGGGTTCGAGAGATAACGTCTAAAGAATGTCCGAGGCTGGGTAAATATTCCGCCGGGCTTCGTCTTTCGTCTTTCTGCGTCTCTGGTATTTCGTCTATTACTTCGATGATGTACTGTAGTGTAACTACAAAGACTTGACTTGCACATGGCTTATATAAGCCACAACACAGCCAAACATGAAGTCAAAAACACTAAATAAAAATATAGTAACAATAAAAATCAAAACTGCTAGTAAAAGAAAGAAAATATACTGAATCCTCCAGTAGGGAGATTATTTTCCCTACACCGTCCTCTGGGTTGTAACACTCTTTCACCCCTTCCGTCCTGCCCTCATAACTCGTATTGCGATTCTCATTTTTATTGTAAGGAGAGATAAACTTATGTAGCCGGTTAGTATTAGTATTGATTACAACTTATAACTGGTTATCCGACTTGACTGGCGCGTGTGTGGGACCAATAATTAATAAATCTCGTATAAATCTCGTATACATCGGAAAAACATGAGATGTAGCGATCCTGCTTGTAACGTACTCCCGATAATGCATTGGAAGTGATTAGCTATCTAGTTCTATCAAATGGCACCACTGTGTCATACACGAAAAGTCGCTTTGTACCTGCAAGTTTGCTTGATACACTAATTGATATTATCATTTACTGTAAAGCAACTGTACGACATGCATGTTACAAAGTGCCCAAGTTGTGTTTTCGGAATGGGTCGAACACGACAAAGGATCATATCTAGCGGCTGCAACATCGATATATTCCAACAGTCCATCTAAGACGGCGAACTTTGGTTAAATATCCGGACGGTCTGCGACCTCTAGTGGTAAGCGATTTTGGTTACAGTAATCCAACCGAGCCCACTGTGCATGATGGTGACGTGTGAGCCAATAGTATCAATTATAAATCTCGTATAAATATCCTACACAATAGAAAAACATAATACCCAAGCAGATCCTGCTCGCATCGCCGCCCTGATAATACATCGGAAGAGATGAAATAGTTGTGATTATCTAGTTCTACCAACTGGCACCAGCAACCACTATGTCAAACATGGAATGAAAGTGAAATATCGAGGTTGGATGCACTCGAGAGTGGTCTTGCACACCAGTCGATCACAGCATTATATTAACGGATTAGTCTCTCTAGGCCAGACCCTCTTCTCTTGGTAGATGAAGATGGTCGTAGGCCGCCGATCAGGTCTAATCTGTCTGGGTACAGACAGTTCAGACTGCTCAGACATTTTAGACGTCTGGAGTTGTTTGTTTTAACCTGACATGTCTGTTCATGTCTGTTGCATCTGTTGTACCTGTAGTGTTATAAACATAGCTTCAAGAGTCACCTCAGACGACCAGACGATCAAACAAGGTTACACGAATAACAATCACCCATTGTGTAATATGTAAGTAGATACATGAGATGGTGTGATTCAAATGGATCCCTCCGCCCCAGTAATATCTACAAACTCCAGAAAACGCTTTGTATCCCTCCACATGTGAGCAAATGACTGTCTGATCTGATCATGGAGTTCGGCCTGATGCTTGGCATATGCATGGCGCCCCTCAGAAAGCTGTTTGTCAGTGGTCATCATTGCACCCACTCGATCCATCCACCATTTGCTGTGCCATTCTAGAAACTGGAGCGTTCTCTGCATCTCCTCTAACAAGACACTGCAAGCATTTTACAATTTTTCTTCAGAAAACATGCTGAAAAAATTGAAGAAAGTGATACTCTTTTTTGACAGGTTTTTTCAAAGAGAAAAGGTAAAAATAATATGTTCTTTTCTTTGCATGACTTGCCACAAAACATTGATTGATGGTAATACCCATTAGTGTAGAAGGTACTCAGCACTACCATCAATTCATGTTTTTCCACAAAAAAGACAAAGAAAAGAAAAGATTATATTTTCATTTTTTCTGTGAACACAGTCCAAATAAAAGAGTATCTCTTCTTTCAATTTTTTCAACATATTTTGGCATGAAAAATTGTGAAATGCTTGCAGTGAGAGTGCGACCTCTTCTTCCCAGCGATGTGCCCGCGCTTGCGCTCTGCACCACTCAACACGAATAGCTAGTAGAAGTGGAATTAACAACTAACACATGACTTCCGAAGCCACATACCTTCCTGGAAACCATCATCCGACTCATTATCTGTGGCTTGCTCACCATATCCACATACCTGCCAAATCCAAGACACACGGCGTCTTCCCTCGCCCGGACAAAGGTCATACCCAATTGACAGCGAAGAAATGATGTCGTCAGCAAGCGGATGAAGGGCGCTCCTCCAACCAACTTGCCCCAGTAATGGACCAAGAATGGATAACGCACGATACGCCACACGATACCTAGTAGCAGCGGCATTTATCTTTGTGTCGAGGGCCTTGACGCAATTTCGAGCCCACGTGTTGGATCCTTGACCACGTAAAAATCGATCTTTGAACTTGAGCATATAAGCGCGTGATCGAAGTCCTTGACATAGATCATTCAACACATCGTGTGCTTGGCCTTCTCTGAGTCGAAATTCGATCATGCTCAATGGGCATGGACAGGAAGCTCTGTCATCAATCTGTGATGGAAGGAATAATGCAATATCCTCCGCAGAGGGAGGTTGGCTCATCGAATCAGAGCCACTCCGCAGATTACCTACGCTGGGGATAAAGAGGACTTGAACTTGTTGCCAAGCCTCTATGTGCCGTAGAAGCAGGTTGCTACGCTGCTGGATGCGTGCTTGTTGTGTATCCGTAGCACGTGACCCTAGTTTGGTAGCATCGCATAACTGTTGTCTATAGTTTCAGAGTGAGGCCAGTATTATACAGTAAGGAATACATACTGTTGTTCCTCGAGGTCAATTCCGGTGCTGATGAGGATATTTGGAGTGATATCTGGATGGAGGGGAAATTCCTCACTGCCATCGTCAGATTGCCTTGCTTCTTCTTTCGCAAGTTGCAAGCAGACACTGGCTTGCGTGATTCCTATCAAAGTACGCCATAAATGATAAAAGGGCGCACGATCCTATCAAACTTGTACGCACCATCATTCTTTACTTCAAAGGGATTGGGCTTAGACGGATCATTTTCCCATTCTTCGACTTGTTGTTTCCATAATGCGAGTTGATCAGGAAACTTGAGTTCCAGCAATCGCGTCAGTTCTTCGAAGTCGGCTCGGTGTTCATTACACTCAGGGATGGCTTCCTTTATTTTTTGAAAGATTGAACCACCTACAAAAGGGGTAAGTTCACTATGGAATTAAAGGGGAAGGAAGGAACAAACCCAGTCACACAAGTTTCTTCCAATTCCAATCACCCATATAATCGTCTAAGGTGTCTCGACGGTGGCCAGGGCCCATATCCTTGGTGCTCGAAGCAGCCGCATTGAGATTCGCCCAGCCACGTTCAGGCTCTTCACCATCAGTCCGGCCTACACCTTTCGTCCAATTGAAGGAAAACGACCACTGACATGATGAAATATGTGTGGGGAGGTGAAACTTAGGAACCAAGAATGAGACACTCCGGTTACGCAAGCTCAACTGGTGTGAGTGTGGCATGTTGTCCATCCATTGATACAATTTCTTATGCCACTGACATGCGATGTCATATGAGACCTTGAGCACATTCACATCCGAGTGATGCAATGCCAATGCAAATGTGTAGTCCATGTTCACGTATCTGTCAATTTTCTCCTCTGAAAACTACTATCAGAAGCAGATGAGCCCGCATACCTTTCTCCATATTGCAGATCGGCCACACCATTAGGGAGCCTCATGCCATGCCTTGCACAAACTACCATACCGACGCCAGTTGCGTCACAACCCTTTTTCTTTTTCACATCAGCCAGGTTCACTGCGTTATGATTTGAGCATGTGCTTTTCTGAACCATAGTGAGATTCTGGAAAAATGATTGTTGATACATACCTCTTGGATATCATTCTTGTGATCATATAAATACTGCTTAAAAGCTGAGTCCTCCACAAAGTATGCCCATCCTTGACTGAGGCTTGGATCACTTGCATCGTTGGAGACCATGCGACGTCAGAGGCGAAAGTTGGCATCCAAGGCAACAAACAGCACGTCGACATCCCTCCGGGATATGTCAATGAAAATTCAGATAATACTAATAAGATATTTACCTCGCAGATGACAGGACAACGGTGTTTTTCCCTGGTTGCGGACATGCTGGACATAGAACCGCGCATTCACCTTCTTTGGTATTCGAAATCCCAGCAGGGTCGTGTCCTCTTCCTGAGCGTTTAAGCATCTTGATGTGACGCCACTGCTGCACTAGCCTCAAAAACTGCTCGTAACGTGCCTAACCTGGTCAAGGTTGTGGATTAGAACATAACGTGAAAGCACATACCTTGGGTGGGTTTAAGCCGGTGTTATCTGTATGCCGTGCCAGGGCATTGTAGAAATCGTAACATGAGAGCTTGGATTCTAATGACACGAGATGGAAGTCCCCGAGGACATGAAATGTCGCGGCAGTATGCGGTCTGTCAGAAGTTGCAGGGAGCCAGCGCATACGCAATAACTGTCGGTAGTGTGTTTCTGTGGCCTCGCACCCACAGAAAGCAAGACTGACAATATGGATACCGTTATTGTGCACAACAACAAACCCATCTTTTGAGGTGGAATGTGGCCTACGACACCTCTCACCGATGGGATGACCCAACTGCACGTTCAGGCCCAGCTCTTTCAATGTTATGTTTTGGAAGTACTTGTCATTCCACTTCTATCGCCAGTATAAGCACGCTGCTCCATTGAAATTGTTGCCACTTGCCTTCAAACGATGCAATGGGTTACTTGCATGACGGGACACCACACATTCTTGACAGTACATGTCGACACCCAAGCAGTCATTACACTGGAATTGGGCCGATCGTATCATGCAGGCAGGGCAAATATCCAAGACGCCACATCTACCCTCCAATCTGAGCATTTCTGATAAGCAATCTTCACGGTCTAGCTTCAACCACGTCAGGAGCGGGGCATCCTGATGAATATTTGCATCAACATGTGTGTGAGTAGCCAGACTGCACTCACAGATTCTCTCGGTTGTCTGGGTTCTATATCCAAAATGTCCAGATCCACTTCAGGTGGCAGTCTATCCTTGCAGTCAGGGATGGCCAGACAAGGCGAGTGCACATATTGATCTACAAAGCTCCGCTGTGTAGTGATGGCCCTGTGAGGAGTGGTGAAGACCTTGGTCGTCAACCGCAGGTCTCCGTTCAGGACCAGATGGATCTTGGTGTGACGACGAGATTCAACATCCTCAGCCCTCCGCTTATGAATGATAAGGCTGGCTGTTTTTCGGAAGCGAAGGGTACTGGTGGGTCGAGGCGGTGACGACCCATCATGTTGACGCAAGTCCTGTTGCATGAATATAGAGGATGTGTATACGGAGTAGGAGACTATACCGAGACCGCTGCAGGCGAAGATGGACAGCGAGTGTTCTGGTCGACCTGACGAGACAGAAACTGCACAATGCAATCTCCGTGGGCCTAGGCTTCGTAACGACGACTTAACGAAGAAGGCGAGAAGTAATAGTAACAACTCACTTAATTCCTTTGGGCGTCGAATCTGTAGAATGTCAGGGATAGACTGCACTTCTTGTCTGAAGGACTTGGACGAGGCAAAGGAAGCGAGAAGATTCAACAATGACTTGAAGAAGGCGAGAAGTGGCAACTCACAGTAGTTCTTTTTAGGTGTTGAAATCGAAGGTCATTGGGGATACACTGCGCCTTTTATCTGAAGGACTTGGGGAGTGAGCGAGGCAAACTAAGTGTGAGGATTCTGACAGATTGTCCAGAGACTAAGCGTCATTATCTACTGACACAACTCAATATTTATACTAACGTTCACTTCATTTGGCTGCCATCCTCCTAGGGCGCTTCACAGATTCAGACTGGGAAGCACCGCCAATATCATCGGCTTCAGTTCTTCTCTTGCGAGATTGAATAGGCTGTAAATACACCGTAAATCAAACTATCTGTGCATCGATATGTCATACTTACCAGGTCAAGTTCGACCTCCTTGATTGAATACATGCATGAGTCAAAGCATCCGTGTGATGCGAAAGACCTACCAATTCCTCCCTCTTGGTGAGGGTCAATCCCCTTCTCGCAGTGGTTGATGGCGCTTCAGATGACTCTGAGTGACAAACACGTGGATAGCCTTCAGATCTGCCGATAAAGATTTGAAACTCCTTGAATACGGTAAGTTCGGTATCATGTGTAAATTCTACCGCACTTACTACAGCTGTAACTGGCTTATCGTAGCGACACCCGATAGTCAAACTGGTTAATGCAGTTTCATGTGGAAGAAAGAGCTTGATACACTTGAGGTCAGTTGGTTCGGGCATGGTAAACACAGTAGATGATGGGCACAAGACGGCAAAGTTTGGAACTCACTGTCCTCGGCAGTGGCCTAAATATGACCGTTGTTGACCGCAATTGGGAGCTCCTACAGAGGCGGTACACGTCTTCTTTGGTATCCAGAAATGATCCTCCACTGGAAGTTTCTTTGAGTCAAACTTCTTTTGCTTTAGTGCGGTTGTGACTCACCTGGCTATTCGACGACAGTCATAGACACAAGAGATATGCTTGAATCTCGATATGGGTAACCAAAAACGATCAATGATAGCTACAGCCACTCCGCATCACTCAACATGACACTCACGTGACACGTGATGGTGATGGACAGATGCGATCAGCTCCATTAATGTATGGAAAGCCGGAGCATCACGCTCCCCCGGACTCCAGATGTACTTGCGACTTTGGAGTATTGTACTTACGACTTCAGAGTTTTTGTACTTAGCACATGAGCATTTCACACTTGCAATGCTTTTACAGGCCTCAACACGCGCATTCAATTATTCAATAGCAAACAAAACACAAATTATCGTGACTGAATCAACTGCCACAAGTACACACCCTCCGTGATTGCAAGACCATGTTGTGAAAGGTGGAGAGCAAATTTGTGGGCAGACGATGTGCTGCTGCATGCATGGATAATACACTCAACAGCTTCGTGTGTGTAGCCATGAGCAGTGAGGTATCATGCTGCAGGGGAGCCGAGCGCCTGGGAATAAGTATCGACAGCTGTGTTCACGGAGTAGCCATATCGACTTTCCGTGATACCTCTAAGTGTTCGTACATGAGTATATATGATTTGGCTTGCGTGCCTTGGCGAATTTGTCTGTTGGATAGAATTGGCATCACGTTGCCTTGGGGGCTGAGCTGATGATAAAGTGAGGACATGTACGATATTGATAGAAGACAGTGTCAGGCACTTACATACCATGGACTGGATGCCCCCGTGGTTGGGATGGTACAAATGGACGAGCAGTAGCCGTGCGGGTAGTATCTGGCCCTGGAGGTTCCATGCGAACAACATTCTGGAATAAATCATTTAATTCGTCAACATCGGGTTCATGAGGATCTATCTGTGGTCAGAGCCTGTTCACCAGCTTGGACAAGAAAACCTACTAGCCGGCACTTGAATAACCACTGGCGGTAGTTGAGCCTCAATACCCTTCACGACCATATATGCTAATGCATCGCAGAGTGTGTCGGTCCGCTTCCACTTTGGCCAAGAGAACGACGCTGCCGCCTGAATGGCTCCCTCTCTAGCAAGTGATAGTGTAAATAACTTGCAGAAAAGACTTAGACGCACTTACTCTGTCTGGTGGACACCAGGAGGGTTCCCAACGACCACTGCCCAGAACCCATCTTGATCTGCATCGTTGAGGAGGTTCTGTATGGCTGGTGAGGCGCAGATAATGCTGGCCAACTCATGTGTGCTCGGTTCAGGCAGTATTGGATCTAAGACAGTGTGTAGTGTTTGCATGACTACCCTTGCTTCATCTGCGGAGGTACACTCGATTGCGAGAGGCAGGGGAGGTGTCGACCTTCCACAAAGGATGTACAGGCTGTGAGTGAAGAATTAATATCTTGACATGAGTGTTTGAGCCACGTGTCTCACTCACCACATGTGGTATATCCTAGTCTCATCGCCACCGAACACTACACAGTACTGAGGCATCGTAGCAGGCACTTTTGATTCCGAGCCATGGCCAATGGATTTATAGCCGCTTCACTGCTGTGCATTACGACAAGGCAAACAGAAATCGGAATTTTCATTTCTCGATTGTAGGAGCATTTACAAGTGACGAACAAGATAAACTAGAAATTGCACTACTGCATCTATGCTTCAGCATGTTCGGAGGTATCCGCCATGGGCCAAACTCCCAAATCCGGAATCCTTTCCGTCGAAATGCGACTCATCATGCTGCCCACGCAATGTTTCTATTCCACATCAAGGCTCTGTATTGATTGCATAGGTGACGCCACTACCGCTACATTGATGACATCTTTTCTATCAAGTAGATACACTCCGGGCATTTAGCTTTCCTGCTCGAGTCGTATGAACAGTACAGTGCCTGAGATGATCTCCCTCATGTGACCAATGACAACCATGGCAGCATCCCAACCTTCAACAAAAAAGCGGTCGTTTTCCAAAAGCAAAATCGCGATCCATTCTGTCATGGATAAATCAGTGTTTTCTGCTTATTAGGGTGAGTTGAACTTACTGGGGTCCTCGATGGCAGCTCGGAATAAGCTAACAATGCTACTTGCCAGGATAATACCAGGAACTTCAGACGTGAACACTTCCGTTGTAGCTATAATCGGGTGTCCCCCTTGTTGGTGATGTACTACAAAACGCAATGGACTCGATAATGAACAACAATATAATTTGACTCACTGAAAATGAAGGCACTCGTGTCGGACATTTTTTCCAGTCGGGTCTGAGGAGCAAAGGTAGGTTCGAGATCATCGGGAAATTTGTAGCATTTTGCCTCCCTGGATCATCGTATCCTCCACTTAAAACCCCTGACTTTTTTTTTGGCTTAGTGAAAGAAGATATTATCGACACAGATTCGCGGTTCAATGAAGCAAGTCCGAGGTGCCGATCTCGCACATTACTCTGGCCATTTTGATCCATGGATTCTGGATTCTGACTGTCACAGCGTTGTGCCTTTACCCAGCACACAGTAAGCTCCCATGCATTGCAGCGCCAAGCCTCTTCCTACCGCTGAAAAAACTACCAACAGGGCGTAAATCTATCAATCATGGGACGGCCAAAACTGTACAAAACGCAAGAAGAGAGGGTGCTGGCTGCTCGGACATACCGCATGAAATATTATCAAAGGTATCTGGTTGTGTTTTCATTCCGGGAATTCAAACTCAAGCTCTGCAATGTAGTCACCGAGATCAAATCTGACATAAGTTGAAGGCAAAACGCGATAGGATGAAAACCACTATCGATTCCGACAAACCTCCTTCGTAATGAGTAGTTTGTTGACTAGCTGTCCCCTTCCGACTTAATTTTATAGGTCTGATGTAACTACGCACGCTACTACAACCCATTCAACCACAGAAATACCGCTGCAATCGTATGTGCCCACATCACTCATCATTTCATTGGCCTGAAATATTTCAGCAACCTTGATGAACTTGATGAGCAACCAATACGTGACGCCGACAGTCCCCATCTTGATGATGCCTCATCAAACCTCGAAGAGTTGAATCCCATCGAAAAAATCGACAAATCGCTCAAGCAAGTAACAGGAACGTCATTTCGTTCGCTTATGGATACCTTGTGTCAAGAGTATATTCGGAGCGGGGACTATGTACCAATTTGGAATGTTTTACACGAAGTAGAGGGGCTGGAGACACAGGTGCGCAAACTGTATTGGCAGTACTGGGATGGCTCCTCAGACGATCCCACTGAGATTATATTCAATCGTGTACAGTCAGTAGCACACATCCTTGAGGACTTGTTGACGCATGTGATGGAGGGCACAGATGTGGCGAAGATGTACACAAGACGTGCCTTACTTTTTCAAAATTCTGGACTGGATATCATACACTGACTGTCGAATATTCTATGCTACCAAAATAATCGTTCGCTGTGAATCTATAACTCTTGTAAACTGTAATGATTGCAAATTACGCAAGGGATTTCTGGGTCCTCGTGACGGAGATTCATAGATTGAGATTCGTCATTAACACGCCAGCGCGTCCTACTCTTTCCGGGAACGGAGATCCATAGAGCGAGATCCATCGTTCAGTGCGTCTTGGTCTTTCTGGAGATCTATCGTCGATGTGTCGATGTGTTGATGCACCATACAATGCGTCAACACATCAACGTGTCCAGGAATATATCAGTCTTACTTTTCAGAGCCTGTGTCCCACTTCCCATCCCTTTGCATCGTCACTCTGCTACTTCAATCGCCAGGTATGCCGAGAAAGGAGTGGACAACCCCTGAGCAGAAGCAATTCCTGCAGGATGCATTACCACAGTACAGGAGCATGCCAACTAAAGAATACAACTGTCATTTTCCAGTGCTCTTCAAAGACTGGTGCGCACGTTGGCCTGAGAGAACTATCACATTCCCCGAACTCCCAGTCGACACGCCGTTAACTAGCGAGCAAGAAGAGACTCTCGCGCAAGCTCTGTCCAAACGTCGGGAGGTAAGTGAAATTACACAGTCAGACTGACGTACTAACCCTTCATTGATTGTGCAGCAAATACAACAGTGGCTGCGCTGGCATTTGAAGGGCAGGAAGAATAGGTCTGCCAACAGGACGTCCTTGGCCATCCTTAAATGCCTAATGAAAGGTGGGAAGTGAGTAAAACGGCCAGAGGAGATTTATGCAAACATGTATTATGGCTCATGAATCAAACCCGAAAACTCTCTCGACTCACTGGCGCAGAATATATCTGGCCTTCGCGAACTTATCAAGAAAAAATTCCAGGAGGAGTCCCAAGAGATCCGAGAGGAAGTGATGTGCGTCTATAATGAACAATTTAGTAAGGACGACGACATTTTGGAGGAGGAAGAGGCCCACCTCGAGCTTGATGCAGAATCGCGTCAAAGGTGAGTACTTGGGTACATACTTGTACTTACATACACCGCTGTGCTGAGTCATGTGCTGAGTCATGATCGACATCTCCCACCCTTAGCAACATCGAACAATGCGGTCCAGCACTGATGGATATCCTTGCCCACTTACACTGCAAGCATTTCACAATTTTTCTTCAGAAAACATGCTGAAAAAATTGAAGAAAGTGATACTCTTTTTTGACAGCTGTTTTCAAAGAGAAAAGGCAAAAATAATATTTTCTTTTCTTTGCATGACTTTCCACAAAACATTGATTGATGGTAATACCCATTAGCATAGAAGCTAATCAGCACTACCATCAATTCATTTTTTTGCACAGAAAAGACAAAGAAAACAAAATATTATATTTGCATTTTTTATGTGAACACAGCCCAAATAAAAGAGTATCTCTTCTTTCCATTTTTTCAACATATTTTGGCAAGAAAAACTGTGAAATGCTTGCAGTGTTATCTCATGAAACCGGCTGGTCCTTCTCGATCCTGATGGGTGGGCCCGATCCGACCGACCCCCAAGAGCGGTGTGCTGTTATGAGGTGAGGACGTCACTGGTCCTAAGTACAATGATCTCACCAGTGGTAGCCTCCACATCGGGCAGAACAAACTCGGACTTAACTTCGCGGAGAGCTATGCTGCGTTTGACTCCACTGTCGTGCAAGCATATATGGAGTTCCTAGACTCCAAGTATGGTGAGTGTCCTTTACATTAAATTGAAATCTAATACAGACTGTGATGTAGATGGGGACAGTGTGCCCGCTGTGGGCAACTCTTCTTGTGAGAGTGCAAGGGGAAAGCTGGGAAAGCTGTAGGTTAGACCTAGGCTCGTCCCAAGGGGTGCTGTGTTGGAAGGAGACAGAAGGGAGGGCTAGAAGGCGAAGGAGGATTTCTCTTGGTGACTGGGGAGTGTTGGCGACGAAGAACTCGAAAGTCCGCCTTAGACAGGTGCAGGATAACTTCTAGAGAGCTGGGGATATCTCTTGATGGCGATAACTCGTAGGGCGGCGATTTTGTGCTCTTGAACTCGTAGGTAGACGCTGTAAACACTGAAACAGACTTGTAGTAGGCGCAGCTGCAATTCTGGGGCAGGAAGACTCGAGAATGACGAATAGATGATAAGACTGACTCTGGGGACTCTGGGGATGCTCTGGGGACTCAAAGATACTCTGGAAAGCGACTCTAGGGACTCAGGAAGACTCTTAGACACGCAGATGTTGACTCCAAAAAGTGGGTGGTTATTTTTCTATGTACAGCGGACTTTTTGTAGCGTAAGGACAGAGGTTTCTAAGGTAAAATCGGAATATTTCGGATCTGTCATATGTCAAAAGTAATAAGAGAAAAGATAAGGACCGATGCATGGACAATCACATGCACGGCAGCGACATAGACGAAGATAAAACAAGTAAAGTCCATAAAAACGAAGGTAAGTAAAAGTGGAAAGCGTACAGACATCGTGCCTGGGTAGCGAGTGTACATCGTAGGGGGAGGCGGCGATTTCCTTAATGGGTCTGGGATGCGGTGGGCGGCGTTACTAAGCGGGTGACAGCCTCGGCGCTAATACGGTAACTGGTGAGTCAGCGGCGATGTTGCTTGCGTGAGCACGTGATGTGATGGAAGGTGTGACGTTAGCATATGCGGCGATGTTTCTAGCCAAGGGAGTGTCGTAATGCATGAGCGAGCGACTACTGAGAGTGAGAAAGGCTGCTAAGGGAGCTCTGTAGCCTCAGGGAGTATAGGCTCCCTACACCTCCCGGGGTCTTCGAATGCTGACCGTCCTCGGTCAGGGGTACGCGGCGATCGGGACAGAAACGGGATGACGTCATACACATGGTGTGGCTGCGCACGGATCAACGGAAGAGGCATGGGGTTCTCGGACACGTGCTGTGGCAACAAGCTTCGCGTCAACAAAGGCCGCCAAAACGTACCAAACAAAACACCGCTCCTCTCTTTCTCTAAGTCCCCTTCACCACCACCATCTTTGTCACCACTCGCTCACTTCTAGCCAACGCGATGTCCACTTCCAAGAACACGACCACGGCCGCTCCTCGTTTCTTTCCCCCAAACGCTGCGCGGGCACTCGTACCCAAGATGTGGGCGGCCAACATGAAGAAGCTGGAGGCTGTGATGAAGGAGATTCCAGACGAGTCGGCTGGAGAGGATGCGGAATGTGAGTGGGTGGGTCGTTTCTACGAAGTGTCGGTGAGTCAGGGCTGCGATGTAGAGGGTAGCTGATAGGTGACAAGGAATGACAGGAACACATTGAGAAAGTACGTTGGTTCGCTACCGACGTCAGCATGAGTGTCCCGGACTATGACGAGGACACCGAGACCGCCATCAGTGAGGCATTCGAGCGGTTAACGGAGATCCAAGCCCGGTTTCCCCAACGCGCATCGAAAGGCAAGGGCAAGGAAGGGCTGCCTGCGAGGACGTCTCAGGAAGATCGGGAAGGGGTCCAGTGCTCGAAGAGGCAAGCGGGAAGGGCAGCTGAGGGGGAGAGAGTCAAACCCAAGGTGCGTACGACTCACGATCCTCCCTTCCCGTGTTTCTAATGCATTCGTCGTTCCAAGCCGGTGTCCCCTGACGCTGAAGCTGGGAAGGAGCTGTCTGCTCCCATCGGGAGTGCATCAACACCTGTCGAGGTGACGTGCGGCGTCGTCGAAATGGCTGTCGAAGTTACGGGCAGCGACCAAGAGCCGTGCAGACTTTGCACTAGACTAGGGATCATGTGCGTACGCGAGGAAGGGCAGGCCTGCGAGCAGTGTCACCAGGGGAAAAAGAAGTGCGACAAAGCCTATAAGACAGGTCGGAAGGTGAGTGACAAGCTTCCTGCACAGTGACTACAAGTTCGAAAGGACACATAGCAGAAAAACCAGGAAGGTCCGCCAGCATCGGCTGCATCGACGAGCAAAAGACCGAAGACCGTGTCTGCTCCCCCTCCGATTCCCACTAGACCCCCAGCGTCGTCGTCGACCCGCAAAGTTCTACCACGAGTCCGGCTTCTTGTCAACCCTGACGAAGAAGTCTCTGCGCCAGCGCCTGTTCCAAGTTCCCCTCCACCACCTCCTGCTACTCCTGTTCCCTTATTTCTCCCTTCCAGTGCTCCTCCCACACCCACTGCCGTCGCAGAACCTCCAAGAACCACAGAGGACCCGATCGAGGATGCATCAGCCTTCTTTGCCAGTCCCAGCGGCCTTTTGGAGGAACAAGAAGCAGAGACGGCGATTGTGAAGACGCAAGAGGTCGACATCGACCTAACCACGCTGCAGGGATCCCCACACGTGTCGCCGCCGCCTGAGGAAGAGTTAGAGGATTCCCCACAGCCGTCGAGGAGCGGACGACGAGCGCAGAGAAGAAGTTGAAGAGCGCTCGATGAGTTGGACGCAATGATTGCTGCTCTTGGGGACTCGATCACGTGGAGTGAGGAGTCCCTGAGTCATTTATACTCACGAATATTGCAGGTAACTAACGAGGCAGGGACTATGGCTGCGGCGATCCGCAGTAACAAGCGACAGCTACAGTCTCTGAAGGAGTGGCGGGAAAGGTATGTCAGATGATTACTTCCTCAGTATCAACAAGCTACTTATATATTAGTATGTACCTGTCAGATGATTACTCTACAGGTGGTCAGTAAGTGTAAGGCTAAGTAAAATGTGTGACTTACTCCTCAGTATCAACAAGCTACTGAGGAGACTAGGAGAAAATTTACTTTACTGTAGTCCGCTTTTCTGCTTATGTAAGCAACCAATCTTCGCACCAAGGTAAGTACTACTAAGGGCAGTTTAATATTCCAACAAGGTACCACACAGAGGGTCCGTAGGACGGTACCATTGTTTGTGCCATAGCATAGAGGAATTGCGGCGTGTGTCGGTCTTGTAGGCAGATTTCTGGTCGTGAGTACGAAGGCTGAGCTGAAACGAAAACATTGCCGCTCATGCGGGTATAGTGAGAAGAAAAGTGTCTGTGGGCGCGCAGAACATTCAGCGATAAGTAAGGTACCCGTAAACAAAAGAAGAAAGAGGAAATAACGAGTGGTAACTGAAGGAGCAGCTTTTCTATTTTCTTTGTAACATATTCTTGGCGGTATTCTTTAAAGAGAGGCGGTGAGTAAGTCTACGAAACAGGTTTGAAGGAAATGAGGGGCTTGAATTGACGGTATATTTATATATTTTTGACGGCGGTCTTTTGTTTCGAAGGTTGCATATAGGTAGATTGTCTGTCAAGTTAACGAAAGAAACGAAAGAAAGAAAGAAAAGAGAAGAAAAGAAACACGAGCCATAGGGTATAAGTTACTCATCTGACTCGTCCCTAAGGACGCCAGTGAGCTCTGGGTCAGGAAGGGAGTCGTCTTCGAGTTGTTCTATGGCGGAGCTTTCGAGGCCCACTAAGTGGGTGACCTCTATATGAGACTTGTTGCGAGGATAATAAGGGAATAGACGGAAGGCGGCATAGCGGAATTTTGAAATAGCTCCGTCGAGCTCTGCAAGGAGGTAAGATCCACCCTTAGTACGACGCACCACTACCATGGGACCTAAGTAGTGGGGTTTGGTCTTTCGATCTAGCTCCTTCTCGATACGAGAGTTCCTGACAAGGACGAGTGAACCAGGAGCAAAGTCGAAATCATGGATTGTGCGTTCGAAACGGGATACAAAGTCTTTGGCAGAGGCGAAGCGGGCTTTCAGGACTCGTTCATGGACAAGCGCTAGGTCTTCTGGACGCTTCTGAAGTTGTCGAGCATGGTTGGCGATGAGGTCTGTGGCCGAGTAAAAGTCCGCCTCGAAAGGGGAGAGGAAGGTTGCCTCGGTGAAATCGAAAGGAAGTCTAGGATGGACACCGTGAGCCATATAATACGGAGAGAATCCCATAGCTTTATGAATGGTGACTCTTTCGGCCCAGAACACAGATGGGGCAACCTCTGACCACCTTGATGCTTCTCCCTCGCAACTCTTCACCATTGCTTCTCTACCATCAAAATGCCTCCGCTCTACCACTCCGTTTGCTTGTGAATTATAAGGCGAGATGCTGATGTGACGAATGCCATAGGTCTTCGAGAGCCAGTCGAGAGCTAGAACATAAGGTCCGCCGTTGTCAGTAACGATCTCCCCGACAGCTCCCCAACGACACAGGATCTGCTCGAAGAGGAACTTCCCAATGGATTTTCCGGTCTCTGACCGTAACATTGCCCATTCTGGGTAGCTAGTGAGCGAGCAGCGGGCTTGAGTGACGTAGCGATAGCCATTTGACTTCGGCATTATGAAGGTATCGACATAAGCTTTGTAGAATAGAGGTTCGGGGACAGCAACGACGGGGGGAATGTGGATGCGATCGAGGCGGCGAATTTGGCATTCGTGACACGTTCTGATGTACCAGCGAACGTCCTGCTCTAGCATGGGCCACCAAAAACATATCAGCAATCGGATGCGGGTAGAGAAAATACCCTTATGGCCCAACTCGTCGTGGGCTTGGCAAATAAGGCTGAGACGTCTATGAGGGCGAACTACGAGTTGGTGACGACCTTGGGGCTCTTTCCTCCAAAGTTCTCCACCCTTGACGAAGTATCTGGTCGCAAGCTGGACAAGGCTCTCCAAATCTCTCTCTCCTATCCCATCTGGCGGGTTCTTCGTCCCCAAAAATTCCCTCACAACTTCCAACCTCTCATCTCTCAGCCTCGCTTTCTCGGATCGTGGAATTTCTGTTTCTGTGTCATCTGGCGGCGTTTCGATGGCAGCAAAAATACTGATATCCTGAGGTAGGGAACTGGATAAGTGGTAGACGGACGGCAGTGATTTAACAGGAAGACATAGCGACAGTGTCTTCGGCGCTCGACGATTCACCAGTTCCATTGCGAAAGCTCCGCATTCGTCAACCCAGTCCTCGTGTTCTTCGTCTACCTCAGGGTCTTCATCGGCTTTGGGCCTCCTAGACAGTCCATCAGGTGCAGCATGCTTAGCAGCAGGTACATGCACGAGTTTGAAGTCGAAGAGAAGGATGCCAGCAATCCAGCAATTGATAGTGGCATTGGGCTGCAAGTCAGGGTTATTAATCATACCCTTGATATACCTCGCGTCCACCTCTATGACCAAGTTCTTTGCGCCGAAGATATAAAGCCGCACATCGTGTAGGGCTCGAAAAAGGCTGAACAGTTCAAGCTTGGCTTGACTATAACACCGCTCACGATCGTTAAGTGTAATGGATCCGAAACGAGCGGGGTATCTCTTGCTATCTTCGCCCTCTTGCATGAGAATATATCTGACAGCGATGTTGGAGGTGTCGACTGCAAGGATGACGGGCAGGGCGGAATTATAGTCGATACTTCGAAGCGCTGGAGAGGAAATGATAGCTGAGCGGAGATAGTCCATGGCTTCGCGGTGTTCGTCTCTGAAATCGAAGGGGACTTCTTTCCTGGTCAGCTCGACAAGGGGACGTGCATGCTTGGCGAAATCTTTGATAAAGATCCGGCAGTACGAGCAAAGACCTAAAAAGCCCCTGACCTCAGTGACGTTAGCGCAGTAAGGCCAGTCTTTAATCTTTTGGACTTTCGCCTCATCTGGAATCCTCCCCTCGTACGATACCTTATGTCCAACAACAACGATAGACGGAGCGGCGATTACACATTTCTTGGCAGATACTGTGGCGCCGGCATGACGAAGTCGATGGAGAACGCGGTTGGTATTCTGGAGATGCTCCCAGATGAAGTGGCGAATTCCAGGATTTTCAGGTATCATCTCGAAGGTACCGTCGGCGTTTTGGTAGCGTGATTTAGGACCCTTAATAGGGCAGTCGTCGATGAAGGGAATGGTAACTTCGGGGATTTCTTCCTTCAAGATCCAGCAGACGTCCCCATGGAAGATCTGGACAGCGTTTGTCTAACCCATAGGAAGTTTCGTGAGTCGAAGAGTGCCAATAGGGGTTTGGAAAGTGGTAAGGTCACGGTAATCGTCGTGGATGGTCCTGTGGTCATATCCTACCATCAGATCCAGGATGCCGTATACGGAATGACAAGCAAAAGCTTCTGCTATCGAATCGACAAAGGGGGGAATGGCTGAATCCTGGATAGACACAGCATTTAGTGGTTGCAAATCATGGACTAAATGGAGGGATTTTCCGTCTTTCTTGACGACGCAAAACCACTTGGATCTGTAGGACAAGGTTGATGGTTCGTAGACACCAGCGGCGATTTTCTCTTTAATTATGTTTACGACGTCTCGAAAAATGGCGGGAGGGATGGGGATATTTCGTTCGACCCAGGGCTTGTGGGACAGCGTCGGAATTTTCAGAGGGGGGAACATATCTTCA
Source organism: Pisolithus marmoratus (assembly GCA_024613145.1). Classification (NCBI taxonomy): domain Eukaryota; kingdom Fungi; phylum Basidiomycota; class Agaricomycetes; order Boletales; family Pisolithaceae; genus Pisolithus; species Pisolithus marmoratus. The sequence goes on from JANFAE010000039.1 coordinate 225,989, forward strand.
CGAAAGGTTCCTCTTTCAGAGGTCTCCCATGCAAACGCCACCTCGTGGGTACGAACTAGCCATCGAACGAGGCATAACTCCGCCGGCCAAAGGAACTTGGCAGGGTCGAGATCAAGCTCTTCTGCTCGTTGCGCCGTAAATCTAGAACCGGGAATGAAGGTAGGGGGGTGGTATGGTAATACAGGAAGGTTTGCAAGAGGGTCACCAATCTCCCGACGCTCTACTCTGAACTCGACAGGCATCGCAGTCGGGATAGGTTTCACCTTCTTCGCTACAGGTTTGTACTTCAAAACATGATAAACTGGGTCGAAATGAAGCGAGGATCGTAGGACTGAAAGTGTCAGCGGAGAAATAGTAGTACTCGTAGAAAACAGGAAAGGATTTGCGGTGTTATAGTCGTATAAGTAAGTGACGGCGGCGTTTTCTTTAGAGTCTGTGGAAGAAGGTAAAATAAAATCTGAAGTCGAAGAGGGGGAGTCTGCAACGTAGAGAGAACACATGGATACTATTTCTTTCTGGTCTCTTCGCACCTCTGGCGAGTCCTCAACCGACATTAAAAACCCTGTTCTCCAACTTCTTGTAACTGGCAGCGATAACTCTGTCGAGCGAAGTACTCTGCTTCGTCTCCTGGATTAACAAATCGAGGGTAATGGTGTAGACGATGTCGAGGACGAGTCGGGACTAATAGTTGCTGCCCAGAATTGGGGTCATGGATTTCCAAGGACTGCTCCCCATCGGGGAAGTCGCGCAGGATGCTACTGAGTAGGCAGAAGAAGGGGCATCCTAGCAAGAGGTCGAAGGGTGCCCGGTCGACAACCTGAATCTGTAAGTGAGCCTCGACTGGCCCAATACACAAGGTAGCATTCTCGATGACCCCTAGAGTACTTTCTTTAGATTGGTTAGCGGCTTCGAGAGTCATACACATGTCTGAACGAAGTGGGGCGCCTAAGGCTTCCCATAGCTCGCATCTGAGGGCTACCACCTGGCATCCACTGTCGAGAATGCACTCGACTTGGAGTTTATCCATCAAGATCCCGTCTACAGCACGGAGAGGGGCCGTAGCTAAGCCAATGCACTTCCCCTCAGTGTCCTTCACAAGGTATTGCTCATAATATGCCCACGCAGAGGACGACGAAAACTCCACCGCAGTTTCGAGGCTACCAATGGCTATCTTCTTCGTCATGGCCATCTCTTTTATCTGTTTACGTATTTCTGGACTGACTGCTAGAAGATCTTGTGTTGAAATCTCGATCTTCGCACCTAAGACTTGGGATACGAGCCGTTTAGTAGCGGCAGCTTCGTCAAAGCCGCTCTGGTAGCGAAACTGAGGGGCAGAGTTAGATTGAGGCTTCGAGTTAGACGCTTCAGCGGCATTTGGCCTTGTCTGAGGGATGTTAGATGACGGCTGAGTATTTGAGGTTGAGGTTGGTGCGGAGTTGTTGGCAAGAGGAGGGCTGGCAGGAGCGGCGTTTCGGGGACGACGAGCGGGAATTTCTACACCGTCAAAGCGAGTGGGTTTCTTCTTCTTGATAGCGTTTTTGAGCTCCTCGACCTGAGCATAGGCTCTGGCTAGAGCACGCTTGTCTTCTTCGTCGGCGTTATCCTCAATCTCCTTGTCGACGAGGTAAGATGAGGGGTGAACCTCCACCTGAAATTCAGCGGTGTCTTCAGAGCCGAAGAACATAGTATTGACGAGGTGGGGAGGGGTATCACGTCCTCGAGACGAAGAGGCAGTGCCAGGAGACTGAATAGAGACGAGATTAGCTGACGCCATAATGGACTCTCGAAGAGCCAAGAAGTTGTCGATCTTTTCCTTGAAATTCCGCCCTGCAGCGGATCTAGGGATGTCAGAGCCATCCTTCATGAAAACCCTACCGCCTATGAGCATGCATTTGCCTTGGCGGACATATTCTTTGCAGAGCTCACACTCGGCTGTCCTGTGACCATCAGTACCGCCACAGAAGAAGCAGCGGGGGTCGAACGAGCAGCGGAATTGTTGGTCTGTGGGATGAGTCTGGCAGCCTCCCGAGGCAGGGTCAGCGGCTTGGACATATTCTTGTTTCAGGATAGTAGGCAGCGTTGTCGGTTGGGTGTGGGATTCTGGAAATAAGGCCGAGCTGTCGACCTGAGCGATGTTTCGACGGGCACCACTAAGAAGATAGTTCGCATGCTTGTAGACGTCGTCAAATGGCCACGGTTCGTCGACATCATGGTCTAAGTCTTTGAGTTGGAGACGAGTAGCGAGGCTGTTACGGAACCTAGGGGGAAAACCTTCAAGGAACTTCTCGTTGACGTAGTCGTCAGCAAGCTTCTTCTTTTTATTAATCAGGGCTACGATGCGGCGAAATTCGCGGACATATTTGCCGAGATCATCGAGGGACGACATGGGCTTTTGTACTTGGTGGTGTAGGAGGGTCTCGAGGTCGACTTTCGTGTACTGACGCCCTTTGACATCAGCACCAGGGTAGAAGCTAGTTACCTCGTTAACAAAGTCCTCCCAGTCATCACCTGCAGCAGAGTCGAGGGACGACCATAGTTCCGACTCGTTCCTATCAGCATAGCAAATGGCCCATTTAATTTTGACCTTGTCGACAGTGATTCCTGCATCAGTGCAGATCTGGTCGACGTCCTCGACATAGGCACAAATATCTTCTGTTTTTCCCGAGAACTTGGGGGCCTTGTTAGAGCCCCTAAGCGGCATTTCACGGTGATTAGTAGTGGCGGACATGATAATTGGTATTGAAGACGAAGGTGGGGTGGGGTTACGAAGTGGAGGCGGATTTCTGGTTGGTATCAGTGAATGAGGTCGGGCAAGTGGCGAAATGAGGCTCTGAGAGGGGATGTACGAAGATGATGGTAAGAGGAGTTGTTCAGCGGCGAAAGTCGAGGCCGTTGAAGATGATGAAGACGATAGGTCAGTAAGCGGTGATAATTCTTGGCGGTCTGGCGGGGGTGCAAACGACTCGTCGAGCTCAAAAGCACCTGGTATATCAACTGCCGACAGAGAATCGGGTTCTGGACGATGAAGGGAATCTGCTGGGGAAAACTCTGTATCTGGAGAGGTAAGCTCTGGGATATCACGGGGGTTAGCAGCAGGGACAAAAAGATCAGAAGACGATATAGAAAGACGACGGAAGGGCTCTAAGAGCTCTTCTAGTTCTGTTCGGTGGCGGGTTGGTCGTAAAGATCTCCTTTCCAGATCTACAGACCCCTCGCGGTGGGCTCCAAAACGATGTGGGCAACTCTTCTTGTGAGAGCGCAAGGGGAAAGCTGGGAAAGCTGTAGGTTAGACCTAGGCTCGTCCCAAGGGGTGCTGTGTTGGAAGGAGACAGAAGGGAGGGCTAGAAGGCGAAGGAGGATTTCTCTTGGTGACTGGGGAGTGTTGGCGACGAAGAACTCGAAAGTCTGCCTTAGACAGGTGCAGGATAACTTCTAGAGAGCTGGGGATATCTCTTGACGGCGATAACTCGTAGGGTGGCGATTTTGTGCTCTTGAACTCGTAGGTAGACGCTGTAAACACTGAAACGGACTTGTAGTAGGCGCAGTGGCAATTCTGGGGCAGGAAGACTCGAGAATGACGAATAGATGATAAGACTGACTCTGGGGACTCTGGGGATGCTCTGGGGACTCGAAGATACTCTGGAAAGCGACTCTAGGGACTCAGGAAGACTCTTAGACATGCAGATGTTGACTCCAAAAAGTGGGTGGTTATTTTTCTATGTACAGCGGACTTTTTGTAGCGTAAGGACAGAGGTTTCTAAGGTAAAATCGGAATATTTCGGATCTGTCATATGTCAAAAGTAATAAGAGAAAAGATAAGGACCGATGCATGGACAATCACATGCACGGCAGCGACATAGACGAAGATAAAACAAGTAAAGTCCATAAAAACGAAGGTAAGTAAAAGTGGAAAGCGTACAGACATCGTGCCTGGGTAGCGAGTGTACATCGTAGGGGGAGGCGGCGATTTCCTTAACGGGTCTGGGATGCGGTGGGCGGCGTTACTAAGCGGGCGACAGCCTCGGCGCTAATACGGTAACTGGTGAGTCAGCGGCGATGTTGCTTGCGCGAGCATGTGATGTGACGGAAGGTGTGATGTTAGCATACGCGGCGATGTTTCTAGCCAAGGGAGTGTCGTAATGCATGAGCGAGCGACTACTGAGAGTGAGAAAGGCCGCTAAGGGAGCTCTGTAGCCTCAGGGAGTATAGGCTCCCTACACCGCGTTGCACAAAGACAATAGTATCCCCGCCAATGCATGTACTTCTGTCGATGGGAAGGCCGGAGGTGAAGATGCCCATGGGACGCAAAATTCGAATGACAGCGATGATGAGGCTGATGGCCATGAGGGCAGGAATGAGCAGGACAACACTGGGGATGATGAGGGAAACGATTGTGGGATGGATGGGGAGGCGGTCAGGTTGAGTACTAACCTTTTATACCCTTGCATTTTCTCACTCTTCATTTGGACAGCATTGCTGACGTTGCAAGCACTCCCACCCTCCCTAGCGTCGCAATGCCTCAACATGGTGCAATGCCTCAACATGGTGCAATATTTGAGCACGGTGCAACGTCTAAACACGGTGCAACACTGATCTCCCCCATGCCCTCTGTAATATCCACCATGCCTGAATTTCAGCCTTTTGTGTAAGATTCAAGTTGTAATGAAAACCAGTACACTAACACCTAGTACTAGTCCACAACCTTTCAATTTCGGCTCTTTGGGACCAGAACTAGACTTCATGATCCAAGCAGGGTCTATAGTGACATTTCTGGGACAGTGCGCAGTCTCGACAGCTCCCCAGTGGAACTTCAGTGGCCTAGAATCCAGCGCATTTCTTTCCGGCAGCATGGCGACTGCAAATACTACCAATTTCTCTAGTCTAGTTTCACCACAAGACTATTCAGCCATATCTGCTCACATGGGACTTGCGCTACCCACTTTTTCGCCTGCTGTATCTCCATTGAAGAGGAATCTCCCTTTATTACCTGCCGCGCCTTCGATCGATGACTCTTCAAGTGATGACTTTGCTCAGCGACTTCAATCATTCACGTACACTGGGCCAGTTAGTACGCCTAACCGTCCTCAGCAGCCGATCATGCAAAATTCCGAGGTCCCCAAAGGTCCTCTGCTTGGCAAACGCAAGCCAGCACCATCTTTGCGTGCCCAGAGGGACAATATGATAGGTGATCTATGTAAGGAAAACAGCACATCTGTGCCCGCACACTGGGGCAAGAAGGGGAAGAAGCGACCTGTGCCTGATGCAGATGAGACTCACCCTAGAAAAAAGACGAAGTAAGATGTACGTTCATGTTAATGACCCAATACTGATGCAGTGTCTGCAGGAATAGCAAGACCGCGACCTGAGTGCTCCCTGTCGTGAGCATTTTTTTTACAGTAATGAATGATGTATTTTTCTGCATTTGTAAATATTTTCTACCATTTTCATTGCAATGATCTGTTCTATCTATGGTATGAAACGTATTGTGTAAGAATTGCAACGAGATGAACATTGCAGCAGTTGCGGTGGGACAGGCGTTGCAACGGTGCGAACATTGCAGCGGGACAGGTGTTGCAATGGGGCAGACGTTGCAAAGCGGGGGTCATTGCAGCGGGGCGGGCGTTGCAATGGTGCGAACGTTGCAGCGGGATGGTCGTTGCAGCAGGGCGGTCGTTGCAACAGGGTGGGCGTTGCGACGGTGCAAACGTTGCAGTGGGGTGGATGTTGCAGCAGGACAGACATTGCAATGAGATGGACATTGCAACGGTATGCTACCGTGAATGGTGCACCAAGTAATTATGGTAGTTACTGTGTTTCATTGCAACAAAGTTACACGAATGGTTGTTTGACTACCCACCTCCTCCAGAGATATGAGCCAGCCTGGACTCGAAGGAGGAATTCGAATATCATTAGACCGACTCCCTAGATCCCAGCTATCCAGACGGTCCTTGAGAGTGTGCCCGGGTACTTCTCACAGTATCTCTTGTCCTGTAGGGAGTACGACACGACCTTTCACTATCAGACACTTTCCCGTGGCCAAATATTCCTTGCACGAATCACAGTTGGCTTGAATATGACCTTTCTGACCACAGAAAAAGCAAAATGAGTACAGCCGATGGGGTGAGCGACTGTCCGAGGTGGGTGGTGGCTGTGCGCGTGAATTACAGGCCTTGAGGGGGCCTCGACAAGACTCGAGAAGTGACTTTGCTGCAGTTGCAGCTCGAATTATGACATCGCGGAACCTTTGGAGTTCCTCGGGGTGCTGAAGGAAGCTCGAGGCTTCGGAAGAACCGCTACTTGGGGTATTCAGCCCTTGCATGACGTCAGGCGGAGAATTTGAGTGATTATAGCAATATATGAGGGAGTATTCCGAGAGAAAAGACAAACACGAGAGCGAGACTGAGACTGAAACTGTGAGGGCACGAGTGAAAACCGAGAAAGCGAGACCTGAAACTGCAAAAACAAGACTGAACTGATGAGAGTCAGGGTACCAGACTAAGACAGAAGCCCCTCGTGGTGGGCTCCAGTTGTAGGAAAAGAAAATGAGAAGAGCTGGGGAGGGTAGAGATGTCTGAAGGAGGAGAGATCTTCCAAAGGGGCTTCTATAGCCTGGCAAGACAAGCTGTCTGGGAAATGTCTGGGGCTGTCTGAGGCTGTCTAAACACAGAGAAAGGCCACTCGCGACCTTCTCAACTCGAACTCGAAACCCAAACTTGAACTTGCGACTTGTAACTTGATTCTTCGAAAGGTAAGTACATGCCCAGTAAGTAAAAAAAATGCTGACTAAGCAATAAAGCCTCGCACTAAGGTAATAAACATATAATAACTGGAAAATCAAGTTAAAATATGAGAAACACAGAATAAAATAAAATCTCCTGGTAGGGAAAACCCATTCCCTACACCGCACAGACGAACCACATAAGGACAAGAAGGGAAATCGTAGCAGTACCAAAATTAACAAACCAGAATAAATGAACAACGGAAAAACCTCTCTCGTGCGTGCAGCTTGGGACCTTGCACTGCAAGCATTTCACAATTTTTCATGCCAAAATATGTTGAAAAAATTGAAAGAAGGGATACTCTTTTATTTGGGCTGTGTTCACAGAAAAAATCCAAATATAATGTTTTGTTTTGTTTGTCTTTTCAGTAAAAAACATGAATTGATGGTAGTGCTGATTAGCTTCTACACTAATGGGTATTACCATCAATCAATGTTTTGTGGCAAGTCATGTAAAGAAAAGAAAATATTATTTTTGCCTTTTCTCTTTGAAAAGACCTGTCAAAAAAGAGTATCACTTTCTTCAATTTTTTCAGGATGTGTTCTGAAGAAAAATTGTGGAATGCTTGCAGTGTTGGAGGTGGAGCGGATCACGGAGGAAGCAGTAGCGGTGGCTGTGCAGTGACTACAGTGGCAGCGACACGACAGGTGATGGGCACTCGGAACCTGTATGGGGTTGGAGTGTGGCACATTGTGACTGGCTGAACTGGACCAAGGCCTAGACCCTTAGCTCGAGTCTGTATGATTGGCTCAGAATTTTGGGGAGAAGACAGTGAGGCGATCAGGGAGTCGGCGTGATGTGGAGCAGGTGACGAAATTCCTGTATGGGATTCTTTGAACGCAAGGATGGGCAGGAAGGCACGAGGCAAGACCAGAGAAATGCCGAGCTCGAGCAGGAATGGCTGTGAGAAGAGACGTAGTGCGTGGGATGTTACTTGTATGCTCAGAGAATTCCTATTCTCTACACCTCCCGGGGTCTTTGAACGCTGACCGTCCTCGGTCAGGAGACACGTGTATGAGAAGCCGCTGCGGCGATAAGGAGAATTCATGTGCAAGGTAAACACGTGCCCAGAAGCAGACGACGCATGTTGGAAATTCCGGAGGTAAGTGGCACACGCTGTGGAGAATTCCATTGATAAAGCTCGCTCGAAAGCATCCTCGACAAGTCCCATCATTTCTGACCCCCCACACGACCTGCTTTCTGCTCGAAAAAACAACAGCATGTCTCAGCCCACCGTACCAGTCCTTGGTCGCGACTACACCAAGGTTGGGGTCCCTGTCATGTGGAACAACAAGATGTCGGTGATACAAGACCTGTTAAATGCCGTCCCCTCCGAGGGCGATGACCCCATGGACTCGTATAGGTGGCTAGACAGGTACGACCAGCTGCACGTACGTCTCCATTGTTCGCTCTTTTTCCATGCTAAAACTCCATAGTACGAGTCTGAGAGTATCCGCAAGTATGTGCGGGGGATGCGTGTCGCTGTCCCTGAGCTCCCCGAGGCCCTCGAAGTCTCGATGGCGGCCGCTGACCTGGCCATCGCAAAACTCCAGTCGCTCCATCGAGAGCACAAACCTCAGAGGACGGCGCCCAGGATTTTCATGGTTCCCCCTGGCGCCTGGGTCCCGAGTAATGTGGAGGGGTACGGTGACAGGCCAAAGCAGGCATGAAGACAGACAGAGAGGGCGGCAGCGAGTGGCGATAAGGGAAAACAGAAGGTGCGCCTGCACCGGAACTTTCCTGCGTCCTGAACTGACCTCGCCTTCCATCAGATGACCCAGGATGACGACGGCAACGATGGTGCTGATGACCATGAAGACGATATGCAAGGCAGCGGCGATGACAGCAACGACAGGGTGCCGGAAGACCTCGACGGGCCATGCCAGGAGTGCAGTAGGGAGGGTAGGCCGAAAGGTGAGTATTCGCATTATGGTCAGTTAGGTCCCGGAATAACAAAAACACACAGTGCAAGAACCCCATAGCTCCCCAGGCAGCTGCCTCGTCGTCGAACAAACGCGCCAAGCCGACGCCCCCAGCTGCCAGCTCGTCCTCAAGTCTCCCTCCCATCAAAGTGACCCTGCGGCTCCCACGCGAGGTGATCGACCGAGCCCTACATCGTGGTCCAACACCGGAGTTTTCAACCTCCCCATCGACAGCACCCGCGCCCTCTCCCACTGTTGTAGGGAGAATATCCTCCCTACTAGGATATTTCTTTTATTTCACTGTTTTTACTTACTGATTTGTTTTCTCTTCTGTCTTTTGTTTTTTTTTACTTCGTGTTTGCACGCATTTGGCTTATGTAAGCCTGCACGACCACTTCGAGAGCACCTGTACATACTTAGAAAAATAATAGACATATTATAGAGACGAAAACAGATGGAATTCCAAGCCAGAGTGCTTGGAATATTATTTCTCCATTCCTGATGTGCTATACATGTTTCCTGAGTCTCTCTTGGGTTTTAGGGCGCGTTTTCAGTCTTTTCACACCACTCTTTGACTCCCTACCAGGCAACTCTAGCTCCCTGGGTCGAACTAGGACCCCCCTTCCAACTGGAGTCTATTCTAGGCTCCTCCCACACTCTTTTATCATCAATCTGTACACCGTTCCCTCACCAGAACTCCCCATCACCTCTCAACCCCAACTCTTCCTCGGCTCTATGACCCCGTCGTCAGTTCGTTATCCTGATCACGCCCTCACGCCTGCCACCTTTTCTCCCCTGGCCGGTGTCGATGAGCTTCAAGAGCTGTTCGAAGGGGGCTTCTCGGCGATGGCGACCGGACTGTTGCAAGACAAGGAAATGCTGGTCATACCCGAAGAAATTCCCATAGCAAAAGAAGAGTCGCCCATCGAGATCGTACCTCAAGAAACTCTGGGAAGAACGAGCCTGAGTCCCTCCCCATCGCGTGGCCCCTCCTCTTCTCCTGCTAGGACGACGCTGTGGCTGCACGCCTTGGATGAGCGGATCGAGCGGTTGGAGGAGATCGTTGAAACGAACGAGATCGAGGTCACAGGAATGCATGAGGACCTTGCCAGAGTTACGGTGCGGGTGTCGAGGTTCGGGAACATGGTGCTGGAGCAACGTCGCCAGCTGAGGGAGATTTGAGAACTCCGGAAGGAGCTGCCAATCTGAGAGGGTGTGAGGACGCTTGTAAATATTACCTAGTGTACAGTACTTGTGTTTAGCTAATGTCACCCTGTGGTTGGAAACAGGCTTCTCAGGCTCAAAAACATGATATAAGTACGTGCGAACAGTATGAATGGAATTTTTTTTTTTTTTTGACTCTAAAAAAAAACCCTTTGTACGTTGGCAGGAATGAACTGTAACTAAACCGGCGTTAATTGAGAGGAAAAGTAAAGTAAAGAAAAGACGAGAAAGGAACGGTAACAGAAAAGAAAAGAGAGAAGGAAGTACGAGTGGTGGCTACTCATCTAGCTCGTCCTCTGGCACGCCAGCTAGGTCTGGGTCTGGGAAGGACTCGTCTTCAAGGTGATCGAGATCGGCGTGAGGTCCGTTGACGAGATGTGTAACCTCGACACGGGAATGGTTTCGGGGGTGGTACGGGAAAAGATGAAACGCAGCGTAGCGGAACCTTGATACTGCGCCATCCAGCTCAGAGAGGAGGTAGGACCCTCCTTTAGTATGACGAACGACAACCATAGGTCCTAGGTAACGTGGTTTAGTTTTCCGGTGTAGGGAGGGAAGTCTCCCTACTAGGTATTTTATTTTATTTCACTGTTTTTACTTTACAGATCTGCTCTGTTCTTATTTCCTTATCTTTTTACTTAGTGTTTGGACGCGTTGTTGGCTTATGTAAGCCAACAACTACTTACAGTACACTGTACTTACTAAAAAAAATAACAGCCGCATCACTAGAGACGAGAAGCCGGAAATAAAGACGCAGAACCTTGGGAGAATATTTCTCCAAGATCAGACGCTCATTAGACGAATCTCAGCATTCTTTTGGACTTTTAGGGCGCGTTTTCATTGTTTTCACCACTCTTTGACACTCTACCAGGCATCTCTAGCCTCCTGGGTCGAACTAGGACCCCTCTTCCAACAGGAGCCTCTTTTAGTCTCCTCCCACTGTCCTTTCTCAACAAACTCTACATCTGGAGCCCACCGCGAGGGGGCTGTTTTGCTTGGTAACCCCACTTCTCCCCCTACCTCCAAGCTTGTACACGCGATATCTCGAGACCCGACACGCCGGACCTCTCGCTTTTCCGGATCCTCATTCTACTGGACGAGACCTTTCGAACGAGGTCTTTTTCGTTGTGTCCGCTCCAGCGGTTCTGGAGATATTCCAGTTTTTGTGGAGAAAGGCTTTGTAGGACAGATTTTGGCATAACTCGGGATTCGGTGCGCCAATCCTCTCGTTTCTTTGATCTCCCAGTGCCTCTAGACGCCCTCTACGACGTCCCGGAGTTTGGTAGCCCTCCGCCCAGCAGTTCCTTGCCAACGTGCTGCTGTCCTCCCACCCTTCGAGCTGCACACGCGTTTTCTCGTGACCCGACGCGCCGGACCTCTCGCTTTTCGGGATCCTGGTAGTACTCAACCTGACCTTTCGAACGGTGCCCTTTTCGTCGCATTTGCATCAGTACTTCCAGAGATATCACGCTTTTTGTGCGAAAAGGCATTCTCACACCGTTTCGTGAATATCTCAGGATTGGGTGTGCGGCTTTTCGTATTTCCTCGTTCTCCCAACTCCTCTAGGTACCTGCTACCACCTCCCAAGGTTTCATAGCGTCGCGCCCAGCAGTTCTTCCCCAGCGTGTTGCCGTCCTCCTCCCCTGCCACAGCCTAGCTCCCTGGCACTCTCCCTCGCGTTTTTAGCTCCCTCTCGAGTTGTAGGGAACTTCTCCCCACCGTCTTAGAGTCAGTAGGAAGCCCCTTCGGGACCCCATCAGCTGCTTCGAGACCACAGACACTTTGACGCTCCCAGACGCATTCCAGCCCCTTTCGAGACGTGTTCGAGACGTAGACGCTTTGTTTAGACACACCCACTCTGTTCGTAACGTATTCCAGACGTATACCATCGTTTCTTGCGCGTTTTGCAGTCGAGCGAGGCTGCATATCTGAGAGTCAAGCTTCAAGTCGCACGCGGCGACTAAATTCAGTTTTTTGGTGGTCGAAACAACTTCGTGACGTGTAAACAAGTCCCCTACACCCTCCCCGCTCGTTTCGTGTACAAGAACTCTCCCCCACCTTCCCCCATAGACATTCAAGGTCACATCGAGATGACCCCACCCCCTTCATTTTATCTCTCGAGACTAACTGCAGACACTCGAGGCTCGTGTCTACCCTCGTAACTGTTGTTGATTATCAACTACGACGTGATATATATTCATTTGAGCCTCGTATATACTATTCGTGATGGAAGAGGCATGCAGACCAGCTCGAGCCCCACTGGTGTCACACCCAGAGTTCTCGGGGCAGGCGCAGGACCTGCCAACTTACCTTGAGGAGGTTGCAGAGCATGGTAAGGCCCAGGGGGCAACAGATACTTTGTCACTCATCCAGTTTGCTATCGACAGAGCACCACCCCGCACGGGAAGGCTCTGGAGCCACCTTGTGGCCAGTGCACCAATTCTCGAGCGATGGGAGAATTTCAAGGCCCTCATAACTCTCCAGTACCCTGAGATCAAGCCAGTCGAGGATGTTCTCAAGTACTTTGAGGAGTTCTATGCTTTCCTCGAGGGGACTCGTCGCAGCGAGCTAAGCTCAGTCCCAGCCCTAGGGGACTATCTTCGTTGTTTCCAGCTTTTGTTCTTGGCCCTGGGGAGTTGGAATGTCATGGAGTTGAGCCATCGAGCCCCGCTGTTCCTTCGAGGGCTCCCACCACTGGTCGAGTCTGAGGTCTTGAAGAGGCTCACATTGAGGTACTCCCTGTTTAGGTTGGGCTACCTATGGCCCATTGAGGTTGTTGTTCGTGTTACAAAGGAGGTTATCGAGGATGGGGTAGGCTGCTCTGCCCCTTGTCTAGCTTCAAAGAAACCCTTGTCAGCCCTTGAGTCTCTCGAGGAACCCCCTTGGTGCTCGTGCTTGCCCTCGTTCAGTCACCACTCAGATGTCCCTGTGGAGTACTCTCGGTCTCGTTCTAGAAGATGCTCCCAGGGAGAGGCGCACTCGAGCACGAAGCTTCCCCCTCGTTCCCCCTTCGAGGCATCCCCTCAAACTTCAAAGAACTCCCCTCCCTCCCCCAAGCTCGCTTCGAGCAGCTCATCTCCTCGCCGAGTCACTTATGCAGGCTCGTGGCGCACTGTGGCTCAGCCACGGCAGTGTATCCTGGATAAGCAAGCTGGTGACTTAGCCTCAAACTCGCTTCGTAGCTCGAGAGAAGATCAATGGTTGCATGCACACTCACCTCGTGACCCTCGTCTTGAAACTGCTTCGAGGACCCCTTTGAAGCTACCCTCGGATCTTGAGCCACCCCACCAAGCCTCGTTCCTCCTTCGAGAGGCTGTGATTTCGACCGAGAAGCCTTCCCCTACTGCTTTCGAGTCGTGTTTGAGAGTGTCAAGTGGAGTTTCACCCCTTTGAGAGTGTGTGGGTTCGAGCACACCCTCCCTGGCCCCTCGAGAGTTTAGTTTCTGTTTCTTCTGTGGTCAAGAAGGACATGTTCGAGCTCAGTGCAAGGTCTGTGCTTTGTACTTAGCTGCGGGCAGGTGTAGGGTACTTCGAGGTCGCATTGTACTGCCCACAGGTGAGGAAATCCCTCGTGAGGCGCTCGGGCACACCCTTCAGGCTCGATTGGATTTCTGGGCACTTGCTTGTGGCCCAGGAAGTCTAGCTACTCAGTTACTGTCTCCCCCTTCGAGTTCCGAGTCAGCCCTGCCCCTCACCTGCTCTCGATTTGATCCTGAGACTACCCTGGAGTGCCCTTCGAGTTCGAGGGCCCCTGCATCCCCCTCGAGGGCAACCCAGTCACCTTCGAGCACCTCCCAAACCCTCGATAGGAAGCCTCGAAGCTTCAAACCAGGCCTTAGTCGAATCCCGAGGCTCGTCATAGCCTCTCGAGGACTCATTTCCCCCTCTCAAGCCCCTCCTGCCCCTTTGAGCCCAGTCCCACCCCCGAGTCGAATCCCAAGGCTCATCAGAGCCTCTTGAAGGTGTGTTTCCCCCTCACACAGCTCTCCATCCCCCTCGAGTTGCCTTTTGAGGCCTGTCCAGGCTCGAGGCCAGTCTCACCTTCGAAGCTACTCCCTCGAACCCCCTCGTTTCCCCTCGATGCCACTCTGGCACCCTCTCCTGTGGGTGTTGGGACCTCTTTTGATTGGTATTTTGTTTATTTTATGGTCTCTTTCATTGTCGAGTTCGCATTTTTTGAATTTTGATTTAGAGTTTTTGTTTCGAGGAGGATAGCCCTCATCTCGCTATATGATACAGCTCGGTATGTGATGACTGGGGACAGTCACTGTTTAAAGCCACCCTCGGATGTAGGGAGGGAAGTCTCCCTACTAGGTATTTTATTTTATTTCACTGTTTTTACTTTACAGATCTGCTCTGTTCTTATTTCCTTATCTTTTTACTTAGTGTTTGGACGCGTTGTTGGCTTATGTAAGCCAACAACTACTTACAGTACACTGTACTTACTAAAAAAATAACAGCCGCATCACTAGAGACGAGAAGCCAGAAATAAAGACACAGAACCTTGGGAGAATATTTCTCCAAGATCAGATGCTCATTAGATGAATCTCAGCATTCTTTTGGACTTTTAGGGTGCATTTTCATTGTTTTCACCACTCTTTGACACTCTACCAGGCATCTCTAGCCTCCTGGGTCGAACTAGGACCCCTCTTCCAACAGGAGCCTCTTTTAGTCTCCTCCCACTGTCCTTTTTCAACAAACTCTACACTGGTCGAGCTCTTTTTCGATTCCAGAATTCCAGACGAGTACCATTGATCCTGGCTCGAAGTTGAAGTCATGGATAGTACGCTTAAAACGGGCGACGAAGTCTTTGACTGACGCGTACCGGGATTTTAGGATGAGTTCGTGGATACGTGCAAGGTCATCCGGGCATTTTTGCAACTGACAGGCGCGGTTAGCAATGAGCTCTGTGGTCAAATACAACCCCGCCTCGAATGGTGCTAAGAACGTCACCTCTGATATGTCAAAGGGGAGTCTAGGATGAATGCCATGAGCCATATAATAGGGAGAAAACCCTGTAGCCTTGTGCACGGTAACTCGCTCTGCCCAAAACACTGAGGGGGCAGCCTCTGACCATCTCGACACTTCTCCCTCGCAACTTTTTACCAGCACCTCCCTGACATCAAAGTGCTGGCACTCGACTATCCCGTTCGCCTGTGAGTTATAAGGTGAGATGCGGATGTGGTTAATGCCATAGGTTTCCGCTGTAGGGAAAGTATCCTCCCTACCAGGATATTTCATTTATTTCATTGTTTTTACTTACTGATTTGTTTTCTTTTATCTTTTCTTGTTTTTTTACTTAGTGTTTGCACGCATTGTGGCTTATGTAAGCCCACGCGAGTACTTCGAGCATACTGTACTTACTTAGAATAATAACAGACGAGTTACCCCAGACGAGAAGCCGGAAATAAGACGAAAGAAGACTCGGAATATTACTTCCCCATCCCCAGACAGTCCCTAGATGTGATCACAGCTTTTATTTGGGTTTCTGGGCGCATTTTTGGTCTTTTCCCTGTACTCTTTGACCCTCCACCAGGCAACACCAGCCTCCTGGGATGAATTCACCACTCTTCCCCCACTAGGAGACTTTGGCCTATATCCCAAGGTCCTTTTAAATCCATCTCTACATCTGGAGCCCACCGCGAGGGGGCTGTTTTGCTTGGTGACCCCATTCCCCCCCCTACCTCTGCGCTTGCACACGCGTTTTCTCGAGAGCCGACGCGCCGGACCTCTCGCTTTTCTGGACTCTGATTCCACTCGACGAGACCTTTCGAACGAGGTCTTTTTTGTCACGTCCGCTGCAGTACTTCCGGAGGTATTCTTATTTTTGCGGAGAAAGGCTCTGTAGGATGAAAATTGGAATAACTTGGGACTGGGTGTGCCGTTTTCTCCGGTTTCTCGTTCGCCAACTTCTCCTCGCACGCCTCTACCATCCTCTGAAGTTTCGGAGAATTCCATCGAGCGGTTCTTCCCTAGCGCACTGCCGTCCTCCTCCCCTGCCATAGCTTAGCTCCCTGGCACCTCCTGGTCGCGTTTTGAGCCGTTTTGAGTTGTAGGAAACCCTTCCCCATCATCTTAGAGTCAGTTGACCACCCCTTCGAGACGCCGTCAGCCCCTTCGAGACCACAGACGCTTCGAGACTCCCAGACGAACCCCGAGCCCTTCGAGACACACTCGTGACACAGACGCTTCGTTAGACGCACCCGCTTCATTCATAGACGTAACCAGACGTTATATCATCGTTCTTCTTGCGCATATTGCAGTCGAGCGAGGCTGCAAGTTTGAGAATTAAGTGTTCGAGTCGCAACGGCGACTAGCTTCAGTTTT
This sequence comes from Pisolithus marmoratus, assembly GCA_024613145.1. Classification (NCBI taxonomy): domain Eukaryota; kingdom Fungi; phylum Basidiomycota; class Agaricomycetes; order Boletales; family Pisolithaceae; genus Pisolithus; species Pisolithus marmoratus. The sequence goes on from JANFAE010000039.1 coordinate 242,241, forward strand.
GGTGGTTGAAACCACCTTGAGACATATCATACAAGGTTCTGCATCCTCCTCCCCCCTTTGTGGTTCGTTGCCACACCCCCAACCCCCCATAGATGTTCGAGGTCGCATCGAGGTGACCCCACCTCTTCGTTTTACCCTTCGAGACAGACTGTTGACAGTCGAGGCTCGTGTTTAACCCCGGTACTGCTGTCAATTATCAATTACAACATGATATATATTCTTTTGAGCTTCGTATATACTACTCATGATGGAAGAAGCATGTGGACCATCTCAAGCCCCACTCGAGTTCCCCCTGGAGTTCTTGGGGCAGGCTGAGGACTTGCCGCGTTACCTCAAGGACGTAGCGGAGCATGGTAAGGCCCGGGGCGCAACAGATACCTCGTCACTCATCCAGTTTGCAATCGACAGAGCACCACCCCACACTGGAAGGCTCTGGAGCTATCTTGTGGCCAGCGCACCAATCTTCGAGCGATGGGAGAACTTCCAGGCGCTCGTGACTCTACAGTACCCTGAGATTGAGCCAGTCAAGGATGTCCTCGAGTACTTCGAGGAGTTCTATACCTTCCTTGAGGGGACTCGTCGCAGCGAGCTAAGCTCAGTTGCAGCCCTAGGGGACTACCTTCATCATTTCCAGGTCTTGTTCTTGGCCCTGGTGAGTTGGAATGTCTTGGAGTTGAGCCATCGAGGCCAGCTATTCCTTCGAGGCCTCCCACCACAAGTCAAGCTTGAGGTTTTGAGGAGGCTTGCATCCATGTACCCCCTGTTCGAGTTGGGCCGCCTGTGGCCTGTCGAGGTCATTGTTTGTGTTACGAAGGAGGTTATCGAGGAGGGGGTAGGCCGCTCACCCCCTCATCTAGTTTCGAAGGATGCCTTGTCAGCTCGCGAGTTCCCCAAGGAACCCTCTCAGCATGCGCACTTGCCCTCGATCAGTTCCCCATCAGACACCCCTGTGGAGTACTCTCGGTCTCGTTCTAGAAGATGCTCCCAGGGAGAGGTGCACTCGAGCTCGAAGCTTCCCCCTCGTTTCCCCCCTCGAGGCATGCCCTCAACCATTGAAAACTCCCCCCCCTTCCCCCGAGCATGCTTTGAGCAGCTCATCCCCTCGCCAAGTCACTAATGCAGGCTCGTGGCACACTGTGGTTCAGCCACAGCAGTGTGTCCCGGATAAGCAGGCGGGTGAGTCAGCTTTGAACTCGCTTCGAGGCTCGAGAGAGGACCAATGGTCATGTCCACATCGAGTTGACCATTTGGAGAGTACAAAGGTTTTCCCTCCTCATTCCCAGTTCATGTCTACTAGGGCTCGTGACCTCGGTTTTGCCTCGACTCGCTCTCATCAACCTTGTGAGTCCTCGAACACCCCCTCGAAGAGCTCGTCCCGTCTTGTGCCCCCCTCGAGGCACTCTCCTTGTCCTGTCCCCTGTTGTGGGTCATGTCCAGGGAGGTCTTGCTTGCTTCGAGGGACCCCAGCCTCGCTGTCGAACCCTGCCCCTGCGAGTTTCGAGTCCCTTGTGAGAGTGTCGGGTGGCTCGCTTCCCCTTCGAGAGGCAATGGCTTCGAGCAGGTATCCCTCTGCCTATCGAGAGGTCCCGAGGTGCCAAGTTTGGCCTCGAAGATTTGGTTTTTGTTTCTTCTGTGGTTGCGAGGGGCACATTCGAGCGCAGTGTGGAGTTTTTGCCTTGTATCTAGTGGCAGGAAAGTGTGGGGTGGTTCGAGGTCGCGTTGTGCTACCTACAGGTGAGGAGATCCCTCGTGAGGCGCTCGGGCACACATTACAGGCTCGTTTGGACTTCTGGGCCCTCGCTCGTGGCCCAGGAGGGTTGGCTTCTCAGTTACCTTTCCCTCCTTTGAGTTCAGGATCAGTTCCACCCCTCACCACCTCTCGAGTTCGACCCACGATGACTCCGAGGAATCCTTTGAGGTCACGAGCTACCCAGTCCCCTTCAAGGGTCGAGTGGTCCCCTCCGAGCTACCCTCGAGCTCCCCCTGAGCTTCGTTCCCCCTTCGATTCACCCTCGAGTCGCTTTAACTACATTCCCCCATCAGCTGAGTAGTCGTTTTGTTTCTTTTATGTGGTTTGTTTCGTTTCGAGCTCGCATTTTCACATTTCTAGCTAGAGTTTTGTTTCAAGGATGATACCCTTGCCTCGGATTATGATACAGCTCGGTAGGTGATGACTGGGGACAGTCATTATTTAAAGCCACCCTTGGATGTAGGGAAAGTATCCTCCCTACCAGGATATTTCATTTATTTCATTGTTTTTACTTACTGATTTGTTTTCTTTTATCTTTTCTTGTTTTTTTACTTAGTGTTTGCACGTGTTGTGGCTTATGTAAGCCCACGCGAGTACTTCGAGCATACTGTACATACTTAGAATAATAACAGACGAGTTACCCCAGACGAGAAGCCAGAAATAAGACGAAAGAAGACTCAGAATATTACTTCCCCATCCCCAGACAGTCCCTAGACGTGATCACAGCTTTTATTTGGGTTTCTGGGCGCATTTTTGGTCTTTTCCCTGTACTCTTTGACCCTCCACCAGGCAACACCAGCCTCCTGGGATGAATTCACCACTCTTCCCCCACTAGGAGACTTTGGCCTATATCCCAAGGTCCTTTTAAATCCATCTCTACACCACCAACCAGGAGAGGGCCAGGACGTAGGGACCTCCATTGTTGGTGACGATTTCGGTAATGGCACCCCATCAGCACAGAACCTGCTCGAAGATAAACCTCCCTATGGATTTCCCAGTTTCAGCTCAAAGCATCGCCCACTCGGGGTAACCTGTTAGGGAACAATGAGCTTGGGTGACATAGTGGTAACCATTTGACCTCGGCATTATGAACGTATCGACATATGCCTTATGAAACAGGGGCTCAGGAATGGCGACGACTGGGGGAATATGGACCCTGTCTAGGCGACGAACCTGTCATTCGTGGCATGTTCGGACGAACCAACGAACATCTTGTTTGAGCATAGGCCACCAGAAATGGGTCAGTAAACGCATACGGGTGGAGAATATTCCCTTGTGACCGAGCTCATCGTGGGCCTGCCGGATAACCTCTAGATGCTTGTGGGGTCGGATAACTAGTTGGTGGCGGCCTTGCGGCTCCTTCCTCCACAGTTCTCCCCCCCTTACGAAATACCTTAGGGCCACATGCACCAGGCTCTCTAGTTCTGCCTCTGTTATCCTTTCTGGGGTCTTCTTCGTCTCCAGGAACTCCTTCACCTCTTCCAACCTCTTTTCCCTCTGCTTTGCTTGGTCAGATCATGGAATTTCTGTTTCCGGAATAGCATTTGCCTTATCCATTGTGAGGAAGACACCGATATCTCGAGGCATGGTTCGAGATGAGCTTAAAACCGATGGCGGAATTTCTGAAGGGGCTTGTAGTGGTTGAGCAGGTACCTCCTTGCAGTTCTCAAGCTCGATGGCGAAAGCTCCACACTCATCTACCCAATCCTCATAGCCCTCTTCATCTACCCCTGGGTCTTCCTCGGCCTTTGGTCTTCTCGACAGTCCATCTGGGGCTGCATGCTTGGGTGCCAGAACATGTACCAGTTTGAAATTGAATAGTAATATTCCAGCGATCCAGCGATTGATAGTAGCGTTGGGCTGTAAATCAGGGTTGTTAATCATCCCTTTAATATACCGTGCGTCGACCTCGACGACTAAGTTCTGGACCCTGAATATGTAAAGCCTGACGTCGTGTAGGGCTCGAAAGAGGCCAAAAAGCTCGAGCTTAGCCTGGCTATATCGTTTTTCCCTGTCGTTGAGACTTATTGAACCGAAATGGGCTGGGTAATGTTTTCCATCTTCCCCTTCTTGCATGAGAATATACCCGACAGCGATGTTAGAAGTGTCGATGGCATGAATAACGGATCTGCCAGAGGTATAGTCAATCGTACGAAGCGCAGGGGATGAGACAATAGCTCAGCAGAGGTAGTCCATAGCCTCTCGATGCTCGTCACAGAATTTGAAGGGGACGTCCTTCTTTGTGAGCTCGACGAGGGGATGGGCGTGCTTGGCGAAGTTTTTAATGAATATGCGGCAGTACGAGCATAGTCCTAAGAAGCCGCGAACTTCAGTAACGTTAGCACAGTAAGGCCAGTCCTGGATTTTCTGGACCTTCGTTTCGTCGGGAACTCTACCCTTGTATGACACCTTATGCCCAACGACTATGATCAACGGTGCTGTGATAACACACTTCTTGGCGGAGACGGTTGCCCCGGCATTTCGAAGGCGGTGGAGGACTCGGTTGACATTCTGTAGGTGCTCCCAGACGAAACGCCATATACTGGGATTTTCAGGGATCGTTTGGAAGGTGCCGTCAGGATTCTCATAGCGAACTTTGGGGCCCTTGATAGGGCAGTCATCTATGAACAGAATGGTTACTTCTGGGATTTCGTCCTTCAGGATCCAGCACACATCCCCATGGAATACTTGGACCACGTTTGTATACCCCATCGGTAGTTTGGTAAGCCGAAGCGTGCCTATGGGCGTCTGGAACGTGGTCAGGTCTCTGTAGTCGTCATGTATAGTATGGTGGTCATAGCTGACCATCAGATCTAAAATCCCATAGACAGAGTGGCAGGTGAACGCTGTAGGGAAAGTATCCTCCCTACCAGGATATTTCATTTGTTTCATTGTTTTTACTTACTGATTTGTTTTCTTTTATCTTTTCTTGTCTTTTTACTTAGTGTTTGCACGCGTTGTGGCTTATGTAAGCCCACACGAGTACTTCGAGCATACTGTACATACTTAGAAAAATAACAGACGAGTTACCCCAGACGAGAAGCCGGAAATAAGACGAAAGAAGACTCGGAATATTACTTCCCCATCCCCAGACAGTCCCTAGACATTATCACAGCTTTTATTTGGGTTTCTGGGCGCGTTTTTGGTCTTTTCTCTGTACTCTTTGACCCTCCACCAGGCAACACCAGCCTCCTGGGACAAATTCACCACTCTTCCCCCACTAGGAGACTTTGGCCTATATCCCAAGGTCCTTTCAAATCAATCTCTACAACGCCTCAGCAATAGAGTCGATGAAAGGGGGAACGGCAGAGTCCTGAATGGACATGGCGTTTAGTGGTTGTAGGTCGTGGACAAGTTGCAAAGATTTCCTGTCTTTCTTGACGACGCAGAACCATTTGGAGCGATAAGACGAGGTGGAGGGTTCGTAAATGCCAGCGGCGATCTTCTCTTTGATGATGTTAACGACGTCGTGAAAGATAGTGGGGGGTATAGGGATATTCCGCTCGACCCATGGTTTGTGCATCAGGGTAGGAATCTTCAGGGGTGGGAATACGTCTTCACGAAATGTACCCCTCTCCGAGGCGTCCCAGGCAAAGGCCATTTCGTGGGTACGAACGAGCCAGCAGACCAAAGCCAACTCTTCTGGCCACAGGAACCTCGCTGGGTCTAAATCCAGCTCGTCTGAGCGTTCTTGGGTGAAACGGGTACCTGGAACAAAGGGTGGGGGAGAGAACAGAAGTACAGGAAGGGACGCTAGAGGGTTCTCGACCTCCCGATGCTCTACCCAGAATTCCACAGGCATGGACATCGGGACCGGCCTGACCTTCTTTGCTACAGGCTTGTACTTTAAAACGTGACAAACAGGGTCAAACTGGTATGTAGATCGTAAGGCAGAAACTGTCAGTGGAGAAATCATTGTACTCGTTGAATATAAGAACTGGTCACCGTGTGGAATGAAACTGGAGTCAAAAGGCTCCACAGATGGAACGCTTTTGCTCTTGACATTGTATAGTAACGTAGAAGCAGGACGGTCCTGTGAGTCTGTAGGAATGGGTGAGGTGTAACGGGGAAATTCTGATGGGGAATCTGATACATAAAGGGAACATACAGAGAAAACCTCATTGTGGTCTCCTCACAACTTCGGCGAATCCTTGACCACTACTAAAAACCCTGTTCTGTCCTATCCATCCGATGGCGTAGTTCTCTTCTTGTGTAGAACTCTTCTTCGTCTTCTGAATTAATGAAGCGAGGTAAGAGTTGTAGCCGGTTATGAGGACAAGTAGGAATCAGTATTTGTCTTCCAGAGTTTGGGTCGTGTATCTCAAGAGACTGTTCGCCATCAAGGAAGTCGCGTATGATGCTGCTGAGAAGACAGAAGAATGGATGGCCCAGGAGAAGGTCGAAAGGTGTGCAGTCGACGACCTGGATTTGGAGGTGTGCCTCGATGGTACCTTTACACAGGGATGCATTCTCAATGACCCCGAGCGTGCTTTCCTTCGACTGGTTAGTGGCCTCGAGTGTCATACACATATCAGAACGAAGGGGAGCTCCCAATGCCTCCCACAGCTTGCGTCGCAAGGCGACCACCTGACACCCGCTATCAAGGATGCATTCAACATGGAGTTTGTCCATCAGTACTCCGTCTACTGCCCTCAAGGGAGCCATCGCCAACCCTACACACTTCCCTTCAGTGTCCTTCACCAGGTACTGCTCGTAGGTCGCCCATGTCGAAGACGCAGAGATTTCCGAGGCAGCCTCTAAGCTTCCTATAGCAATTTTCTTCGTCATTGCGAGTTCCTTGACTTGCTTGCAAATCTCCGGACTAACGGCTAGGAGATCCTCGGTGGTGATTTCTATTTTGGCGCCAAGGACCTGCCAAACGAGACACTTGGTGGCAGCTACCTCATCGAACCCACTTTGGTAACGGAATTGCGGGGTGGGCTGGGCTTGTGCCCTCGACTTTCCTGAGTCTGCAGAGTTGGTCCTCTCCGGCGTTTTCTCCACATGCGATCTCTCTACCGTGCCCGAAGAATTCAACCCAGGGCTTGCTGAAGGCCTAACTGGGATGGGGGTGCTCGTTGGAGTGGGGTTGCTGTGTGGGCGATGACCCGGAACTTCCACACCGTCGAAATGCATGGTTTTCTTTTTTTTGATCGCGTTCTTTAACTCCTCTACCTGAGCGTAAGCTCTGGCCAACGCTCTCTTATCTTCTTCGTCGGCCGTCTCCTCTAGATCTTCGTCAACCAAGTACGACGATGGGTGGATGTCGACCTGAAACTCTGACGTTCCCTCTGTTCTGAAGAACATGGTGCTGACCAAGTGCGGTGGAGTGTCCCTACCACGTGACGATGAAGAACCTTGGTTGGAGGACTGGGCCGAGACCAGGTTAGCCAAGGCCATGATCGACTCTCGCATTGCAAGGAAATTGTCAATTTTCTCCTTAAAGTTTCGACCGGCAGCAGTCCTGGGAATGTCAGAGCTGTCCTTCATAAAAACCCTACCCCCAATCAGGGTGCATTTTCCTTGCCATATATATTCCTGGCAGAGGGTACACTCTGCCATACAGTGGCCGTCGGTACTTCCGCAAAAGAAGCACCTAGGGTCAAATGAGCGACGGAATTGGCCCTCCTGCAGCTGCCTCGACAACGTCGAGGGCTCTGCGGCCTGGATGTACTCGCGTTTTAGGACGGTCAGAGGGGTGGAATTTTGGGAAGGGGGCTCTGGGAAGAGTGCTGAAGAGTCTGGCTGTATGAAGTTCCATCTAGAACCGCTAAGAAGGTACATGGCCTGTTTGTAGACCTCGTTGAAGGGCCAAGGGTCATCGACGTCGTGGTCTAGGTCCCTAAGCTGCAGGCGAGTAATGAGGCCATTACAGAACCTCGGGGGGAAACCCTCGAGGAATTTCTCATTGACGTAGTCGTCCACAAGCTTCTTTCTTTTGTTGATAAGAGCAACGATGCAGCGGAATTCTCAGACATATTTGCCGAGATCCTCAAGGGTCAACATTGACCTTTGAACCTGATGGTGAAGAAGGGTCTCAAGGTCAGCTTTAGTATACTGCCGGCCTTTAATGTCAATGCCTGGATAGAAACTGGTTACTTCTTCAGTGAAGGCCTCCCAATCGTCGCCCGTGGCAGAATCGAGAGATGACCACAGCTCTGATTCGTTACGATCAGCGTAGCAGATGGCCCATTTAATTTTTGCTTTTTCCGAGGTAACGCCTGCATCTGTGCAGACCTGATCGACATCTTCGAAATAGGTGCAGATGTCTTCTGTTTTTCCGGAAAACTTAGGAGCTTTGTTAGAGCCCCTAAGCGGCATTTCGCAGTGGTTGGTGGCGCTAGACATGGTGACCGGTACTGATGACGAGGGTGGAGGCTGGTTCTGAGTTATAGGCAGGTTTCTGAACGGCTGTGACGTGGGGACTTGAATGGGTGGCAGAATAATACTCTGGGGGGGCGATAAATGATGATGACGGAAAAAGAAGTTGTTCGGCGGCAAGAGTTGAATCTGTAGAGGATGAAGAAGATGATAAATCAGTGAGCGGCGATAAGTTTTGGTGATCTGGCGGTGGTGCGAAGGATTCGTCAAGCTCGAAAGCTCTGGGAATATCCACTGAGGAAGGAGATGAAGGTTCTGAAAAGTGGGGGTGATCTGCGGGGAAAAACTCCGGGTCTAGGGAACTGAGCTCTGAAACATCACGGGGGTTAACCGCAGGTACAAAGAGGTCTGATGATGATATAGAGAGGCAGCGGAAGGGCTCTAAGAGCTCTTCGAGTTCTGTTCGTTGACAAGTGGGCCATAGAGATCTCCTTTCCAGATCTGCAGACCCCTCGCGGTGGGCTCCAAATCTTGTGGGACACTACTTCTGGGGAAGAGTGTACGGGGAAAACAGAGGGGGGGGCTGAAGGAACTAATTCCTAGGTCCGTCCCAAGGGGTGCTGAGCAGGGAAAGGGATGCATGAAAAGTGAAAGAGAATTGGTGGGGGAAAATTCCGTAGGAATAGGTTGTTAATGCTAGAACAGGCCGTGGGCTTGTAGGCGCGGGACTCTGTATGGGATTTTTCCGATTTCGAAGAAATGGGTAGACTCGATGACGACGCTGGAGACACGGGGAAAACTCGAAGGGCTCGATGCTAGGGACTCCCAGACTCCTCAATTACTCAGAAAATGACTCTAAAAGGTGGATTCCTTATTCCGACGCTCGGCCAGAATACTTATGGTGTACAGGAAGCAACTACAGGTACGGAAAATTTTTAGAAGGAGCAACGAATGGAAAAAGGATGATGTTTGTCCATACCACCCGCTACGGCCATTAAGAAGTCCACGCTCATTAATGGCATTGGGAAGATATTGTGGAAGAAGTCCGAGGTTAGTACAAGGGAAGTACTTGGATACTATATATGCACAGCCCAGATGTGAGTCATTTGCTTTCGTAACCTTCCAGCCCTTTGACGTCATCCACGAGCATCCAGAAGCACAATTTAGTATAGTTGTTGCTGATAGCATCCATCAGCAAAACCACAACTAGTCTACTTCGTCTGCATTCGTCTGCAGCAGATGCTGCAGACAGATGCAGATGCGCAGATGTCTGACATTGGCTAAACAAATGTAACATGGGTATATAAATGAATTGAAACAAGGTTCTGCAGATGAGCTCAGACAACTCAGATGAGTAGACTCTTTGTAACTTTGCTGGTGTCTGCTGCCACTCCAGTTGGCATCCATGCCAGTCTTTCGACCACAGAGTGGACCCTTGGGTTCTCTCGAAACTACTATTCACGGACACCATTGAAGGAGTAGGTTTCAAGTTGGAACCTTCGTGAGCTTTGTAGTAGTAGGCTTTAGGTTTGTGCATTAGGGGATCTGACCATCGTTCAACAATGGGTAGATAATCAACTAGGCTGGGCGCGTCATAATCACTGTGGAAACGAGATTCTGTCTGGTACCAGATATTGTACGAGCAGGCGAGTAAAACATACATAAAATGTACTTCGACAGATGATCTGTCCTCATCGTGGCAACTTATGTAAAGACATGCTTCTCAGACACTGCCTGGAGTCCAGCCAGCCCTGGTGGCCCCAGTCCAGGCAGACAACAGCATGCATGCCTGGTGGTACAGACAGACACCATACCATCTGTCCTTTTTCCAGTCATTGTATGGGCATGCCATGTTTTCATATGGCCATAGTATAGATTTCCTCGAATTTATGCACAGGCATAATACAGAACCACTATCAAATCCTGCCCCTCTGGACCCTCCCTACTGCAAATTCCACATATAATGCACCATCCATGCACTGCACACATGCTCTCTGCCCTTGCCGCTTGCTCCTGATCATGTTCCAAGGCCCCTTTGACTGTGGACTGCCTGAGCGCACCCATAACATGGACATGGACATGAACTTTGGGGAATTGATGGCATCAGCTCTAGAGGGGGTGAGCAACATCAGTGATCAGTTCGTGTGGCAAGAGGGGGATTGCACAATACAATATTCGTTCTTGTGATAGCATCAGGGATGATGGTGGTGGAATGGTTACATTTAGGTTTGGCATAGTATACGTAGCGTTGCCTTGCAATTCTGATCCTTCCAACAACAGATATGGTGCCACCAACTCATGCAAAGGTAGAGGGCCATCTATCTGTGTGGCCAACCAGTCCAGATGTTGCATTAAGTAACGCTTTGAACACATATATGCACTATCCCAAGCTGGAGGGCATGGAGTTGGTAGCTCGGCAGCCTTGGATAATATAAATGACTCTACTGTACTTACCACAAGACCAGATGATTGTGCCATGAAGGAGACATGATACATGCGAGGGAGAGTCGGTGAAGCAGCTGCAATGAGAACAAGTTCACCATGGTATGGGTTGATGGTAAGAGACTTTTCAGAGAAAATTTTTGCAAAGGGTCCACAATCTGCCTGGAACGTGTCATAATGTACAGGCAGCTAGACACACACATATCCGGACATCGAGAAAGTAAGTTATCTATGTGTCTGGTGGTCAGTTAGCATACAGACAGGCAAGAAATCCTTACAGTGCAGACAGATGGTATGTTTATCTATCTGGACAACAGATTAGGTATGGACATGTGATCTGATTCAGAACTGTATGTCGGGAAATTTCTTGAGGCTCGAGAGGATTTCATGGAGTCTGGATTTGGTACAGAAAGGTGCATGAATATATCTGACCATTGGTTTTGGTATGGGAATATGGTCAGCTCCATTCAGATTACAAGCAGACCATCTTCCCTGATCCAACTATTGTACTGACAGAATCTCGTTTCCACAGTGAATGTTGCTCCTGTACTGTGCAAGGTAATGCACAGCCGTACAGCACCCCAAAAGGCAAGGGATTGATTCATAAGATTACTTACCCTGCCAAATGTGGGCTCTGTGGTGCTCCCGAAAAATGTGTCGATGCAATGTTCGGCTCGTTTTTCCTGCGGGAAGGCCATTCTGACGATGTTCAGCAAGGAGTGCGCGAGCTGCTATGTCTCTCAAAATAGGACTCCATGATGCCTTGGTGAAAGGGATGATCTGCTCTTTTCCTGAAAGAACGTCATCGGTGAATCCGCCGTTATGGAGCACCCGAGAATCAAAGCTTTGCATGGAATATGAGTGCAAGGTGCACAGACGCCTGAAGTCATGTTGTAAGGTGTCCAAGAGGTGTAGCGCCGGCGGTGGATGGAGCATGCATGTAGCGATTATTACAGCACAGTAGACTCTTGTTAGATATACGTCGTTTACCTGACCTAGTAGACACTGAATTAATACTAATACATCATCTGGGCGTTAACCGGGCCCCATGATGCCTGCGGTGATCTAGTTTCTCATACAAGATCACTGTTCTCCCGTAACTTGATCTCATAATATCCTCTATACTTTGATTGAGAGATTGCTGGAGCATCGCCTTCGGAGCCCCACTAGCCATGTGAGTTGTGGTAAAACGCAACTTCATAGGATCATGCTGCAAATATTCGCCAACTCTTTGACACATCTAATGGAACCGTATCAGCCAATGCAGAGGTTAAGGGACGTGATACGTTACCGTATCATATTTATGCTTGCTAAGTACAAGTTTGAATTCGGGATGGTTACTGTTTGGTTTCTTATGTTTCGGACGGAAGAAGATCATCACACGGTTTTGGAGGAAACCATAGAAATGGATGGGGTTCGAGTAAAGGCCTTGAAGCTCGAAATCATGAAGCCTTTTGGATACTTTGGTAAGTATACGGATAGTACTATACGAAGGACTTACTCCTGGCTTTCCAGCTCAACCTGGAAACAGATAACATCTCCGTCCTGGATTTCGCTCTGAGCGAACGTCAGCTTGGGCTTCATCAACTCAATCATGCCTGGTTTGACTTCCTGATGGTCGTCCGTCACCATCTAGGCCAAAGAACGAGGAACAGAATGAAATCTACCTCGTACAAACTCAAAGGAACACCAGGTGTCCACCTCATGTGCCCATTGATGATCGGATGAAGTTCCTCCACCTTGCTGTCACGCGACACGTACACCTTCCCGACACCAAGTAATGTCTGTTTTGACATGTCAAAGTGCTTAAGGAACAATATGATGTGCCCTGGCGGAGGATAGAGCTATGGTTTGACATCAAATAAGCAGGAAATCTGCGAAAGGTAACGACGTACGTTGCATGGGCCTGTTATTACATCAAGGTACAGACAGAGGTCCTTCCGAGTTGCGGCCATGTTGTTGCAAATCATTTCGACAGCTGACATTAGACCACAGCATAAGTCGCGCGAGTAAGGCCCGAACAGAATAACACACGCACTGAGCGACGGACAGTCCTCCGGAATGGGTGCATCAGGACGCACGGTCTTGTTCTGTCTGTTGACAAGGACCCACAATCGGACCTTGTCGACGGGGAGCACGAAGTAGGTCACAACTTGTGACTTCAAACCACTGTAAGTCAATTGTTTGGAGACGCGGAAGGTGGGCAAGTCCGATTGCGGCCAGTTCTTCTCATCAAGCGTGGCCAAATCAAAACCTTCATGGCTTGCAAAAGTATCGTCCGTGATCACCTGTCTTTCTGTTAAATAACGGCAAAGGGAGCGTAATAACTACAAACCCTAGCAGTCAAGAACAGGGACTCTTCCGCGCGTTCCCTCTTGGCTTGAAGATGAGGACGTTCCTCGAACCACAGAACACCGGTAGGATCTTCGAGTACGCGAACGTACACGGTGACGTCAACAGACTTTTCCTCAATTATTGGCCGAGAATGACCCGTCTGAATGTTGAACAATTTGCGCAACTCACTGAAGCGAGTGAAACCCCAGTCAGAGGCTTCCGCGCTGAAACGATGGTGAGCATCTACGGCAGTGAAAAATCAATCGTTGATCTAGGACAGAGGAAGAAGAAGGACGCTTACGAGCCACAGTGTAGATCGTGGGATCATGAATGTTTGAGATAACCAAGGCCAGCTGAGCGCAAGTATGCCAGTCCTTCGGTGATTCCTTGTGCTCTGCATGGTCAAGGTACACCGATACGACGTTACTGGACGACAACGAAGGATTTCCGAAAGGAAACAATAGAATACGCCTGGGAGTATACTCGATGTCACGAAAGTGGTATTAGTTGGAAGGGCACGGACCATTTATGACCACCGCAATCGAACTCGGGACTGGTTGTCTTCTTGTCCAGTTCGTCCCAGTTGGTTAGTCTCCATGTATAAACCTGGAAGTCCTTGACATCGTGACCAAGGTTCGGCAAGTGTTTCGCAGCAAAGTCTTCGTCTGAAGGAATATCAGCAAGGGATTCCTTTACGGAAGGACGTTAGACTGACGATCATAAACGGAAACGACGGCATCGATGCCTTCCGTTATGGAATCCATGATATCGCAATGGAGGGGATGAGTGCGCTGCCGTCCAGATTGTCACCAGGCATTAATGTTTAAACGTGTCCCCTTCCTGTGCGAGTTAGGGAGTGCACGTGGGGGGATCATCTGAGATCTAACCACAGCCTGAGGATGACCACATTAAGGAGGAGAGGTTGATGAAGATAATAACTCCACCCTGTGCAAGACGTGCAGACCTCGCGTTATTCTTTCCTTCCAAGAATAACCTTTTCCACCGTGCATTTCGTGTTGCATGACTGCCACAACCATCTGCAAGACGGCCAAGGCCCAATTACAGCGTTTTTGAACTGTTTTTCAATTGTCAGAGTCCTTGGCAAGTGCTGTTTGGCAGCCCATCGTCATGAGTCCATGATATTATGGTGAGTCTCACTCATGCCCGAATCGCTGCTCTCTGGCAGGCAAGCAGGTGCTGGATTTCATGACTGCAAACAACCCCCCGCTGCACGAGCCACAGAAATTTGTCTTCGCACATGGGAAGGTGACTTGGATTCTGATACTGCCAGTGGCTCTTGTAACTCGGATTTGCATTTCGACGACGGATCGGGTGGAGTGGCGTCGCTTTTACCATTACACGCTGTACCCGCACCACAGGTTGACGACGCACTACTGACTGATTACTCGCCTCGGACAGTTATTCAACGTGTTGCTTCTCGTACAGCAGCCGAATGAAGAGAGTACAAGAAGATCGCTGCGGAGAATGAGATCGTCGCCTTAGGACTCGGACCTGACATCACCTCCAAGAGCATTCATACGAAAGTTCTGTAAATCCTGCGATGTGTGTGTAGGGTTTGGGCTTATAAACCACTAGAGATTTGGTGTGCTTGTTCGTTTTCTCTTCGACTGTTTTCGTTGGTTTACCTGTTACGGAGGCAGAGATGGACCCGAGTAATGCGTTATGTACGCCATCGATTGAAGCCGGACTTCTACCATCATACCCCTGCCGATACCGAAGTCGTCGACTCGTTACATATGTTGCTTACCATCGTCTGCACTTTTACCTCGCGACGAGTGCTCATAACCCTCGCATTACATGCACTCCCGTAGTTGTCTTCCTCGCTATCGTCCGTCGATACCTACCTCCACGTTACGACGATATCTGCACCTTTCGAAAGAAGACATGCACCCTGTTCCCTGGTCGAGACCAAGGTGGCCGTTTCTCCAGCCTGTCAACGTTTGGATGTGGCACGAGACTGAAACGCTCAGCGTTGTTGCCTGCCGACAATATGTGACCACACTTGACCACAACACGGCACAAGGCATTGAATAGTCCCATCGCCGCCGTTCTTTGCACCCGTCCTCCAGTACTGCCTCTCGCGGACCTGCCAAAGAGAAACAAGCATCGCAGCAGCTCGCCAAACTCGACGTTTACTCGAAGCAGTGCTCAGCCCACCATCACAGCTCAGCGAGCTTGAAATCGAGTAGGTGATCGATACCGGTCAAAGCGATCGTCTGTTCTTCTCCAAGTCTAACATCAGTCACAAAGTCGACGGTACCAGGTTTCTCGTTGGTTATTCGCGGGAACAACTTCCGGCTGGTGAGTATGACTACAGGATCGAAGCGGACAATATTTTTCATAGCGCCATAAAGCCATCACAAACGCAACCGCAGCAAAGCCAGCGGGGTCTAAAGGATAGGAGCACTGTTTCGACCTTCCCGGTTGCGTCATTGATGGGCTTAGAAGGGACTGCCCAAACGATAACCCTTTGCGGCACACGATTTCTATGCCGATACACTAATAGGCTTGATGCTCTTCCGTAGATTGGAGCGCTGTAGTTGTTGGTGCATGCGAGGCTGTAGTTACCTATCAAGCAGCATGCCGTGAATAAGGAGAGCAAGATGGGAGATATTTGGCGGTTGCAGGTGATGGAGGTAAATTGTTTCATTTCTTTGGTGCGCCGTCATAATCTTGTAAGATAATATAGCTAGTAATGCTCTTTTGGTGCATCTCGCTGGGGTGGTGCACGCCTTGACGAACCTGCTGATACACTTAAGGAGTGAAGCCCAGATGTGTTTTATCATTCTACGAGGTCTTGGTTTTGTGGGTAGGATTCGGAGAAGTCCCATGTTATATCGGGACTGAGTAGAGCGAGGGCATTGATACATACACTGATTGTTTTTCTGACATTGGATCATCGCCGACCGGAGATCGACATGCCTATACACCATTCCTTCGACGCACTTCTACCAACCCTCCCCCCATGGCGACGTCGTGCTGACGAAAACGCTGGAACTTGTGGAGACGCCAGGACGCGTTGGCTTTCCAAGGCCCCGGTGGGTGCATACCAGGACTCAGACAAGCTGAGGGGTCCCTAGTGACAGCGCGCTATGGTGGTTAAGATGTATCTCGGGACGTTGTAAACGCAGTCACCTTTACAGACACTCAAGTCGTAGGGGGAGATCGTTATGGTTACATTCGTCAATGGAAGATTGAAGACGATACAGATACCAACAGGTCCAACCATGCCAGGGGGGAACTGTGTCTATTCTATTGTCGTTTCCGTAGATGGGTGGTGGATTGTGTCCGGAGAATGGGGAAGCAAGGTGATCGTCTGGGATGCGGCCATTAATTCATGAAAGAGTGCTCGAGTTCACAGATGACGTGGGTTACATGTGACAGTCGACATTTCCAGCGACTCTACTAGAATTACCTTTGTGGCTGAGGACGCGGTCAGGATATTTAACTGCACTTCTGGTATGCGACTCTTTCCTCTCCTGCCACACCCTGGCGCTACTGGTGTCAAGTTCTCCCCAGACAGCAGTCGATTTGCTACCGCCTCGCCGGATCACGGTTTCCGCATATAGAGCGTCCATAATCCGGTATCTCGTTCGCTTCAGGCGCTGAAGGTTCAACCAGGAACACATTATGGGAGTCCATTCCGTTGGCCTGGTCTTCTGATGGGCAGTATCTGTTCGTCGCCGCGACAGGCAAAACCATCTGCTTCAACGTTTCCAAGTCTTCCTTTTCAGAATGGTCGATCCATGGAACTACTCAGTCTCCGGCAAACTACTATAGCATCCAACGACGGATTCATTGCGTGTTCCGCAGGGTCATCGGTTTCACTCGTGTCCTGGCATAAGCAGATCCATAGCCTTAATAATCTACTGCATTGCGCTCTTGCTAAGCGGGGGATATCTGACATGCGGACTCAACGACGAGAAAATGACTATTCACAATCTCAGAGACGTCCTTCCCCCTAATAAGTATTTCGACCACAGTGTAAGTGTACATCCCCCATCACACTACATGACACTTCAATCCGCAAGCAACTGCACCCTTATCAGCTTCCGCGCACACGGGTGAGTGATGAGGCACTCAAATCATTGACACAGAATAACCCGATGAACACGGAAACGCTACTGTCAGAGGAGATCACAAGTGTTTCAAGTCCTAGCCACTACGCGCTAGCAAACTGCCCTCTTGTTGGAGTACGTTTGAACCATTTCGCCCCTTGCGATAGGGAATGTAGCACAGGTGAGACTACTGTCTGACTACCCCAGCTGCCTTTTCACTCACACGCATCTGAAGTTCGGCCATAGACGATCAACTTGGCCAGGTGCTTCGTGCGGCCTCCCATTCTTGTACTGTGATAAGGTATCAAGGATGTGTGGTCGATGGTCCGCGTTGGGGACGAGTTTCTTCGCGCACGAGGTCTCCCCTTACTCGACGGCAAGGAACGGATGATAACGAACGAGACCTTCGTGATGTCGGGAGGCGTCAATTTTCCCATAACTGCCATCATCAAATGCCTTCACCACTCAATCGGGCCCTTGATCTCCTATATACGCGCATTTATTATTTCGAACGCCGCGCGGAAGAATGTTCCAGATCAATGGTTCTATGTACCGCATGGATGGACAAGGGAGCAGGAATGATTCATCTATGTATGGCGGTACTACAATCCCCACCGACTACTTCGTTACATGCTGCACTTTTCGATCTCATCCCTACCAATGCACCGATCTCCCCACGGGGTTTGTAGAGCGCTCTGCGCTGTACTGTTGACCTGACCTTTAACTCGGTCTTTGTGGACGGAGACATGTTCACCAACGATATGACCATCGCTCTGGCGAATGGGGCCTGTAAGGTTGAGGAAATCGATGAAGGGACAGATCCGGATGGATATCATATATATCGCATTTTTAGGGATGTGTTGACAACATTTTCAATCGATCTCCCGAAACTGGTCGTGAAGGACGGTGAAGGTGCCACCAGGTTTGTAGAAGTATCCGTCGAGGTACGTATTTCCCCGCACAGCATTGTTCACACCGAATTATAGTCTGACACGTAAACAGAAAGAATACAGCATCGTACGCAGACACGCACTGCGTCGCTTCGATCGTCTCTACACCCGTACTTGTCAAAACGACTTCACGGCGAAGATGCCAAGGAAGTACTAATTGCGCTATCCTCCCACACCATTCCTCACTTATACACCTTCACCTACGCATTAGCTGGAGCTGCATCCTCTCCTCCGCACATTCAGCATCCCGTTTGATCCACCATCGTAAGCATTTCGCTTATTCCCTCATTGCCTAAAAATTTGCCATCTACGCCATTACCCGTCCTCATCAACGGCGAACTCGCCGGTGACGACGAAGCGCGCATATTGGAAATATTGGGACAGCACGAGTTTGGGATCGTGGTGGATCTGAGGGATCAGGGGTGCAGGTGGGAAGGAGGGAGCAAGGTATTGGTCGTGTGATTTTCTGCGTCTGTTGAAGGGCTGTGATGACGTGTATGTGCAGATCTTATATTTTTGCTATAGGAATATGTCGGGACCAATGGAGGTTATCGTAGTTGGGTGACTCTGCATAACCCCGCGCAGGCATGAGTACGGATATCGAAGTTCATAACTTGGACCCAGTTGTGTGGACTGGGCGAGGAGGCTAGATCGTGCAAGACAAACTCTGATAGGATGGGGCTACATGTGCAGAAACGCATGAACAAAAGTACCTAGCAGTGACAATCCGAACTCGGTAAGTAGATCTGCTGGTAACGCGTACTGGTGAGGAGAGTAGGGCTTCAGTGGGAAGGACGATTACATATCCCCCAGAAAAGTGCATATGTGGGGTAGTACGTGGTTTTCGATACTTGAAACTAAAATTTTTTAGCAGGGGGTCCTCGTGTACCAACCATTTTGCCGTTGATTATGTCCTCGACCTGAAAACTAGCGCCATATTTGGTAGTACAGCCATGACCAGCTTTTCTTAAATCGGAAGACTCAGAAGTCGCTTCACTGATCTTTTCCTGTATTGCCGGATGACGACTGGAAAGCCATATCACGTCCAGGACCCCGCAGGAAGATACTTGCAGAGAGTGGTCGTCTGGCTGGCCGTGGATCATGTAGCAAGACAATGCCAGTAAGAGGATGGATATGGACAGGCCCAAGGAAACCTATTACACCACGGAGTAAGGAAGAAAATAAACCAGATATTATCCGGGGTCAAGTGGTAAACGTACCGGTGTGACATTTATCTGCGATCACGAATCAAAGTTCTGTGACTAAGAGAGAGATTGAATGCTCACAGTCAGCTGGTATTGGAGCGAACCATCGGCCGAATTAGGCACGAACAGTGTGATGCTCATTAATGAGGACGAGGTGACATGGAGCCCGGCAATCCCCAACAAATACAATAGAATAAGCCACACACTCTTGGCTACCTCGTCGTTGGAAAGGACGGCGATAGCAGAAATAATGCCCAACCACGCAGTACACTTGTCATGAATTTCTGTCAGTGTTCGCTCGTGCGCGAGAGTACTGCGGAAAGCGAGCTGCTGGGTGAGCCAAACCAGAATGTAGCCATACAACTGGTCCATGAGGCGTCTTACTGAGAAAATGCACACATAAAGAAACAGAACTCACAATGCTGAATGCCAGTAAGCCAATGACGATGCCGACAGAAGCGATGTCACCCGAACCAGTTAGGCCATTGACATTTTCCTTCGTTCGGTATTTGTACAACAGCAGCAGCACGATGTGTGCGAGGACAAGGATGATATGCAATAGATAGCATAGCACCCTATAGAAAGCCCATTTCGAGGGTAGCGAACACCCGCATAACGACGATCCTGATGATGGTGGAGTATGAGACGTTCGGAGGCATTCAGTGAATATGTCATGATCATACCTTGTTCAAGATCAGCTTGTGCCATGAACTAGAAATAACAAGACGTGCCAGACCAGGAGGGGATTTGTGCTTGGCTTCGAGCGAGTCCTGGGTGCTACCCCCAAGCTCTGACAAACTACTTAAATATATCCCGGATAAGCGCCTAAGCTGCACCATGCGTGTGCAGACCGATCAGGTGACCACGTCCTGGTGAATGAGGGTCTGCGAGTTATTCATACTGTTCTTGGCCTCATTAACTCAATTGTTGCGAACTCATGATTGCCTTGAGGATGAATACATACATAATTGCCAAACTTTGTTTGATTTTTTCTTTCCATTTGCAAACCGAAATCACCCATGAGGCAACCTTCGGGCGTCTTTCGTACAGACTCCGTATAGATCCAGCGCTGAGAATAATACTGTATACAGGACGATACGGAGGCGGCAAGGTAAAAAGTACTCACCAAATGGAGTATGGAACATACACAAGGGAAATGCCAATGATGTTTTCGCTTTGAATAAACAACCAAGTTGTCTCCACAAAAAGGTGATGCTGTCGTACGGCGGTTCGCACCGAGTAGCAATGTAAACATGACTTCTGCAAGGTTGCGATTTTGAAATTTGTTCCCGCAAACGAGTATAGAAGTAGTCTGAACCATCCTACAGGTGACATTTCCACGAAGCGAAAGGTGATTTCAATTCTGATGAGACTACCTTCTCGGTTCAACAGTAGCGCTCATCAAATAAGCGTGGAATGGAAGACAAAGAAAACTCATGGAGACTGTATGCCCGAGCGCCTGGAATAAACTGACTGACGCAGTTTAGATCTGTTGCTTATTACATAAGCCAGTGCCACGGAAGTCACCGGAGTCCTACACCCACATATTCTCCAGTTTCGTTGCAAAGATTATCATCAGAGGTATTCGAAAAAAGTATCTGTCATGACCCTATCTGGCCGGGCTCCTTCTCTGGGGTGCGTCAGAAAGCGAAGTGTATTTTGGTTCCACGATTACGTTCCTTGATGGGGTGTTGCTTAATTACTCTACAGTGGGCCCACGACATTTATGGCAACGGCGAAAAGTTGCCGGCTGGACTCCTGCTGTCTTGTGAAGGAGTTAACGCGAGACAACGTGGTGGCTGCGAGGTCATGATGCATTGGCGCTCGAACCACTGATAGCAAAGTTGGTCCACATCTGGAAGTGTTTTCTACCTGTCGCTACGCGATTACGCGTATCTGGGTACGTGTTTTGGGAATGGTGGCCAGAGAAGTATGTGACCTTGTGGAACACCGAGTGGGTGAGCGCCAGTTCATGGAATTTGTCCACCCTTTTAGTCGCATGAAGGCCAGCACTGAACTGGTATCGAAGATGCGTGGTCGTTGGGGGCGAGCTTCTTTGCGCACAAGGTCTCCCCTTACTTGATGGCAAGGAGCCGACGACGACGAACGAGACCCTCGTGATGCCGACAGATGCCATCGGCGTCGATTTTCCTGCCATCCACATGACTCAATCGGACCCTTCATATCCCATATATGCGGTCGCATCTACGCCTACAACATGAGACGCTGTAGCGCGCACATTCAGGACGACAGATACATCTCCAAAACTGCGCGTGAGAACGTTCCAGATCAATGGTTCTGTGTAACGCGTGGCGGGCATGGACAAGGGAGCAGGGATGATTCGTCCACGCATGGCGGCACTACAATCCCTACCAACTGCTTCCTTACATGCTGCACTCTTTGGTCTTATCCTCACCAATGCACTGGTCTCGCCATGGAGTTCGCAGAGCACTCTGCGCTATGCTGTTGACCGGACCTTTAACTCGATCTTTGTGGATGGAGACATGTCGACTAATGATACGACCATCGCTCTGGCGAATGGGGCCAACAAGGTTGAAGAAATCGATGAAGAATTAGAGGTTGGATATCACATTTTTAGGGGCGAGTTTACAATGTTTGCGATTGACTTATCGAAACTGGTCGTGAGGGACGACGAAGGTGCCACCAAGTTTGTAGAAGTACCCGTCGAGGTACAAATTTCTCCGCACAGCATTGTTCACACCAGTTTATATACTGATGTACAAACAAACAGAATACAGCATTAGGCGCGCACTCGTCAAAACAGCTCTCCACCATGAAGACGCCAAGGAAGTACAGTGCTATCCCCCCACGCCATGCCTTACTTATACACCTTCACCTATGCATTGCTCTCCTGCACATCCTCAGCAGCCCTCAGCACACTGCTTGATCCACCATCGTAAGCGTCTCGTTCATTCCCTCATTGCCTAAGAACTTGCCATCTACCCCCCCGCCTACCCTCATCAACGGCGAACCCGCTGGTGACGACGAAGCACGCACCGGAGATATTGGGACAGCACAAGTTTGGGATCGTGGTGGATCTAGGGGGTCAGAGTGTGGGTGGGAAAGAGGGAGTAAGTCTGTTGAAGGGCTTTGATGACGTGCATGTGCAGATCTTAAATTTTTGCTGTAGGAATATGTCAAGACCTGGAGATTATCGTAGTTGTGCGACTCTGCGTAACCCCAACGCAGGCATGAATACGGATATCGAAGTTCATAATTTGGACCCAGTTAAGTGGACAGGGTAAGGAGCCAAATCGTGCAGGACAAACTCTGATAGGATGGGGTTACATGTGCAGAAAAGCATTGACAAAAGTACCTAACGGCCGTGACAGTCTGAACTACTAAGTTCCGGTCTGTGGTAACTAGGCTCGTTGGTAACATATACTGGTGAGAAGAGTAGGGCTTCAGCCCCAGAACAAGTGCATGTGCAGTGTAATACGTAGCTTCCGATACCTGAAACTAAGACCCGCCTTCCTTGGGATTAGAATCTTGTATACCACCAGCCTGAGGGTCGTTTTTGTCTCCGGTAGGGCAGTGACGACAACATAATCCTTCAGCGATTTTGTCCACGGACTCCAAATAGCCATATTTGGTGGTACATAAATGACCAGCTTCTCTGAGGTCAGAAGTTCTAGATTTTGCATTACCGATCACTCTCAGTATCTTCTCATGGTGACTGGAAAGCCACGTCACTTCCAGGATCCCGCAGGAGGATAGTTCCAAACTGGAGTCGACTGGCGAGTTATGGATCATGTAGAAAGACAATGCCAGTAAGAGGATGGATATAAACAGGCCGATGGAGACCTATTGCACCACGGTGTAAGGGTGAAATTATAAGTCGGCTAATACCCAAAGTAAAGTGGTAAACGCACTGGTGTGACATTTATCTGTGATCATGAGTGAAAGCTCTGTGACTAAGAGAGAGATCAAATGCTCACGGTCAGCTGGTATTGGATCGGCCCCCCCGTATCAGGCACGAACAGTGTGATGCTCATTAATGAAGACGAGGTGACATGGAACGCGAGAATCCCCCCAAAGTAAAGTATGACAAGGTACACACCCCGTGCTACCTTGTGTTGGCTCAAAAGGAGATGGATAGCTGCACCAATACCGGTCCACGCAGTAGTCTTGTCATGAATTTCTGTCAGTGTCTGCTCCTTCATGAGGTTGCTGCGAAAAGCGAGCTGTTGGGTGAGCCAAACTAGAAGGATGCCGTACAGCTAGTTCACAAGGCGTTTTACTGAGGAAAACGATCATGTGCAAAGAAAAAGAAGTCACAACGCTGAATGCCAGTAAGCCAATGACGACTCCGACAGAAGCAATGTCACCAGAACCAGTTATGCCGTTCGCAGTTTTCTTTGCTCGGTATTTGTACAACAGCAACAGCACGACATGTGCCAGGACAAGGATAATGTGCAATAGATAGCATAGCACCTTATAGAAAGCCCATTTCGAGGATAGCGAACACCCGCATAACGGTGATCCTGATGATAGCTGGAGTATGAGACGTTCGGAGATATTCAGTGAATATGTATGTCACGATCGTACCTTGTTCAACATCAGCTTGTGCCATGAGCTACAAATAGCAAGACGTATCAGACCAGGAGGAGGGGGTGTGTGCTTGGTTTCGAGCGGGTCCTGGGTGCTACCCCCAAGAGACCTTATAAACCGCTTAAATATATCCTGGATAAGCGCCTGAAGCTGCACCGTGCGCGTGCAGACATCAGGTGACCATGTCTTGGTGAATGAGGGTCTGCGAGTTATTTATACCGTTCTTGGACTCATTAACTCAGTAGTTGCGAACTCAATTGCCTTGAGGATGAATACATACATATTTGCCAAACTTTGTTTGATTTTTTCTTCATTTGCAAACCGAAACCACCCATGAGGCAGCCTTCAGGCGTCTTTCGTACAGATTCCGTATAGGTCCAGCGCTGAAAATGATACTGTAAGGGGAATACGGAGGCACACAGGGTTAAAGGGTACTTACCACACACGGAATGTGGAACATATACAAGGGAAATGCTAATGGTGTTTTTGCTTTGAATGAATAATCAAGTTGTCTCCAAGCAAGGGTGCTGCTGTCACAAGGCAGTTCGCACCGAGTAGCGAAGTAAACATGACTTCCACAAGGTTTCGATTTTAAAGTTTGTTCTCGCAAACTGACAAGTATCGGAATGTCCACGAAGCGCAGGGTAATTTCAATTCTGATGTGACCACCTTCTTGGTAGCGCTCATCAATTAAGCATGGAATGGAAGACACAGAAAACTCATGGAGACTGCATGCCAATGCAGGTTTTGAGCCTTGCTTGGCGATCCGACGTGCCCCGACATGCATGATATAAGTTTAGATCTATTGCTTAGCCTGTGCCACAGAAACATCCTACACCCACATATTCTCCGTTTGCGTCGCAAGGACTATCATCATAGGAATTCAAGAAAAGTGTCTGTCATAACCCTATCTGGCAGGTCTGGCAGTGACCCTTCTCTGGGGGGCATCGGAAAGCGAAGTGCATTTTGGTTTCACGGTTACGTTCCTTGTTGAGCTGTTTCTTAATTACACTACAGCGGGCCCATCACATTTATGGCAACGGCGAAAAGTTGCCAGCCGGACCCCCGCAGTCTCGTGAAGGAGTTAACGCGAGGAAACGAGGTGACTGCGAAGTCATGGTGCATTGGCGCTCGACTGATGGCAAAGTTGGACCACGTCTGGAAGTGTTTTCTACGTGTCGCTACGCGATTACGCGTACCTGCTCTTAGGGTTGTGAACGAGTACGTGTTGTGGGAATGGCGGCCAGAGAAGTTTGTGGCCTTGCGGAACGCCGAGTGGGTGATGACTCGATAATGAGCGCTATGAGCGCCAGCAGTTAGTGGTTAAGGTTTCGTCCACCCCTTTTAGCCGCATCAAGGCCAGCTGCACAAACCACCCCATATGCATATAATGACATATGTAATATTTAACTATTAATATCTATTCAAGTCCTCGCCTTACGCTTTCCCGGGCCATGCTGCCGAACGGGCCTACATGTGTTGCAATTTTTTTCTTTTTCTTTCGCTCGCCCAGTTCTTATCAAGTTGTGGAACTGACTTTGTAATACACGCCTAAAATTTTTCAAGGGAAAGGACTGTAAACGCGCTTGACTATGCACGTGATCGCGCGTTTCGTCAACTGGGAACGTGGAAGGTCTTATATTGCCGGGTCACCGCCGCGTGTAAGTCAACGATGCTATCGCCTTTAAACTCTAAGACAAGCTATATTGGCGGGCTTGCCAGCGAAAACGATGGGTGCGTACCAGCAAGTTGCGAACCGGATCGAGAGGGTATTTCAGAGTACAGGTAAATGCAGTCGCCTTTGTAGTAGACGAAAGTCAGGCCGCTGGAGGAGATGAAAATGGTTACAATTGTCGATGGAAGATTGAAGACGGACAGCAGCGGACTGGCACTATCTGGTCTCTTGCCGTTTTCCAGGATGGACGGTGTTTCTGTCTGGGACCACGGGAACATGGGATGCGATCACTGATGAAAAAGCACTTGAGATCACAGACCACACGCATCGAGTATTCTGGATGGCTACCTCGAGCGACTGTACTAAAATTGCCTCCGTGGATAGCGACAGTGCTCGGATGTTCAGCATCACTTCCGGTCTTCGACTCTTTCCTCCCCTCCGACACCCTACGGTTGTCAGTATCAAAGTTCTTCCCAGCGGCAGCCGATTTGCTACCGCGTTTGATTTCAACAGCTTCCACATCTACAGCACTCACACTGGCAATACCATGTTCGATTCAGGTCCCAACGGTTCAATCCATTCACCAGCGTCCGTCACTCTGTTAGTCTGGTCATCCGATGGCCAGCAACTGTTTGTCAGCACAATAGGAAGAATCACTTGTTTCGACCTTTCCAACCTCTTCGATATGGTCCATTCATGAAACTCGATATTGGGCATCCATAGTATCCAACGGCAGCTTCGTCGCGTGTTTCGCAGGCTCATCGGTTTCGCTATGGGATTGCATCGGATCGGTAGCGCTATTACACATACCGCAGAGATACTCTCTGTTGCTCTCTCATTAAGCGGGGGGTATCTCGTATGCGGACTCAAAGGTGGGAAGATCACAACGCACAATCTCAGAGATATCCTTCTCCCTGAGAATTTCTATCATCGTGTAAGTGTATATGCACTCATAGCGTTCGCATAGCTGATGATGATCATCGACAACTACGTGCTACTCAGCTTCCGCTCGTACGAGTACGAGTGAGTGACGAGACCCTCGAATCATGGTCACAAGACGACCCTACGAACACCGAAAGGCTGTTATCAGAGAAGATCACTACCGCTTCAAGTCCTAACCACTCCTTGCTTGCGAGCCGCGCTCTTATACAAGTACGTCTGAAACATATAACACTTGCGATAGAGGACGCAAAGGAGGTAAGTCCACTTTCTCTCTGCTCCATGCGCATGTTCACTCACATCCACCTCAAGTCCTCCAGGTTCAGCCGTCAGCTATGGGCCATATCGCGATGGCGATTGCTCTACTTGGTCAGGGCGATCGAGAAGGTGTGCTATGCACATTCGACTATTCCTTCCATGATTGCGAGCCTCGTGACATCAGACTTCTCTTGCTACTGAAGGTGCGTTAGGTGACCTACATATTTTTCACAATTAATTTATGTTCCGCTCAGTCTTGTCTTCGAATCCGGAAACCAAGCAGAGGCGATAACGCGCGTAGAGTACCTTGCTACGAGAGCAAGCAATGACGACGACGAGCAGGCTATCTACCTTTGCACCCAGGTAGGTGCCTCACATGATACAGACATCGAAGTATCACTGAACACTCCACAGATCCTTGGAGTTATGCACATGAAGAAGGGAAATTACGGACGCGGGATACCATTGATCGAGCGTGCAAAGGACGTAGCCCCAAAGGACAAACAATGTCCTTCTCTAAGGACGATCTTGCTCGTAGGTCCGTTGCCATCACTACCTATCCATCTAACCCTTCGTGAAGATATTTGGGTGGAGTTTCAACGGCCTGGATACCGTTGCTCAGCAATGTCCATGTGAAACCCTCTATGCTGAAGAACGCAGCGACGAGACCTTGAAATTCTCCTCGGCATCATCAAGGTATCAGACGAGGAGATCCTGGGGAGCAAGGCAACTGTAGCCTGGATCGCAGGAACGTCTTGCAGCCGCTAGTCTGGTGGGTGTGCATGTTACATAATGTCCGTTATCAGATTTCACCAAGAAATGCGTGATGACACCACGCTATAACACAGTACTCTACTGCGCTGTCCATCAGTCGTCTTTTTGTCATGTGGAGCAGAGCTCTGGCGGCAAAAGGATTGTGCGAAGATGCACTGCAGGATGCGAACGAGGCATGTGTGGTGTCTTTCTTGTGTGAGTCAGTTCGCTACAATTGCTGTATAGGCAGTGAGAGCGGATTCCTCCTACCCTTGGGGTTATGAGACGAAGTACGTGACGCTTCATGCAGTGAAACGGTATGACGAAGCGATCGATGCTTTCGGGTCTATGCTACAAACAATCGAACACACTCATGATCCCGCGATTAGGCGTATGTGCCAAGCTCGCTTATATACGCAATGGACTCCTGCATGATGTCTATTGAACTGCACCAGCCATGTATTCGTGGCATGAACACATGACTGATGCAGTTTAACGGACATGGTGCTTGCCAGTTGATATTACCATCCAGAGTTCTACCTCTTTCCATGACCGGCACGACGTTACAAATGTGTTGTGCAATTAGCTTGATGAACCTGCAAAACGTGACACCGAATCCGCTTTGGAAAGGCGCTGAAGACGACAAAAACGTCTCCTTTGCAATCGAAAGACTTTCCAGTACGCCATGCACATTGGAGGACGGACAGTGATGAGAGCAACCGATGACTTGGTCGAGTTTCCCTGTAACACGTATCCACATCCTCAAATGCAATCCATGAATGATCCCTTGACTCGCTGCAACGTTTCCTGGAAGTGCCTGATATCGGGTCGTCCGAACTTCTTGGTCACTTCCCTGAACGACCCTTCAAGCATGGAGTACGTCTTCGAAGGCACCCAAGGAGATATGATCCCGCCGTCGCCGGCAAGTAGTCAAGCTCCTGTTATCTAAGGCAGAGACGACAATTCACAGTGAAATCAGGCAAGGTGGTATATTACTGACCTCGATAGCCTGGCAAGTAGGTCGGCCCACGAACGATGCCGCTAAAGGCAACCGTTTGTTCTTTCCGAGCCTATCGTCATTCACAAAATCGATGGTACCACCCATTCAGGATTACAACTTCAAGCTGGTGGATGTAGACACCGCTGCATGTGGAGCTATGAGAGGGTCAAGGTGAATATGATGGCCAGTAGTCAGAGCTATCATGATAAAGCTTGCTGTAGTGGCGATGTGAAGTTAGGGAACTTGCGACGACACCACAAGAGTAGGATCTTTGATGGGCTACTCGTTCCCAGACTTGACGGTCCGTATTTCAGAGGCAGTGAAAGAAAGAGTCGGGATCCCAGTGGCCCTTTTATACGATAGAGATCAGGCACGGAAACTGTCAGAGTAACAATATTGCGGGTGTCGTAGGATCAGTCAAAGTAAATGAGAAATAAAGTGAGATGGGAAGAAGTTATTCCATTACATCTAAGCATCCGCTCTTCGAGGTCGGGCCGAAACCCAACAACTTGCCAACTTCGCCTCACTGCGTTATTATGTAAATACATAATCGAACTACACTACGAAATCCTCATCCACGATGTGACTCTACTCGCGTGCACTGACCCATATCGATAGCCGCTTGAGGAACGTGTGCCATGCGTCAGTCCACGACGCATCGTTCTTTTCTACTCTGAATCCCACGACAATCTGCTTGGTGGGCACGCCGGCGAAAACTATGGGTACGTGCTAGCAATCAAAGAGGCTGCGGCGGCTGACCATGCTGGTTAAGTTGCGAAACGGATCCGCGTTATATCTCACCATAGTGATGTACGCGCAGTCACCTTCGTAGAGGAAAGCCAGGTCGTAGGAGGAGATATCCCCGGTTATATTCGTCGATGGAAGATTGAAGACGGGCAGCAGCAGGGTTCGACTATGCGGGCCAGCGACGTCGTCCGTTCTGTTGTCGTTTCCCGGGACGGGCGGTGGATGGTGTCCGGAGACGATGAAAAGGTGATCGTCTGGAATGTGGCCACTCATCAAAAGGTAGTCGAGCTCACAGAACACGAGAATCGAGTATGGGCAGTTGATATCTCGAGCGACTCCACCAGAATTGCCTCCGTGGATTACTGCAACGCCCGGATATTCAGCACCACTTCCGGTGTTCGACTCCTTCCTCCCCTCCCACACAATCAGGTCTTTGGCGTCAAGTTCTCTCCACGTGGCAGTCGATTTGCTACGGCCTCGGTTGATAACGGGTTCCGCATCTACAGCACTCAAAATGGTGACATTCTGTTCGACTCAGGTCCTCGGGGCTCAATCGGTCCATGGCCGGCCACTCCATTAACCTGGTCGTCTGATGGTCAGCAACTATTCGTCGCAGGCATAGGCAGAATAACGTGTGTCAACGTCTCCAACTCTTCGTGTTCAGAGTGGTCAATCCATGAAACTCAGAACCGTGTATCTATATCATCCAACGGCAGATTCATTGCATGTTCTGCAGGCTCATCGGTCTCACTATGGGATTGCGTGTCCCAAAAGCAAGTCGGTAGCATTATCTCACACACTGCTGAGATCAACTGCGCGCCTCTCTCACCAAGCGGGGGATATCTAGCATGTGGACTCACAGACGGGAAAATCCGAATTCACGATCTCAGAGGTGTCCTTCCCCCTGAGTATTTCTATCCTTGTGTAAGTGTACATCTACTCATATTCACGTCACCAATAATCATCTCATTGCTAACGCTTTAATACCATCGGCAATTCCATGTTGCTCAGCTTCCGCTCGTTCAAGTAAGTGAAGAGACCCTCAAATCATGGACACGGGAAGACCCGACGAATACCGAAATGCTACTGTCAGAGGAGATGACGAGAATGCCAAGTCCCAACCAGTTCGTGCTAGCGAATCGCGCTCTTATACGAGCGCGTTTGAAACATCTAGCGCATGCAATAGAGGACGTCAATAAGGTAAGTCTGCTTTCTCACCATTCTACGCATATGTTCACTTACATGCGCGTCAAGTCCCTTCAAATTCAGCCATCCCCTATCGGCCATATCGCGATGGCGATTGTTCTTCTCGGCCAGAGCGATCCAGAGGGTGCTCTACACGCATTTGACCTTGCTTTTCATGACTGTGCGCCACATGACATCAGATTTCTCCTGCTACTGAAGGTGCGCGAGATGATCTGGGTCATTGTTCCGATCAACCTTCGTTCTTCTCAGTCGATCCTTGTATTCGAATCCGGAAGTCAAGACAAGGCGATCACGCGCGTAGAGTACCTTGCAGCGAGAGCAATCGATGACCACGATGACGAGGCCGCCTACCTTTACAGCCAGGTACGTGCTTCTCATGATGCAGGCATGTAACCATCCCCGCTGATACACCCCACAGGTCCTTGGAATTATGTACATGAAGAAGGGAAATTACGGGCGCGCGATACCATCGATCGAACGTGCGAGAAACCTAGCTCCCAAGGACAAACAATGTCCTTCCCTACAGACCATCTCGCTCGTAGGTCTCCCGCCGTTACTACCTATGATCTAACCGTCCAAAAAGATATTTGGGTGGAGTTTCGATGGGCTGGACACCGTTGCTCAGCAACGTCTATGTGAAACCCTCTACGCGGAAGAGCGTACAGCCGAAGCCGTAGAAGTTCTTCTTAACATTGTCAGGACATCAGACGGAGAAATCCTGGGGAGACAAGCGACTGTCAACTGGATCGCAGGTACGTCTTGCAGCCTCTAGTCTGGTTGACGTGCACGTTGATGCCCATAATCAGATTTCACCAAAAAATGCTCTACAGTACTTGAGGGAACTGACGATCATGCCTTCGTATCTGAAAGGCATGACGGCAGCTTAACACAGTACTCTACTGCGTTTCCTCTCAGTCGTATGTTTGTCATGCGGAGCAGAGCTCGGCGGCACAAGGATTTTGGGAAGATGCAGTGCAAGACGCGAACGAGGTACGCATAATGTCCTTCATGTATGAGTCAGTTCCTTACAGTTTCTGTATAGGCAGTAAAAGCGGATCCCTCGTACCATTGCGGCTATGAGGCCAAGTATATGGCGCTTCATGCAGCGAAACGATATGATGAAGCGATCGACGCTTTCAAGTCTATGTTGTTGGTAATGGAACGTTCCGATGACTCTGCAGTTAAGCGTATGTACCTCTTTCATAGAGCTAGTACCCGCCAATGACGGTTTCACAGAACTGCGCAAGAACTACATTCCTCCATCCGAGACGATTGCGGCTATTGATCCTATCGTTCGCGCAACCCTCGAAAGTTGTCCCCTCGTCGTCATTGATGTCGTCACCGGTTACCTTTGCGACAGTCCTGAGCGGATCCGTATCTTCAAGGCTAGTCCGACGTTCAAAGAGCTTGTTTCATCCATGACGAGGGAATTGGACAACAAGCGGATCCGACGAGTGGTTGCGAGTTTTTTCGGATATGTCATGTTCTCTCACGCATGGCAGGGGAACGAGCCGTTATACCAGGACGTTAAGGAAGCCAAATCTGTGTGGGACCTTTCTGACACGCCCCTGAATGAGAAGTTACGGAATTTCTGTAAGGAGTCGCACAGACTCGGTCACAATTGGGCATGGTCAGATACGTGCTGTATCGACAAGACGACGAGCTCCATCCTGAATCAATCTCTTACATCTATGTATAAATGGTATGCGGATTCAGCAGCAACGATCGTATTCCTTGCGGGCGTAGCGCATCCATCCAAGCTCGGGGACCTTTCCCGTAGTTTTTGGATGACAAGAGCATGGACTTTGCAAGAGCTTCTCGCACCGAAAGTCATGTTTATCTATGACTCCGAGTGGAAACCATACCTTGGCGATACAGGCGCGAACCACAAGAAATCCCAGGACATCATGCAAGAGCTAGCAGACGCTATCAGTATTCCCCGTGGAACCATCATCACGTTCTCTCCAGACGATCTTGGGGTGCGCGAGAAACTTCGTCTCGCTTCGACGCGCAATGCGACGGTCAAGGAGGACGTCGCGTATTCTCTGATTGGCATATTCAAGTCCGATATCAGACCTCACTATGGCGAAGGAGCCGACGCTCTCGGACATCTCCTGGAAGAGATTGTGGCGCGTTCCGGCGAGGTCACTGTGCTTGCATGGTCAGGGAAGTCATCGTCATACAATAGCTGCCTCCCGGCCGCCGTTTCTGTCTACAGCAGCCAAACTCCTTACAACCCTCCGTCACTCGGAGGGAAAGAAATGGAAACTCGCATCGCGGAGTTACGTGGCAAGTTGACCCAGAAAGAAGCCCTGAGTATCTATGATCAGATCAACTCTCTTCCACCTGCCCGTTTCGCTACTCGACGTCTACATCTTCCATGCATCATCTTCCCTGTAAAAAGACTCAGTATACCGGAGCCACCAAGGGGAGATGAGAAGCTATATCGTGCGAGAGTATTAGGGCTTGGAACTGTGGATTTCATGACTGCAGACGATCTCCCCCTGCACGAGACCCAGAAAGTAGTCTTCGTGCATCCGTGGATCCGTCACATCCGAGGCCCGAGTATTGGGGTGGCCTGGGGAGGTGATTTGGAGTCTGATTCTGATTCTGATTCTGACTCGGATTTGTATTTTGACGCTGCATCGGATGAGGTTGCTCCCCCTTCGCCATTACAAGCTGTGCCCACGCCCCAGGTTGACGATCATAGCCGGGCGCTAGAGATGATTGCTCGCCTAGGACAGCCTTTCAGTGCATTGCTTCTCGTACAGCGGCCGAATGGGGAGTACAACAGGGTTGCTGCGGAGAATGAAATCGTCGTCTCCGGACTCGGAACTGACATCACTACCAAGACCATTCAGGCGAAAGTTTTGGAAATCTTGTGAGGTGTGTGTGTGGAGTTTGGGCTCAGCTACTTGTCTATGAAGTTGAAGTTGGTCTGCCTTTCGTCTTTTAACGGTTGTTTTCCTTCCTGTCGTTTTCATTGGTTTTGCTTGCTATATGGCGAGCAGACGGAGCCTCGAAAGTCCTCATATTAATACGACCTACTCAATACCTGAGCCTGAGTTGCAGAGACGTTCATATCCAAACTTTGCCATGGACCATGACAGTGTCATGTTTGACTGCTCAGGATGACACGAGAGATCATTAAAGTATCATTCACCAGTACTCACTGCCTACTCACTGCCAGGTGTACCCTCTCCATAACTTCTCCATCCCCTGTTACAAATACATCCTGGAGTATTAGCCCCAACAGCCTGGGTACGTGGTTTTTTCCGGGGAAGCTCTTCCGTCCCGAGGAATGTCTCATGCTACCCCGGGCATTGAACCACAACTGCCACACTCTCAGTAGTGTTTCTGGAGTAAGTGACCACATCCTCCGCACTTCCTCTGTCCGATGAGTACTCATGGCCTTCGCATCACACGCACCCCAGTATATACATACATACCTAGCAGTGTGCACGCAACCTCCGACATTGGGAGTACCGTTGTTTATTTCACCAACGCACATCCATTAATCACACACTGGCACATTGTCTGATACTGCCACGTTGAAGTGAAATATGGCCCACTGCGACGTGGCAGTACCACTTGCTGATAGTGATTACCTTGTCGAGATGGTCCTCGAATATCCCAGGCCAGTGCACATTCCCACCGCCGCCACGCACGAATTCGCTATTTATACGATACGATTGAGTGAGTTAGAACAGTTATTGCAACCCCTCTCAAGGAACTTGGAAGTATGCGGTACACCTGCAGATCGTTCAGACTGATTTCGAATGAACGCCATGTTTACACGTATGTCGGGGCCGGAACAAACAAGTGCGGGTGTTGGAATTACGAGAAATGAGCGTGCGCAGTGTGATACACATATGTTACTATTCACTATCACCAACTTCATGGGTGCGGAAGCCATCTCGAAAACCAAATCCTTCTAGATGATGTTAGTATTACACGGTGTCTTCAATCTAAGATCTAACTACAGGATGATCACGTATGCTAGGACGGAGGTTCATACAGATAACAATTCCACCTTCCAAGTATAACCTTTTGCACCGTACATTCCGTGTCGCATGACTGCCTCGCGGCATGGCCTGCATGCTGCTGCCGTTAGTTGGAAATCCTTATCGGTGTCATAGACGCCCAATTTATTTGTCACACACACGCCGCAATCCATCCGCACCCATTTTACTATTTCAGTTGACAGCGAGGAATGGAAGAAGAGTCTCACTCGTCCTCTCCACTCCACGAACCGCCACCCTCTAAAAAGCATTCGCCTGACTGGCCAACCGGTGAGGTGAGCGTAGTAACACGCTCCCGTGGTGTCCCGTGGATGCGACTGATCGCGTCGTAGATCCAACCAATCGATATCGTCGACACTATGAGCCGTGGCGCACAACAGAGAATACTCTCCCAACTGTCTTCATCTCCAAACGAGCTTTCTTCGGGCATAGCGCAATGCATCGAAGCACTTCGTCTCATATCTGCCCTTCCTAGGGCTTACCCTCTCATGGTAGAATACACCGGCGCCTCGAGACCGCCTGTCACCAAGGCTTTCGGCAGAACGTTGCTTTCAAGATTGCCTCTTCGAGTGCGTCGCAAACAACACGTTCTCGATGCGCGGTGGTTCTAATCGACTTGTATTTCTTCCGCTTGATTTGCTGGCAGGCTGTCGTCAGCATGATTAAAACATCCATGAATCTCCCTGACCACGTCCGAGTGGCTTCTGCGACGTTCTATCGCGAAGATGGATCCGTCGATACAACCAGGGTCCTTCTCGATGAAGACTCTTGGAAAGAGCTGGTCCCTTACATTCACACGTTGCACGTGGAAGGCGAACAACTTTTCGCTGTGTCTCCCGCGATGCCAAATAAGGGGCTCAGCACCTCCGCAAAAACATTTGTACCGAGCGCTACGCCGATTTCGATAAAGACGGAGGACGGCACGTCACTGAACCTCCGAACGGTGTACTCACCCAATTGTGCGTCATCTGACTGGGTGGTATTGGACTAGTCCGTCTTACCCAACACATGTTAGCACCGCCACCTTCATCCCCTTTTGCGATGCTAGACAAAAACCTGTGATTTCTATTAGGCAGGATCGACTACAAAAGCATCCGTGTAGGGTAGAGTGATGTTATCAGACATAGGGTAGTAGTATGCTCATAGGGAAGCTCAGGTATCAGGTGTAACATGACATGAAGGTCAGGCATCAACTATCGTAGAAGCCGACGCATGTATCTAGCATGAAAAGAACAGGAGACTGTAGTAGCCAGCAGACAAGAGAAACAATGCGAGACAGATAAAAATGGAATTCTATAAATGCGAGAGCCAATAAAGTCACTTAACTTAGACGGACGATGCGGCAGCTTCCAGCTTTGAACGAATTGTCACTTGAAAGCTCATGAGCAACGTTATGCAAAAAGCATTCAAAGCGAACTTACTCTGGAGGGGGTACTGGCCAGAACACGCTATCGAAAACAAGGCGAGGTTGCGAAGCGCATTTACAATGTCGGCTTCACCCACTTCGCTTGGTCCTTGAGCGGTGGACATTGAACCATATCCCTGCTGCGACAGTGAGCGGAGACGATAGAGTTCGCCTTGGAGGATGGAAGAGAAAACTCCCCAAGATGCCTACCATCAGATCTGTTATCACCTTACTCTACACAGTTAACCAGATTTACTCACCACACAAATGGGATTCATAATTTTCAGATCTCCTAATCCATTCAAAGCCTGCACCGCGCGAATAGCACTTTCCACACATTTTCTATTAGATGGTGCATACGATAGTGCGAATGGACGATGAAGAGTAATCTGAGCGAGAGCGGCGAGGCTCACTGTGAGGAGAACCTGCCGGGAATTGTAGGCACCTCCGGAACCAGATGATCTATATAATATTGCGGGATGGGGGAGGCTGCTGAGAAAGTTCCGGATCAGATTATCCAGGGTAGTAAATCGACTATGAAAATCGGTCGATTGGGAGATCGATTGATCTGAGTGACAGCCTCACATGAGTCATTGTCCACTTTCCAATGTGCACAGACTATTCTCACCTCTGTGGTAAGCAGCAGCGACAGAGTGTGCCTCACCGAGGAGGACACTTGCTCTCGCTTGGAGCTCAGATGATGTTTTCCCCTGGATCCCGAAATTCTGAGCAACCAAAAATTGGGAAACCGTATCCCGTTGGGCACTATTGGGTCCGACGGTCTATGGAATTTAACGGGCACGGTCAACATCGACGAAAAGTGAAGATAAGAGGGACACATACATCATCCCTCCCTGTTGCGTCAGGCCAAGGTGCAGTGATGTTAACCCTGCTGCTAACGACTGGAGTCCCAGCATAAATCGTGTTGGCGAATTTTACGAGGGAATGAGTTGTCCACCATGCACCTACACGCTCCTGCTCTTCGATTGCGTCAGCAGGTGGAGGTAGTCGAGGGAGAGAACTAGCAAGGAAGTCGAATAAACCTGCAGTAGGTGCATCGCCTGACCTCATATGAAGACCGAGACAAATAGCCAACGACATCGCTGCGTTGGCATGACTTTGAGCAATGGATATTCTACCTATGCGTAATAGGTGGTAAACGAGAAGTACTTCTGCTTGCAAGGTTTGCATATAAAACTGGGGACCAAGTCTCGGGTTCGCGGAGACAAGCGCATCGACGAGTGTATACAGCAAACGCGTTTCTGCTGAAACGCCCTGCTCCGGAGCCGGTGGCTGGGTTAGATGGAAAGAACAAAGTATCAAGGCGCTACGCAAAGCGGGTGTGATGCCCCCGGGCTGGGTGCGCAGACGAGGCAGCGAAAGGAAAATACCCAGATCTAATGCATATGGAGCGAGGGTGTCTATTCTGTGGAGTCACACGAACAATGAGCAATAGTTTTTGAAGACATTTGGAATACTCACAAGTGCTGCAAATCAGACAAGGAGCCAAAGCCATAGTCATGGTCATGGGTACCTGTGGATTGCACCGCATTTTCTCGGGTTAGATTGACCGAAAGAAGCCGCACATTATCAACAAAACTCGTACCAGCAGACGATGGGTGATGTGCCGCAGTAGGCTGGCTATAAGGATCGTGTAGAGTAACGGAAGATGTAGTGGGTTCCGGGTCCTCCAACTCCTTCACCCTAGCTTGTAAACGGGCAATATCCTCTTCCAGTGCTATCGTCCTGGAACGCTGGGCGCCGTCCGTGTATTCGCAATCTATGGCTCTGTCACCTCGGAGGCATGGGGTGCAAGTGGGTCGAAGGCCATCGCATCGCTGACGCGTAACTGTTAGGGTGAAATAGCAAAGCTACAATTAGCCAAACGGCTCACCATCTTCCTACGGCTGAAAAGAATCGTTATACATGGAGTAAACGCCAAAGACGAAACAATGCTTACCGACACGAGATGCAAGCTCTACCTCGTTGAAGGGGTGGGCTAGGGCTATCATCATTTCCACGGGATTGTGAGCTACTACTCATGATCAGTGTGCTAGATGGTGTTTTGCGAGACGATGTTGCAGTCCATCAGCGGTACAGATTTGCTCATTTTTATAGTGTTCTGGACGAGTGCACACGCAAGCGTTGCTCGTGCTGGCAATGGCGGTTCGTGGTATGTCAGTCTCGCGCCAAAGCACAGAAAGACGGCGGGAGCTTCTGTCATATCGGATCAGTATTAACTGGAACAAGGAACCTACTGTCGCTGAAGTGGAAGAAATGCGGTATCAGTCAAAGAACATATACATCAGCCAGGGGCTAGTAGGTAGTTCCGCTATGATCCCCGTCGAGTCTTGGTCAGCGAGGGGAGCGGA
Organism: Pisolithus marmoratus; assembly: GCA_024613145.1. Lineage (NCBI taxonomy): Eukaryota > Fungi > Basidiomycota > Agaricomycetes > Boletales > Pisolithaceae > Pisolithus > Pisolithus marmoratus. The sequence continues at coordinate 280,271 of JANFAE010000039.1, forward strand.
AAGCAGTGGAAAGAAGATTGCGTCACCTGGCATGATGGCATATGTAAGTAAAACGAAGGAAGGGCGCGGGCGCCTGCAGGTAATTGTTATTGTTGCTCAGTCATGCAACCCTGATCTTCGTGGAGCGACATGAGCAGCTTATCGTATCTTCCGAGGTTATCGGGAAAGACTGCTTAATTACTATTGCTCGCCTAAATATTACCAGAAGCGCATTAGACGTTAGTGAGGCAAATTCGTTGAAGAAGAAGGTTGTGAACATTCCAAACCGCCTCGCATAGTACCCGAGTACCCGGGTCGACGTGTTTTCCTAAGTTTTTGCTGAGACTTTTCGCACCAGTGCAACAGACTATCTGATAACCACACTCATAGTGCATGATACGACGCCAAGGCTCACAGCTGACAACTGAATCAAGCTACAGCATCTAAAGTGGATCCTTGCTGATCGGCTATGTAGCAACGCGCTTTCTGTCACTCTCCAGTGGCAATGGAACAGCCTAAGCCTCCTAAGCCTTATGCAGACGGACAAGATACGGTCTCGCCTCGCAAGCCGCGGAACCAGACCAAAATTCGAGCAGTTTCTGGTGCATTGTGTATTGGAACCATGGAGAGACTGGTGGGGCCTCGCACTGTCGTAGTAATGCGTACGATGGCACCGGCAACGGTTCAGCCATTGGCCGGACTTCCGCTCCTGCGATTACAAACCCACCCCGCTCCACTTTCACCGCACTCTGCGAGGTTGAATAGGGGGCCCAGTCATACCAATGACCACCTGCAAACACGCGAAGGTGGTGCTTCTAGGTCGTTGTTACACATCCAGTCATTTGCTGACCCATAAACTCGACGTCGTGCTGTTTCCGCAGCGTGCCTCATGAAATGCGCACATATGGCAGCCGTCGTGTTCAAGTTGTGCGATGTCGCGTGGCGCTTTGAACGTGCTAGCTCAGTGACCAACCCCATGCCTCGTGTTCATGGGACCTGCGACCGTAATCCGGTGCTGGCAGTCTAGAATTCTCACTGCTTACATCGATTGCGCCGTTCCTATAAGGTATTTGCTCCACTCTCCTTCACTTGCTTCGTAACTCGTCATCATCTTTGTCTTGCTGTAGCGTTGCAGACTACCAAGAACTACGACATGGCAGAATACCCAGAATTCAATTTTTCACCGCCAAACTCGAGGTCAGACATTCGAATCGACACGAGCTTCACTAGCCCACAGAATGGTGGGCGGGACTTCCTTCCCGAGTCCTCTCGGGATCGGTACTCTCGTCATAGCAGCCAAGCGCGTGCGCGAGACGTCACATGGATATCAGCAAGTCACTCTCAATTGCCCTCAGCGCAGACGCATACCCCCCAAACAACGCGGTACATACCGCCGCCTGGTTTTCAGCAAGTGCGAACGCCCACTCCTGTGCTACACAGGTCAGGGCCAACATCAGACTCGGATGTAGATTACTTCAATGTTACCATGGAGGACGGGAGGGACGGATGCGACGATGACGGTGATGGGCATGGGTATGGGTTTAGTGAGGTAGTACCCCCAGAGAATCCCTGCAAGAGCGAGAAGCGTAACTTCGTTGGGGGCTTTGTCAACGGCTTGCGGCGGCTCCCTAAAGTGATGTCGAGAAGTCGGTTAATGGACCACAAGCCGGATCGACATGGCATTCTGGGAGCCGCAGACACGGGCAGAACGACCATACCTCTTTACCGTCCTTCTTCGCCTCCCATTCCAAAAATCAACTCAGACAACATTCCAGTCGTTGAGCGGTTGGGAACGCCGCCGCGTGCTACCTCTATAACACCGCCGCAGCGCCTTTCTGCAGTTGATGAGAATACGTTTGATATCGACCAAAGCCGATCCTCAGATGGACCTCAAACCCTTTCTGACATTGGCACATCTATGTCCAGTCGTGGTTTCGAGCCTCGCTTGTCTGGGCCCCTCGCAATCTCCACTCCAGTGCTCGCCGAGCCACGCCCATCTGCCGACTTCCAAAAGATGGAAGATCCTCGTCCGCCTCCGGAAGAGTCAGTTGCATCACAGCTGGCTCGAATCCGTAGGTTCTTCCGTGATCTCAATGGCCTTCCTTGGATTGCCCCTAGAGATATCTCAGAGCCATACCTCCCTGGGCAATCACCTCCCAGACGGAGGTACAGTCGACAGAGGGCTGCGAAACAATCAGTATCGTGGTATACACCACGGAACCCTCAAGCGCTAGACCTGCTAGCTGGGCCCTCGACGACAGGACTTCTTCCTACACAACAGCCCACTGTCCATCAAGCTCCCTCACAAACACCTCAGTTCGTTCTTGGGTCGAATGCTAACATCATCTTCACCCAACCTCCTCCTGGGCAGGGGGGGAGTCGAGGCACTGGAGGCTCGCGTTCGCCCACACACGAAGGTCCGCTTTCCACGGATAGTCACGGAAGCCAAGGGCCTCCTATGTATGCTCCTGCATACGTCGCGACACCACTCTTCGTATATCCGTCAGGCCTTCCGCAACCAGGGAGCAACGCCTCAGGCACTGCGCCAGAGGCGCCTCGCCCTGTTTACATGGTTGCTTCGTCGTTACCACAGTTCACGGACTCAGGGAATCCATCTCGGACGTTCATGCCGCAGCCTTCCGGTCTGCGCACTCCAGTGTTGTGATATCTCGCTGGCACCGAGGTGTTGTGCATACGCGTTTGGAATGGTATTATGTAAGGCCCATCGTTTGTTAGATGGACATCTTACAAAGTGTTTTCTGTGCTTTTTTTAATGCTTCCTAAGGATGAGTGGTTATGTTATACATGTGGTTATCAAAGACTGCAGCACTTGCTTGTAAATTATGTAATCAACATACGAGTGCACCAGTCTACTGACTGTCTCTGCCAACCGCTCGTCCAAAATGTTTGAGTCACTGCAGCGCTATGTGTACGACCGGCGGCGAGGACTGCTGGATACTGTCATGACAATGGGAACTGCATATGCAACCAGTGCATATCTGCGCGAAAGGTTTGAAGAGGTGAAACAGAACGTCATGAGGCAGAGAGTGGCAAGAGAAAGGTCAGCTACTGACTTTTCCGACTTGGGCATGCACGTTATTTTAGATGTAACTGACGGGTTTGGGGGTTACGAATCTTTAGCCTTCGGCAACGCTTTCAGTCGACCCACGATGACGCCTGTTTCACGATTATGGCTCTCATACCCACCCTTGCTACCCAAATTCTCGAGGAGATGGACGTCGAGTCGCTCACGGACGAGCTCCAGTCACTCTCGACTTCCTCTGGTGCTCGCTCGCCTGCTCAACCTCCACCACCACATGTACACGATGTTCAGTCGGCAACAGAGACGAGCTCTATCTCGGATGCACAGTCAGAAGCAGGTTCGATGTCGGTGTCGTCTTACTCAGGCTCGGGCTATGATGTAGAGCGTGCATCAGGGTTCGGTTCTGCGAGCTGGGTCGAGCATATGTCGGCTTCTGGAACCTCCCAAGCACCCCGTACCTTCTTCACACCGCCCGGAAGCCAACTGTCTGATTCGATACTGTCGACGGGTTCATCCCTAAGCCATGGCACCTCATCTGATGGGAGCTCGCCATCCCCATCTGCAAAGAAGCGGAAGGCACAGCTATGGAAGGAGGTGAAAAACCTTAGTAGGCGCATCCTTTTCGTCGGTATACCTGGTTAATCAGTTATCCTCCTTACAAGCCTTAACGCGTGCGCTAACGACACTGTACACGACCACTCTGCTGAGTCTCCTAACGGCTGCGCAACTCAGCATTATCGCGCGCAGTCGATATATCGCATCAGTCCGCGCTTCCGAACGTGCCGAACGCGCACACGAGCGGATACCTCACTTTTCGCTCACCGGTATCCTCACTAGGGAAGCGATTGCAAGTGTCGTTGACGTTGAAGCTCTGCTCCCTGAGTGGCTCACCGAAGACGACGACCTCGGCAGCGAAGAAGATATAAATGATGATATTTCGGAAGGAACGGAGGCGCGGTATCTAACTTTATCATGGTGGATCCTTCATGTCGGGTGGAAGGATGTTGCTGCAAGAGTCAGAGGTGCTGTGGAGAGTGTATTCGATAGGTAAGGTTTCTCCGGCATCACCATTGACCTACGTCATGTTTGTGGTGTCGCGTCTCAATTTCTTTAACAGTGTGTCGCTTCGAAGCAAACTTTCGTGCTCCGAATTACGTGCATTGATACTCGATGCACGAAGACACGTCGAACTGGACGGTGCAGCGGGGCGACCCCACTCGAGGTATGTCGTTAACGGACTGAGTAGTTTATACAGGACCCAACAAAGGATAATTCGATCATCTCAGGTTTTTCTCGTGTCTACTCCCTCCTACACCCGAGACCACTGCCCATGTACTGGCACAAGGCGGAGCTCCCCTCATCCTCCTTCCTTCGACACCCCAGCAAAACCGCTCAAGGGGGCATGGCAAGCAGCGAGCAGTCGATCCTTTCGACCCAATGGTGATCCAAGATGGCTTCTCTGCTGAAACTGCCATCGATATAACGAGTCCAAAGCCAAGAGCGTTCAACCTTCCTTCACGCACCCAGGAATCGACCCCGTACACCTTACCAAAACCTGCACCCCCCCCACTCCCACATTCGCACGTACTTGAATCGAAACCATCTTCCTCCGCAGAGGTGCGACAAGAGTCTGCATTACTCAGCTCCCTGCGATCAGACCCGCGGTTTATATCCTTGCTTGACGAGACACGAGCGTACTTATCGGGCCCTGATTTTGCATACGCACTAACCTGTGCATTGGATCGTGCTATGGGCGTGCTGATAGACCACTTGCACAAACGGGTATTCGTAGATACGGGAAGCGCTCTGAACCCTGCCGAAAAGAATACTAACGAGGTTCAAGATATGGGCGGACAAGCAGACGCTGAGGGTACGAAAATCACGGATGCTAACGAGGAACTGAGGATACGACTGGTGGGTTTGTTACCTGGCCTTGCACGATGGAGTCAGCTCGCTCTGAATGCGACCCCGAACGAGCTGGTCGATGTGAGCTACATCACTCATCACATTAGACGTATATTCATGATTACTTATTCCGTTGCAGAATATCATGGCTGTCAGAGAGGTATCTGCGTTGGAAGCCATCGTCATCTCGGATTACCAAGATCGCTATCCACCGATTTCATGAGCGAACTAGTTCCAGTTCGTTTACACTCATTTATTTGGCCGTTATGGTTTGTGGGTTTTGAATACGGGGAGCTGTGTTGTAATTGTTGGTTGTCAGAATGGAAATGTCTTTCATACAACCACTCAACGTACAGATCTAACTTACATAGTACAAGTCATCAAAGCGTATACCTAAAGCCCCTCTTCTCTGTGTCCAAAGCTTCACTTCCATCCATCTCCACTTGTTGCTCGAGAGCATCCTTCTGAATGTTGATGTGTCGGTACGTCAAAGCTATGATAGGCAAAGCGATCATCCCCATTGCTAGAAACATGATTTCGATGCCGACTAGGGATGTTAGAGCTTCAGTGTTATCGGGATCGACTGGGGTAAGACGCCACGTACGCCCAAGGAGATATCTCGGTGCGTCTTGGCTGCGGAAAATATTTGACGCAATCGCTCCCCCCAGATTGCCCACGCAGATCACTATCGCCATTCCAACTGCACGTTTACACTTGCCTTCCAAGTTGTTTGCCAACCTTTAATGTAAAGTAGCGTTACGCGTTATAGTTCACAGTACTTTGAGTGAGAGCTTACCATATTATAGAACCTACCCCTCCAGTATACGGCCCAGCAACACAGAGGTAAGTCCCAAAGTACTTCACGCCATTTGGCACATTGGTGATGTTGATGATAAAGCCCACGAGGGCTATGGTTTGCGAAGCAAATATGAAGGGTGACCGCAGTTGTGCCTTGTCGGAGAAGTATGCAACGACAAGGAGAACGATGACTAAGCTGGAAGTCAACGTGTGAACCCACTCTTGAAACTATCCATAACCTCACCGCCGAGGACATATGGCGGAACCGAAAGTAACTGACTCGCTGATGTGCTGTATCCGAAGCTTTTAACAGTCAGTAGATGCCTGCCTTGGACGGGACCAGGTATACTTGTTGATAATCGTTCTTTCGCTCTCGTCAGTTCACCGACCGCCATTACAAGACATGGAACTCACGGGAGAAAGTATGTGATTCCGTAAACTGGATTCCATTCAACACTTGGGCTCGAGTGACCTGGGACTACTTACGGGGCACCGTGATTGACATTTGCACGATACATATCGCCCAGACCTTCGTCAGGACGTGAGTTCACATCTGTTAGTCTGGAAGGCGACAACTTGCTATGTACCTGCCAATCAGTAAAGGCTGCTCGTGCTTGTGCAGCTACACCACCCCGCTCATCCACTTCGGAAAACTCTGTAGCCTCATGGCAGGTTTGATATACGCAGGAAGAATGAAAGGCACTCACCTCGCCGTTGAATGATGTATTGTTTCTCTTTCGGGGTTAGGAATTTTACGGTTGATGGATAATCCACCATCACTGTGTTGTTGCTCTATGGCTGCCAATTTATCCGATACAAGTCATGAACGTACCAAATAGGGCGACGAAACCTATGACGACTGTAGCTATGCCTTCGAGCATCTAGGGCAGGTGTTGCTGGCGTGAGGGTAGTGATCCCATCATAATATGGGAGACGAACGAAAATCCATGACCACCCCTGATAGCCTCTGTCACCATTCATGAAATTGATGCCATATGCGAGTAAACCCGAGAAGGCCCCTTGTGAAGAGTAAGCGACTAAGATTAAATCCGGTTAAATATCACTGGTACCAGCTGAAGTCGCCGCTCCAAGGAAGATGGCGAACCGGCGTTGAAGCATATACTTTGGATACCACATTGTGAGGCTCAAGGCCGAAGATCAGAATGAGACAGAGAAGGATATTATAAGTAAAGAGTTACTAGTATGCAACGCCCGCATAAAAACCGCTCTCTGCAATTCCCAGGCAAAAACGCACTCCAGCCAGCTGCGGATAGCTGGAAAGTTGTTAGCACAAGCAACACAGAATAGCTTTACTCACGTCTTTACGAAACCCATGAGCATCCTGAGCCTCACAAATGAGCAGAGGATATCGCATACGGTTCAGCACTCCTACATAACGATACCCCAGAGGATCTGCTCGATAATGTCAGGAGCAGCAGAAAAATTGTGAGAATAGCTACTTACCACCGTGCCCGCAAGCCACCTTTGAAACCTTTAGATAGGGTCTCGCAACGCAAACGTGCGCACTTACTTGGAAGGCGGGACGAATTGAATGATATAGCTTGTGAGGAAGTCAGAAATGTCAGGTTGCGCCGAATACGGATACACACTTGGCGGGAAGGTCGAAAAGACTGAAAGACTGGACAACGGTCGTAGTTCCACAATTCGAAGGTAAGCGAAAACGACATACTATGAAGAACACCGTCTGCGAAGATGATCATCACCGAAACTGAGTGGTCCTCAAGAGGCGTGTAAACTTACCAAGGCAACATTGTATTGATTCCCACTAAGCTTAAGTTGCGTCATTAATCCGTCCAGCTTGGCATTACCTGGAAAGATTGTGGGTGAACTGTTTGCTAGCAGCACGAATCGATAAAGCCAGTCTTACCGATATTTGCTGGATACTCTATGCAATATCACCAAATCCACTTGAATGAACAACGTACCACGGTCCATGAAACAGAAAAGGTACATCAAAGCAACGATGGGCATGAGCTTAAGATCGACTTTGCGCCATAGTTGGGACTCTTCTTTGGAGGTAAGGAGAACACGAGCATGAGGCAACGATAAGCCGGCTATAGATTTCTCGCCAGAAATATCCTGCTGGACGTCGTCAGCATCAGAAGAGATCAACTGCTTCATGATCAGGGATGTTTGGAACGGTACGGGAAAGGGAGCGGTGCTTGTCTACACCAGCGGGACCTTTAAGATCCGTTCAGAAAATCTTTCACAGGGTCCTTCTGATGCGCAAAATGGAGGACAATGTGTTCGACAGAAATAGATCTGAATTTTTCTCTGATTGGTTGACTGCCAAGCGCACTAATACCTTTCAGAGGTGTGCGTGCCTTCGAGGCTATGCATCCGGCATTCAGTAAATTGTGAGGTTAGTGTTCAGTCTTATAGCATACAACGTGACTGAATGAGAGGAATTTTGTGTACCATGGAGGTGGTGCGTTGGACTAACCTATCGCAAAGGGTCATAACCACAGGCATGTTTGGTGACAAAACAAACGGCTTCTTAAGGGAAGTGATCATAATAGACCAGCGGGCTGATGTACCTTTCGCTCTCCAATGTTTCAGAGATGACCATCAGACCTAAGCTTCTCGACCGGTCCGAGGGCAGACACTTCCAACGCGCCGCGGCATACCCTTGGTCCGATGGCCGGTCCTGCTACAGCCAAATGTCATCATGGGGTCCGTTGACATTGTTGTGTTTCTCAGCATGAGGTAGTGAAGAATAACAGTATCAGAGTGTTACAAGAGGAAATTCCGAGCCGAAAGCTTCAGAGTCCGTCGATAATATCTGACAGTCACCCCGCGGACAACTTCATACTTTCGGCTTAGTCAGCAGCTACATAGCTGTTCGGCCCGACGCTTGACGTCGTTCTCATCTCAATTTGTTTCTCGTTGAGCCTACATTTTTACAAGACACATTCTGACAATCAAGTACTGCGAAGTACCTAAATAACGTACAAGTCAGCGGCATATTCTGCTTCATTCATCCCTTCTCTCTTTACACGGGCAATTTTGGCAACATTGGCACGATGGTACGCAAGTGTCAAGGCAGCCATTGCAATGAAACCTATGCAAATAAACGCAATTTCAACGGCGACTATGTATTGACCGAACTCTCTTCAATGTACGCTTGTGCTGCGATGGCGACGGATCACTCACATCCAAGTATAAAACGTGGCTCATCCTGTATTCGGAAGACGTAGCTTGAAATAATGCCTCCAAGGTTCCCCATTCCGGCTTGTATTCTCATGCCAACTGCACGTTTGTACTTACCATGGAGATTATTCGCAAGCCTGTTGCATTATCTCAGTGGGTCTCCGTTCACTCATCCAAATTCGACGCAGGGAGAAACACTTACCAACCAACGATGCAGGGAACGCCTGCGTACAGTCCAGTAACAGTAAGGTACGTCCCGAAATATTTAACTCCTGCAGAGGAGTTCGTGATTTGGATAGTGTACCCAACTAAGCCGACGAATTCCACAGCAACTAGGACTGGAGAGCGTATCTTCATAGTGTCCGAGAGGTGTGCAACAGTGATCATGACGATTGCTTGTCAAAAAGTGAGTCCCACGGCTATGAAAATCTACTGGAAGTTTAAACCTACTTGCTATCACGAAAATAGGGACCGTCAGTAACTGGCTGATGGCCACGTTGTACCCGAAGCTTTCAATGTGTTAGCAAATGCTATGGAAAGGTCATAACAACCAGCGCACTCGTTCAATATCGTGCTAAACAGCCTTTTAGTGATTGCTGTAGTCGCAGGAGCGGAGTCACATACGGCAAGAAGAACGTAATACCATATGCTGGTGATCGGATGAGGTTATCTTGCAAAGCTTTGTGGCCATCTCACTCACCTGGTGCCATGAACGACATTAGCATCAAGCCCATCACCCAGATCTGTAGGCAGGAATGTGTCACAGAGTTTGTCAGGACGATTGTGAAACAGTCTACCTGCCAGTCTAAGAAGGCAGCCAAGACACGTTGAGCAACGGTACCCTCTTCGTCGTCCCCAACACCGATAACTGGAGTCATCTCATAAGAGACGAGCTGGCGATATAAAGAAACAACATACATCGTTGTTGTTCCACGAATTGTCTTTCTTCAACACTAAGGAATTTAGCCGTGTTCGGGTAATCGACCAGCACTGCAATCTTGATCAGTAGCCTGTGCATAAACATATCGCGAACAACAAACCAAATACGCCAATCAAACTTATGACTGTGGTCAGCAAGCCCTCGATTATCTGATGTCAGCAGTCTCAGCCACGACTCGGTTGGGACAATTATTAAACGCATACAAAAAGCCAGGACCATCCTTCGAGATGACCGACGTTCATAAAGGAGATACCATATGCAAATAGACCAGAAAACGCTCCTGCTCAAGGTCGGTGAGAGAAGTCCTGCTGGCAGCGAAATGTTCTGGCATACCTGCCGTCCCTGTTGCACCAGTAAAAATGGCTATGGGATACATCAACATGTACCTTGGATACCACATAGTCAGACTGGCAACGTAAGTGTGAGGACGACGCATAACTCATAAAGAAAACGACAAACAGAAATACAACACCCGGGAAGAAACCAGCTTCTACCATTCCAAGGAGGAAGCGGATGGCAACTAATTGCGAATATCTATACTCTTTCAGAATGAGAACTGCTCAGATATCAGTTTAGCGTACGATTTTACGAAGCCCATGGACATCCTTTCGTTGATAGTAGTAAGCAATGTGGTCAACAGCAACCACTACACTTACATAAGAATACCCCATACGACCTTACTCCTTCGGTAAGACAACGGTCGACACCGAATCTAAATGACACTTGCCATTATCCCAGATAACCACCTTCAGAGGTACAAATTAGCCAGGTTTTTCATGAATAATATTTCTACTTGCCTTGGTGGTCGGACAAACTGAAGCATTATACTAGAAGGTGCGGAGCAATGCATGTCAGACTCGCAGGGAATTAGACCGGCACCTACTTTGCAGGAAACTCGAACAAGCCATAAGACTACAGAGTGGATCAATGAGTATCTGAGGGAGCGGATGGAGACAACTTACTATGAAGAACACGCTCTGTACTCGAATCAAGTTGTTAAACAAACGGATCGGGTATATGCTGTTACCTGGCTCACCAAAGCGACATTGTACCGACTTCCAGTGAGGTGAAGCTGGGTCATCAGCCCCTCGAGTTTTGCGTTACCTACATACATTAAGCTCAGCTCCTGATAGACACACAGCGACCAACCAATATTCCCTGTTTTCATCACGGTTCTCAATAAAATGTTCGAGGGTCAATAAGACTACTCACCACGATCCATAAACGAAAACAGATATATTAAGGTGAAAATCGGCATGAGGTGAAGGTCAATCTTCCGCCACAGCTTATGCTCTCGCTCAGGTCCCAAGCTTACTTGACCTGACTCTCGAGCATCTGACACGTGACGTAATGAAGGAGGGCTGAACGGTGCGCCATGTTTGTCTGATATGGACGCTGTATCTGAGGGTAGAGGCATCGTCAACAAAGGCCCTTGAGGAAAGGATGCAACTACATTAGTGAGGTGACCACGAGCTTATCTTATACCACGCTAGTATCAGGGTACCATGTCATATGGAAAAACCTTCACCATTCTCACAGGGTACCGAGGTATAAAGAAAAAAAGCGCGTATACGATGAGCCCCATATATTGGTTTTCCGTGCCTCTGTTACTTCACGAACCGAAAATGCTTCTAAAAGTGTCGCGCCCTGGCCACAGTAATTAACGCGGAGCATGATCTAGACTTTCTTTGAAAGAAAAAGGGGCGAGACCAAGCAACTTTCGGAACACAAATTGGTAGATGGTTAGGTTGAGGGCCGCCTTGAATCAGCGTCCGTTGATGCCCCGCGAGTAATCTGAAAGTACTAGATCAAGTTATGAGATGTAAGGTTTGTTGAAATGTCCTGTGCCGTACGTAACTCGTCGTGAGGCTTGATGTAACGGCAGATCAAGACCCCATGACACAACGCGGTTAGCAGAATTTACACTGGGAGTAAATGTAGTGGGAAATATGAATCAGAAATTCCAAGTTTAATCTGACATTTGTGTGTTGGCACTGTTTGAAGTATTGTCAGTGGAAAGAATGTTGGTGACAATTTGATATGTTGGCAGTCATGTTGCTCGCGTGTAAATGTTGTCCAAAATAGGAAGTATCAGTGTCGAAAGTATGGTCGTCGAAACTTGATATTCTGACAAACAATAGAAACAGAGTCCAAACTTGAAGTAAAAATTTATGTACAACATGTAGGACTAGATTTCATGTACTGCCCATGAAATCCACATAATACATGAAGTTTGGTACTACATTTCGTAGATAAACTTTTAGCTCAAATTTGGACTCTGTCTCTATTGTTTGTCAGTATATGAAGTTTCGACGACCATACTTTCGACGCTGATACTTCCTATTTTGGACAACATTTACGCACGAGCAACACGACTGCCAACATATCAAATTGTCACCAACATTCTTTCCACTGACAATACTTCAAACAGTGCCAACACACAAATGTCAGATTAAACTTGGAATTTCTGATTCATATTTCCCACTACATTTACTCCCAGTGTAAATTCTGCTAACCGCGTTGTGTGACCACCCAGGTTCGCCCCATTATGTATTACCCGTTGGTCGAGAACATATCCCACCCTGTCATTCCAGTAATGCTACACTGAAACAAAACACAAGGCGGAAAAACGGACCACTGGCAGTCGACCTCTGCACGATCACCCGGGATTTCGTGTGGTATTCATCCGAATCGGTCGGCGCGGCAAATGGGGAAACCTGTTGGTCTTCGGTGAGCGTGATAAATATTTTGGCCCGGGAGACACGGAATGTACGAGGTCATTCAGGTTTTCAAGGGAAGGGAAAGACAATTTAGTCAGTTTGACCCATGGGCTTCCCTGTATGATAGAATTCCATCAGGCGACCCAACGCCGCCCTCGGAGCTGTGCACGCCCGGGTCGAATTTCTCATTGAGTCACCGGGTTCTTCTCCTCTGGCGAAGCACGCCCACGACTACCAATGTACGGCACATCCCCGCCATCATCCCCCACGTTCCCTTGATTGGCCTCGGCCATCGATGGCCAATATGTTTACCATACCTCCGATACACATTGATGACGTGGCTGAGACTATTTCGGTTGCGCTCGACCCGCGGAGAACAGCCGTTAAGGACTGAGAAAATCATGTCAGTTGCAGCTTGCTCCGGGGTCACCACAGGTCCATCATGCTCCTGAATACTGAATTTAAGTCATTGTCTATTATCATCGGTGGTGTGGTCACACCATGAAATGACAAGTCAGAAGAAGAGTCCTGCCGGTAGCACGTCGAGGACCGAACTACTTGGTTTCGTGTGTCAGGTAAGCCGGGCACCAAATAGACGTGGCATCTAGCTTACAGTAATCAGTAAAGGGCGATGCGAGTACATATGTAGTATGATGGGACGCACCACACACGAAGAACCATACAAATTGACCGTCGAATCCAGTACGAATGCCCCGTGCAGCGCGCATCATCCTGTTCGTCGTTGTTCTCCACATCTCGCTGTAGATCGAAAATTTCCCCTCAAATCTACAATTTTGGGCCCAAAATTTAGTCAACTTTAAGCTCCATTCCGCGATTTTTTGAAGGGTGCGTCTCCCTTAGTAGGCAGACCATCTATGACATTCAATACTTCGCAGCTATGAGCATACGATGGTTGAATATATGTGCTGTGAGACGTAGGAAAGGTAGCTGAGGGACAGGACTGTACACTGAGTTTGGCCCAGCAAGGGGCGGCAATGCAATCTGCAGGGCGGACTGGACGCCGAATAGGTACTGTGATAGCTTTGCTGCTAAGGAGTCAACAAGTCGGGCGGAAAGGTGGACTCAGGGAACCAAGTGTGGCAATACCGATCGAACCTGTGAGATCTGGGAGTGGAGGAAACAAAAAAGACGAGATGCAGTTACCCCGCTTTCCCACGCATAGACTACTATATCATCCTACGGTGCCAATCCTCCAGGCCTCACTTATTAGGAAGACAAAAACTAGATAATTCCCTCTCGACTAACCACGCTCTGTGCTATTCTTAAGGAGTTTACTACATCCGTACGAACAAGGGAAGTACTAGGACTATGTACTACATCCGTTTTATAAAGGCACATTCTGATGATCAAGTGTAAAACCTAAATAACGTACAAGTCAGCGGCATATTCAGCTGGGTTTAGCCCTTCTCTCTTTGCACGAGCAATCCTGGCAACATTGGAACGATGATATGCATACAGCAAGGCAGCCGCCGCAAACAAACCCATGCACATCAGCCCAATCTGAATGGCGACTATATATTGACCGAATTCTGTTCAATGTATGCTCATGGTGCGGTGGCAAGGGAAGGTCACTCACATCCAAGTATAAAATGCGGCTCGTCTTGTATGCGGAAGACGTAGCTTGCAATAATTCCTCCGAGATTTCCCATTCCGACCTGTATTGCCGTGCCTACCGCTCGTTTATACCTGCCGTGAAGATTGTTCGCAAGCCTGTTGTGTTATCGTGGGTGGTCTCCGTTCACTCATCCAAATTCAACGCAGGGAGAAACACTTGCCAACCAACAGCGCAAGGGACTCCTGCGTACAATCCAATAACGGCAAGGTACGTGCCAAAATACTTGACGCCAGCAGAGGCATCCGTGATTTGGATAATGTACCCAATTAGCCCGACAAATTCCAAAGAAATTATGAATGGAGAACGGAGTTTCATACTGTCCGAGAAGTGTGCAACGGTGATCATGATAATTGCTGATCAAAGAGTCAGTACCACGGCTATGAAAGTCAACCGGAAACTAGGACTTACTTGCTATCACGAAAATAGGGACCGTCAGCAACTGGCTGATAGGCACGCTGTACCCGAAGCTTTCGAGGCGTTATTAAATGCTATTTCAGGGTCATAACGGCTGACGCACTCGTTCAATATTGTGCTAAATAATTTTCAGTACTGGAATGCAATCGCAGGAGGGGAGTGACGTACGGCAAGAAGAAGGTAATGCCATATGCTAGTAGTTGATTGAAGTTATCTCGCAACGCTTTGCAATCATCTCACTCACCTGGTGCCATAAATGACAGTAGCATCAGGCCCGACACCCAGATCTGTAGGCAGGGACGCGTCGTACAGTTCGTTGGGATGATTATGAAATAACCTACCTGCCAGTCTAAAAAGGCAGACAAGACACGTTGGGCGACGGTACCCTCTTCGTCCTCCACAGTGCCGATGACTGGAGCCACTTCATAAGAAACAGACTGATGGTATGAGGAAACAACGTACATCTTTGTTGTTCCACGAACTGTCTCTCCTCGGCACTTAGGAACTTAGCCGTGTTCGGGTAATCCACTAGCACTGCAATCGCGATCAGTAGCCCGTGCATAAACATATCGCAAACAACAAACCAAATGCTCCAATCGAACTTATGACCATAGTCACCAAGCCCTCGATGATCTGGTGTCAGCAGTTTCAGCCACGGCTAGTTGAAACAATATTAGATGCATACAAAAATCCAGGACCATCCTTCGAGATGACCGACGTTCATAAAGGAGATGCCATATGCGAATAGACCAGAAAACGCTCCTGCTCAAGGTTGGTGAGAGAAATCCTGCCGGCAACGAGGTGCCCGTACCCGCTGCCCCCGCTGCACCAGTAAAGAGGGCTATGCGGTACATCAACTTGTACCTTGGATACCACATAGTCAGACTGGGAATAGAGATGTGAGGACTATGCATAACACACGAAGAAAAAGACAAACAGAAATACAACACCCGGGAAGAAACCAGCTTCTGCCACTCCAAGGAGGAAGCGGATCGCAACTAATTGTGCATATCTGTATTCTTTCAAAATGAGAACTGATCAGAATCAGTCTAGCCTACGTTTTTGCGAAGCCCATGGACATCCTGTCGTTGATGGTAGTAAGCATGTGATAAATAGTAACACCTACACTCACATAAAAATGCCCCATGCGAACTGATTCTTTCAGTAAGACAAGGGGTCGATACCGAATCAAATGACACTTGCCATTATTCCAGATAGCCACCTTCGGTGGTACACATTAGACGAAGTTGTCATGAAAATATTTCTACTCGCCTTGACGGTCGGACAAACTGGAGTATTATGCTAGAAGGTACGGAGCCATGCATTTCAGCGAGGCAGAGAGAATTAGACCAGAGCTTACTTTGCAGGAAATTCGAACAAGCCATAAGACTGTAAAACGAGTCGAAGAGTATCCAAGCGAACGGGCGGTGACGACTCACTATGAAAAACACACTCTATACTCGCATTAAGTTGTTAAGCAAACAACTCGGGTATATGACTTTATCTGGCCTACCAAAGCGACATTGTACCGACTGCCAGTGAGGTTAAGCTGGGTCATCAGTCCCTCGAGTTTTGCGTTACCTACATACATTAAGCGAATCTCCTGACAGAAACACTGTGGACTGACCAATATTCTCTATTTCCGTGACAACTCTCGACGGAATGTTCGAGTGTCAACGGGAACACTCACCGCGATCCATGAACGACAACAGATACATCATGACAATTATTGGCAAGAGGTGAAGATCGATCTTTCGCCACAGCTTACGCTCTTGCTCAGGACCCAGGCTTACTTGGTGTAACTTTGGAGCGCTTGACACGTCAGGTGATGACGGAGGGCCGAATTTTACGCCATTTTTCTCCGGCATGGACACTCCATCTGAGGGTAGAGGCATCGTCGACATGGGCCCTTGAGGAAAGATACGCCTTCACTAGTTAGGTGACCACAGCTTAATTTATACCGCGCTGCTATCAAGATACCATCTATTGGACCACGTCACGCAGAAGACACCTTTACCGTCCACAGGGTATCGGGTTATCACGGTATCAATGACCAAAGAAAAGAGCGCGTATAAATACTGGAAAGCCCCCGGGCCTTCAAATTTGATGATCCCCACACGGAATGACCTTGGTTATCTCAGGGTCGAAGATGCATCCGAAAATGTCGCGCCCTGTATCACAATTAAAGCGGAACATGGTTAGATGTGTTTCGTGAATAAAAGCGAAACGAAGGGGTTGTCCAAACGTAAGTTGGCCACAGGTAGTTCGGCTGAGCGCAATTTGGCTCAGCGCCTGTCGATGGTTCGCGTGCGATCTGAGAGTTCCATTAAGCCATGAGATGGAAATCCTCAGTATGATTTGAGCATGGAGTGCGCTGTGCAGTGGAAAAAAACCTTTGCCAAGGTTGCAACGTTGCCTGCTCGTATTTGGCCATACGGTTGTGTCACAGGGGTTTATGTAATTATGGTATACCTCCGCGGTCGTCCTCGCAGTACTGCTGTGTAGTCAAAGAAACCGGGTAATTCCGGTGCACCTCGTTGGATTTACCGCTTGTGTCCGGACACCTAAATAAGATGCAATGAGCTCATAGTGCCTTCGAGGGAGTAGCTCGTCCGTGTCCAATCCTCAAAATCTAAAATCCCGTTTCCACAGTGGAGGGCATTCTCGGATGGCATACGTATGAACATCTCCAAATATTCCTACCATAAAAGCAACGTTAGTTTACAAGCGGATGCCTCAGAACTCCACTGACCATGTCTTCAGCCCCTGGGACACATCCCATCGCTCACAGAATCAAGAATGGTTCTGAGAGGCCACACCTCGGACCAGATATCCCTGCCTACGTTCACGCTGAAACATTGGGTCACGAATCTGACAAGTGGTCGGCAAAGGTGCGAATCTTCTGCGCTTATGATCACAATCGAATCACAAATCGCTCGTCCTTCTGGACAGATGGTACGGGATTTGTTGCACTGAGATCGTCCCTTCCACACTGTAAGAGCAAGCGGGTTCGAAACTGGAGACATCGTATGGTTCCCTGACTGAGGTTTGAACGTGTATTACAACTGTGTTGATCGCTTGGCGTTCAAGCATCCTAATAAGGTGGGCATTTTTGTTGTCTGAAGTCCCAATGGGCATGTCTCACGCTTCTCTTCCTTAGATTGTCTGAGGAAGAGAAGGGTGAAACATGCCTGGAGACAGGTGTCTCGTTACATACGCCAAGCTACTTCGCAAGGTCTGCTCTATCGCGAATGTGCTCAAGAAACTCGGCGTCATGAACGGTGATACCGTTTCCATCTATCTCCCCATGGCATGGCAATCCGTTGCCGCCCTTCTCGCCTGTTCATGTATTGGAGCAGTGCATTCCGTTGTGTTTGCAGGTTTCAACTCAGAGTCCCTCTGTGATCGAATTCTCTATTGTAAATCTCGTGTCCTCGTGACGAGTGATGGGGGTCATAGGGGTGGCAAGTCGATCGCAGGTGCCGCACTCAAGGAATGTCCCCGCGTAGAACATGCCATCGTTCTTAAGCGTACCGGCAGCCAATTGTCGTGGACGGAGGGATGGGACAAGTGGTGACACGAAGAGACAGCAAAGACGTCCAACTACTTCCCCCCTGAGATCATGTCGGCCGAGAACCCTCTTTTCATTCTCTACGCGAGTAACTACTTTCTTTTTAGTTCCCTTTTCGGTGGCCAACACGCTCTTTGGAGACATCTAGCTCCACTGGGAAACCGAAGGGCGTCATCCACACTACTGGCGGATACCTGCTTGGTGCAGCAATGACAGTCAACTATGTCTTCGATGTCCACACACACGACAAGTTTGCGTGCACGGCCGACATCGGTTGGATTACTAGTCACACTTATATTGTGTATGGCCCGCTCGTGCCTGGTGTGTCCACCAGTGTTCGAATCAACACCCCTGTATACCCAACTCCTTCTCGGTACTGGCAAATCGTGCAAAAGCACCAAATTCCGCAATTCTACTCGGCGCCTTCTATTGTGTAAGCGTGGCGACCATTACGTCGAAGGCCACGACCTCAGCTCTCTTCGCGTTCTGGGTAGTGTCGGAGAACCGGTCAATCCCGAGGCTTGGCATTGGACCAACGAGCACGTTGGAAAGAAAGAATGTGCAGTCGTAGGCACGTTCTGGTAAGAACATCTTCTGGATTATCAACATCCTCGTGATATGAGGTACTGATCGCGCTCAAGGTAAACCGAAACTGGCTCTATTGCTGTGACGCCGTTCCCACGTGTAATCGAAACTAAAGCTGGATCAGCAACTGTCCCCTTCTTCGGTATCGATCCCGCTATTCTGGATCCTGTTACCGGGAAGGCGTGTGGCATTTCGTCCTCCAACCACTTCATATCGAAATCGCATACTGTGAACAAGGAACTGGAAGGAATCAACGTCGAAGGTGTTCTTGTCATCAAACGTCCCTGGCCCTCGATTGCTCATACAGTATCCAATGACCATAACAGGGATCTAGATGCGTACATGAAGGCACGTCTATTGCCCGTCTGTGTCCTCAGCTCTGCCAATATCGATATTTCGTCCCTACCCCGGCCACTTCCACACTGGCGATGGCGCTGCCCGCGATGAACATGGTTACATTTGGATCAAGGGTCGTGTTGATGGTACGTCATACGGTCTTTGGTGACACGAGGAACACTGAATTTGCCCATATAGATGTGATAAATGTGTCTGGAAATCGTTTGTCGACTACAGAAATCGAGTCAGCTTTGATCTTGCATAAGGGTGTCGCTGTTTCCTTGGCTGCAGTTTTATTGACGATTTTCACAGTGATCGGCGGTGCCGACGAACTGACAGAGCAAGTGGTGTTTGACGTCGAAACCACGAGTGGTTCATCTATACCGATTTCCAGCGATAGCAACTTAATCCTATTTTTCTTACATCAGAGGGTTTGCGTACAATCTCAGGGACGAAGGGTCGCTCTTGAAAGAAGTTGTTCTCCAAGTCGACAAAGCCATTGGCGCTTTTGCCGCACCCAAGAAAGTGATCATCGTTCCTGACCTCCCAAAAACTCGTTCTGGGAAGGTAAGGCGAAATTTGGGACACTTCCTAGCTTTGGCTGGTGCTGACGATCTATCGTCATGCCATACGATAATAGATTATGCGTATCATGCGGAAAATTGTTGCTGGTGAAGGGGACCAGCTTGGCGATCCTAGCACCATTTCTGAGCCCGGTATCGTTGAAGTTATCAAGAAGAATGTCGCGAGATGGGATAATCACATCTAGCCATAGAGACTCAGGATAGCCGTTACTGTCCATTACTCCAACCGAAGCAGGGGAGCTAAGTATTTTATTTTTATTTTTGAAGGGGGTCCTATTTCCCTGTGAGCCTTAATCCGCCGCAATGTTCCAGTGCAGGCAGGCCTGTACTGGTCCACTTCATTCCTCCAGGAAGTGCTTTAAATGCCTACCACAGATGTGTATGATAGGGTGGAACTTACCTTGCACGTGTTTGGTGTGACTGTGCTGTAGCCTGCCAAATGGTTTCGACCCCGACTGAGGCCTTATACCCACAAGGAAAGTAGGGGGGGGGGGGGAGCGAACGGCTCGATCGCCCAGCCCGAGTAGTCCCATTCATGTGATATGAGCCTAGCCTCGAACCCTGTGCATGTGTTGCCGAACCTGCATTCTCAATACATCCCGCCTATACTCAGCAGAGACCGAGCGAGTCAGGAATCTCCAGTGCATATCGTTGGGCGGTTAACACCAACCTTCGTCACTAGCATCTCACTGATCGTGTTTCTCCCACCACTGCTAGGCAGTCTGCACAGTGAAATTTATAGGATATTTATCGATAGCCTGACAGCACTATTTGCTTCCAACACAGCAAAGATTTCTCAAAAGTTTCTGAAAATCTGCGGAACAGTGCACCCACAAAGAGCGTATAGGAGCCCTGCTGCATACGTCCCACGCATGTCGCTCTGAGGACGAAGTTGGGATATCAACGAAACGGATCACTTTGTATTCGGAAAGGCATATTATCCTTGCTGAAATGCGAAAACTAAATCACATATAAATCAACAACACGTTTAGCTTCATTCATCTCATCCCTCATTGCGCGAGCAATTCTGGCCGTATTGGCACGACGGTAGGCATACGCGGAAAAAACAGCCACAATCAACCCCGTACACAAGAACCCAATCTCAATGGCGACTACACGTCGCCCAAGGCATCAGAGTACGCTCGTACTCGACAGGAGGGAAGGTGACTCACACCCAAGTATAAATCGTGGGTCATCTTGTGTTCGGAAGATGTTGCTTGCAACAATCCCGCCAAAGTTGCTCATGCCGATTTGTATTGCCATGCCGGCTGCTCGTTTATACTTGCCACGGAGGTTATTCGCAAGCCTGTTGTGTTATTTCCATTCACTCCTCCAAATTCGACGCGAAGAGAATCACTTGCCATCCAATAGTACAAGGGATTCCCGTGTGGACTCCGATAACAACAAGGTATGTACCGAAATACTTGACACCCGTAGAAGCATCTGTGATTTGGATAATGTACCCAACTAGGCCGACAAATTCAGCAGCAATTATGAAAGGAAAGCGTATCTTCATGGTGTCTGAGAAGTGAGCGACGCTGATCATAGAGATTGCTTATCAAAAATCAGTATCAAAGCTATGAAAATGGGCGGAAGATCAAGCTCACTCGCCACCACGTAAACAGGGACCGTCAGCAACTGACTGATGGGCACATCGTACCCAAAGCTTGGGGAGCATTAGTAGTTACCAATCCGAGCCTACAACAACAGGCATACTTGTTCATTATTGTGCTAAACGATCTTTTAGCGATGGTTATATTCGCGCGGTAGGGGTAACGTACGGTAAGAACAACGTGATTCCATGTGCTGATGACCAGTCCAAGTTATCTTACCAATCTTCGCAATTATCTCAACTCACCTGGTGCATCCCAAAGCATCAGCAGAAAGGCCATCGCCCAGACCTATAGACGGTGGTGGTATCACATTCAGTTAATAAGACCGCGGCGAGGATAACGGTGAATGAGGTATCGTACCTGCGAGTCTGTGATAGCAGTCAAAATACGTTGTGTAACAGTACCCTCTCCATCGTCTTCAATATCATTCGCTGGTATGCTGCCATGAGAAACGCAAAGTGATATCAAGATGTAACGTACTTCTCTGTTGGTCGATGAACCGCTTTTCCTCGGCGTCGAGGAATTTAGCTGTATTCGGGTAGTCAACTAGTACTGTGTCGCGATCAGTAACCCATGTCATAGACATTTCTGGAACAACAAACCAAATACTGCAACGAGACATATGACTATAGTCGTCAAGCCCTGGATTATCTATTCCAGGAGCATTACTCGCGACTTTTATAGAACAGTAAGGAGCGCATACAAAAACCCAGGACCACCCTTCGAAATGACCGACAGTGTTCATGAATCCAATAGCGTATGCAAGTAGACCAGAAACTGCCCCTATTCAAGGTCAGTGAAAGAAACTTTATCGGTAACGAGCTGTCCATACCCGCTGCCGCTACCGCACTACCAAAGAGGGCTATGCGATAAATCAATTTGTATGTTGGATACCACATGGACAGACTGGCAGCAGAAATATGAGGACGGTGTGTAGTGAATGAAGAGATATACAAACTAAAATATGACGCCCGGATGGAAGCCAGCTTCTGCCGCTCCAAGGAGAAAGCGCATCGCAACTAATTGCGGATACCTATACCGTTTCAGTGCGAGGATGGCTAAGAAATCTGGCCAGCTTACGATCTTACGAAGCCCATGAGCATCCTTGGTTGAGCTTGATCAGCAACACAATGGACAGCAGTCGTGTTCAGTTACATAGTAGTGCCCCACGCGAACTTATTCGTTTGGTAGGACAAGGCAGATGGCAGCTTCGAGCGTCACTCACCATTATGCCAGGTAGCCACCTTAGATATCATGTAAGCCTAATCGAAAGGATGGTGAAAGTGTCTCTACTTGCCTGGACGGCCGGACGAACTGTAGCATAACACTAGACAGCACAAAAACTCACGTCTCCGTTAGTCAATTAAACAAAAACCTACTTTGCAGGAAATTCAAACAAGTTGCAAGACTGTGGGTGCAGTCGAATTACACTTTTAAACGCGGCATGGAGACGACTCACTACAAAGAATACGGACTATATTCAATTTTTTCAAAAGGGTGTGTCGGCTATTCGTCGTCATTTGACTCACCAACGCGACATTGAATTGACTTCCAGTGAGGTGAAGCTGGGTCATCAGGCCCTCGAGTTTTACATTACCTGCGTACGCTAAGCGAATCGTCCGATGGAGACGTAACACAACTCACCGATATTCCCTGTTTCCATAGCCCTTCCACACAAGAGCCCCGAATGCAAGAACAAAAGCACCCACCGCGATCCATGAACGATAATAAAGACATGAAAAAGACCATTGGTAGGAGGCGAAAGTCGACCTTGCGCCACAGTTTCCGCTCCTGCTCAGGACCCAAGTGCACTTGGGCTGGCTCCTGAAAATTCAACACGGCAGTGGAACAGAACGTTACACCATTCTTGTCTAGCATAGTTTCTAACAGTGAAGGGGTCGTCGACGATAGGCCTCGGATAGACACACTTATCATTGATGGGGCCAAGAGCTTAAGTATCCCGCCAGTTTCGCTTCATAAAAGTAGCCATGATATGAAGGAAGCCTCTTCGCAGGCCGCCATGGTATCCGCGGACAAAGAACGACGCGCACATACAGCGCATCCCGAAAATTATTGTCCGCATCGTACCCGGCTCAAGAACAGGTGGATATGGCTTTACATAGGTTTACGTAGCATCCGGGTCACTTGACGAATGGTTGATGAACACTGACGGGCACCATATGATAGCCATCCATATGTATCCGTTGGTCCCAATGCTTCGGCATGCGGGTCTAGCTTTATGTAAAAGGAAGTAAGATAAAGAGAATGAGGGAAGAAGTGCTCTGGGCCTTCTCGAGAAACGCGTCGGCACATGGGTGAACTGAGGGAAGCTAGGAACAAAGATGCGATCCGAGAGTTTAGTTATTGCCTCGTTGGCGAAAAGGCGGGACCCGAGTTTATTCAAGTACACTCGTCGTACTATCTGTAGAATTTGATGCCCGGGCCCTTTCTGAGGGATTAGTATACGGGAAAGAACCAGTACGTGGTAGAAACTTCCCGCTGGGCCCATCCATTCAACGACGATAGCTTCTATCTGTTGTGCGGCATTAGTTGTCAATTTATCGCTTTGATGTCACCTTCGCAACCCACCTACGTACCCAAGAAAAAGAAGACTCCCGGTCAGACATTGTTGCGATCTCGAGGTTTTGCGTTGCCAGGCGATAGCCCTAACATAGAGTGAGATACCAGCCATCCCCAACCATTGCCTTATGTATATCGCAACAGTAGCAGCGCTATATCTTTTTTTGAACTTGTTCACAGATCCGAAGTCGCGTTCCAAAATGTCTTCGAAGGACCCTTACCTCCGCTCTCGTTGACACGGAAAGTTTTTTCCAGAAGCGGGAGTGATTAAAATGGCTTGCACCGCTACTTGTCAATGGTGTTATCACTGTCTTGCTTACCGTCACTATTGAACCTGAGAGTAGCCTGCAAAACGGTTTTCTCGTCAAAGTCAACTTGGCATACGCTTCTCCAACAGCGCTCAATGATGATGTTTCGAGTAAAGTGTCATAATACTCGGAAACGTGGTGTTCAAGAACCTGGGATATCCGTTTTTTTTTCACTTAGGTGCCCGAAAGCACCTGGCACCACTCACGCTGTAGGCATAGAGTGGCTCAGGAGGGCTATGCAAAGACGCACTACGAGCGACAAAAATGCGAACTAGAGTAGGTCTTAAGGCTTTTCTGGGATGGACATTATGATGGTGAGAGCGAGAATTCTACACGTCAACACAACATATGGCATCACGTGACCGCTGATAGCCCCCGATCATCCACCCAGCTGCAGCGACAGTTCCACTGAAAACCACTAACAACGAAGTATTACATTCTTCGAGTACTACTCGTCCAGTGAGCAGGAGCTGCAGGGGCTGAAAGTTGAGAGTACCCACCTCGCCGCCCCCACCCCTCGCCTCAGAAGTCCTTTCCTTTGCTCCCTTTCACAGATCGCCAAAGTGACACTGAAGAGCTGTTTTCCTGACACTTCGAATCCGACATTTGATCCTTTCCAGCTGGCCTGTTCGGTGACCAGCCTCCCTCACATTTCGGCCCGAGGATATTTTTGGACCGGAATATATATCGGTTTTTGGCCAGACGCCCTTTCTATCACGCACGCATACGCACCTAGTCTCAGTCCAGTTCACATCCTTCCCTTCATCCGTGTATTCGAGCACCGACGCTTAGACAATCGACTCTTCTTTCTGCTCCTATTCGTAAACGAACCCTCACAAATATGGAATCCCCGAAAGTCAATGATAAGGCCTGGATCCGAATCTTGACTCTGCTCGCATACAAAATCGCGTCACAAAAGTATCTCTGGCGGCTATGGCAGCGACCTGGGAGACCCATAGTATTGCCTATGAAGATGTGCATCAAGTCGACCTCTTGCACTCGCCTTGCCGAAGCAAATGCCATGCAATTTGTGGCTCAGCACACTTCTGTACCAGTCCCAAAGGTGTACTGTGCCTTCAACCACAAAGGGCGCGTGTATATTTTGATGGAGTGTATCCCTGGCGAACCTCTCTCTGACGGATGGGTTCAACGGTCTGAGGAATCTAAACAGAAGATACTCGATCAACTCAGGACGATGACCCAAGAGCTGCGGAGCATAGAGCCGAAGAGCGATGTTGGAGTCTCAAATGTCGATGGCGGGCCTATTTATGACCAACGTCTTCCCAAGAAGTCACTATGGGGACCTTTCAAAACGATTCAAGACTTCCATCGTGAACTCCGGGACGGCGTTGAGGTCAAGGGTCTTACAGGTGAAATACCTCCGGGCCTTGACCAGCTCGTCTCCTACCACAATCAACACTGGCCCGCCTCTGTGTTCACCCATGGCGACTTAAGCAGCTCCAACATCTTAGTACAAGGTGACAAGATAGTTGGTATCATTGATTGGGAAACGGCAGGATGGTACCCTCCATACTGGGAGTATGTAACGGCATGGAACGTCAACCCACAGAATCAATTCTGGCAGCAGGTAGTGGATCTTTTCTTGACACCTATGCCCTATGACTTGGAGATGGACGGAATTCGACGACGGTACTTTGGAACCTTGTAAGCAAAATAGGCATACATTGCGTATGGCCTTTTGTCTAGTAGATGCCTATGCTTCCATCTATAAGAAAACATCAAGCCCCTTTCATGGTCTGATGCGTGAATATGAAAACCTGACTACCTTCATATGGACCTAATGCATGTTCCCAGAAAGAATTGTGCATTTTACCGCAGCAGACCGGACTAGATCTTGGCTACAAGTAGTTGGCTGTAAAATTCATTTTGCGCATGGCGTCCAACGACAGTATTTGTGTCACGGCGGCACGTAGTCTTCAGCTAGTGGTGGCAAGTCAATGAGAGGAAGGTCACGGAGAGGAGGTTCCCGTTACAAACCTATACAACTGGTATAAGTATGTGCTAGATATTCATCGAATTGTCAATAAACGAACGCAATACTAGTAAGTATGGACATCAGTCGGATAACGAGCGGATGTCAGGGATGTTCCTAACCAATCAAGCATGATGGTGTCAAGAAACTAAAAATGAATGGGATGATATCAAAGCAAAAGGAA
Source organism: Pisolithus marmoratus (assembly GCA_024613145.1). Taxonomy (NCBI): domain Eukaryota; kingdom Fungi; phylum Basidiomycota; class Agaricomycetes; order Boletales; family Pisolithaceae; genus Pisolithus; species Pisolithus marmoratus. The sequence continues at coordinate 306,631 of JANFAE010000039.1, forward strand.
TGGAAAGGTCTCTTGTATAGGCTGATGTTTGCACGTCGACTGAGCCCGACTCAAGTCGGACGTGAAAGGTGAAAACTAAATCACGTATAAATCAACGGCATATTTAGCTCCACTTATCCCATCCGTGCTTGCATGTGCAATCCTGGCTGTATTGGCACGATGATAGGCATACGCCGACAACACAGTCACAATCAACCCCATGCACAAGAACCCAATCTCGATAGCAACTACATATGTACCACCCAAGGCCTCAGAGTACGCTCATACTCGACACGGGGAAAGGTGACTCACACCCAAGTATAAATCGTGGCTCGTCTTGTGTTCGGAAGATGCTACTTGCAATAATCCCACCAAGGTTCGCAGTTCCGACTTGCAGTGCCCCACCGACTGCTCGTTTATACTTTCCCTGGAGGTTATTGGCAAGCCTGGCGATTGATAGCGAAACCTCTCCGTCACTCATCCACATACGAGGCAAGATTAATTGCTTACCAGCCAACGCTACAAGGGATTCCGGTATATGTTCCGACAACAATAAGGAACGTGCCGAAATACTTGATACCCATGGAAGCATCCGTGATTTGGATAATGTATCCAGATAGGCCGACAAATTCAGAGACAACTATGAACGGAAAGCGTATATTTATGGTGTCTGAGAAGTGCGCAACGCTGATCATAGAGATTGCTTATCATAATCAGCACCAAACTATAAAGATAGGCAGAAGCTCAGGCATACTCGCTGCCACGTAAACAGGGACGGTCAGCAACTGACTGATGGCCACATTGTACCCAAAGCTTTGGGAGCGTTAGTAGATGCCAATTCAAGGCAATGAGAACTGGCATACTTGTCCAATATTGTGCTAAACAACTTTTTAGTGAGGGTATACTCGCTCGAGAGGGGTGACGTACGGCAAGAAGAACGTGATTCCGTATGCTGATGCCCAGTTCAGATTATCTTACCAACCTCCACAGTCATCTCGCTCACCTGGTACGCAAAGAGACATCAACACAAAGGCCATAGTCCAGACCTATATGTGGTAGTGGCGTCACATAACTTATTAGGACAAAGACGAGGATAATGATGCATGGGGTATCCTACCTGCCAGTCTGTGAAAGCAGACAAGATACGTTGTGCAACAGTACCCTCTCCGTCGCCTTCAACATCAAGCACTGGTACGCTTTCAGAAGAAAGGAACAGATGATATAAACTTGGAACATACTTCTCTGCTGTTCGACGAACCGCTTTTCCTCGACACTGAGGAATTTAGCTGTGTCCGGGTAGTCAACCAGTACTGTGTCGCGATCAGTAATCCATGCCATAAGCATATCTGGAATAACAAACCAAATGCTGCGACAAGGCATATGACTATAGTGGCCAAGCCCTGGATTATCTATGCCAGAGACATTACAGACGAATTTCGTGGAACAACACGAGTACGCACGAAAATCCAGGACCATCCTTCAAAATGACCGACGTTGTTCATTAATCCGATAATGTATGCAAGTAAACCAGAAAATGCCCCTATGCAAGGTTGGTATGAGATGTTCCGTCAACGACAAGGTGTCCATACCGGCTGCCCCTGCTGCCCCAGTAAAGAGGGCTATGCGATAAAGCAACTTGTACTTTGGATACCACATAGACAGACTGGCAACAGGGGTGTGAAGACGATGCATATCCCATGAAGAGATACACGAACTAGAACACGACACCTGGATAGAAGCCAGCTTCTGCCGCTCCAAGGAGAAAGCGCATCGCAACCAATTGCGGATACCTATACCTTTTCAGTACGAGTATGGCTATGAAATCAGTCTAGCCTACGATCTTACGAAACCCATGAGCGTCCTTCTCCAAGTTGGTCAACAACATAATGCACAGCAGTCGATTTCACCTACATGATGGTACCCCATGCGAACTTATTCTTTTAGTAGGACAGCGGTAGATCATAGTTTTGAACCACACTTACCATGATGCCAGGGAGCCACCTTGGAAAGTGTATAAATTTAATCGATGATATCGTGAAAAGGATTTCTACTTGCCTGGACGGCCGGACGAACTGAAGCATGACACTGGACAGCACAGAAGCACACGTATACGGTAGTCAATCAATGCAGAACCTACTTTGCAGGAAATTCAAACAAGCCATAAGACTGTGGACACTGTCGACTTGAACTTCTAAATGCACGGATGGAGATAGCTTACTATGAAGAACACGGACTACACTCGAATTTATCAAAAAAAAAAAAGTCAGGTACTCAACGTTTTTTGACTCACCAAAGCGACGTTGAACTGACTTCCAGTGAGATGAAGCTCAGTCATTAGGCCCTCGAGTTTTGCATTACCTGCGTACATTAAGTGAATCTGCCGCCGGTAGAAACGGAACGGAACTCACCAATATTTCCTATTTCCGTCGGCCCCTCTACATGAGACATTCGAGTGTCAGACAGAAACACTCACCGCGATCCATGAACGAAAACAAATACATAAAAGAAATCATTGGTACGAGGCGAAGTCGATCTTCCGCCATAGTTTCTGCTCCCGTTCAGGAGCCAGGCTCACAAGGGCTGGCTCTTGAACTTCAGTAGGACAGGACGACATGACGTTTTGGTCCGACATGGTATCTAACAGTGAAGAAGGCATCTTTGACAATAGGTCCTCCGGTTACTATCCCTTACCACATACTCGGCACCCCCGCCCACAAGTCGGCACATTTTCGGAATCTGGATTTCCCACATGCAATTCTACTACTCCAGTTGCACAAATATCAAATAAATCTCACCTCCAACTTGAACCACGACGATTCGAGCTGAGAGCAGGTTGTCACGCCTGAAGATGATCACACTCTGCACGCTTGCCAGGGCGGAGTTTGAAACCAATACATAGTGTTGTTTACAAATCCCACTGGCTATATATGCACATGCCAGCAGCCGAAGTTTGTATCAGGGAGCATTACTTACCTCTTGTGAGCATCTGTGTGATTGCCAACTTGTGTTACATATATGGTGAGGGATACTAGTATCATTGACGATGGGTCCTTAAGATTTTAAGTACATATCCCACCGGCTTCGCTTCTTGGAAGTAGCCACGCCAGTCGGAGGAAAGCTTCTCCATAGGACGCATAGCATCTATGGACAAAGAACGAACCATGTAACCTGGAAAGTCACCGTCCGCATCGTACTGGACTCAAGAACAGGTGGGTATGGCTTTACGTAGCGGGTCTCCGAACCTGATGGATGAAACCCGGAGAGCACCATACGATAGCCTTCCCGTGAGTTTAGTTTTTACCTTGTTGGGGAAAAGGAGGGACCCGAATTTATTCATATATATATGTACAATCGCCCTAGAATTTGATCATGGTGCTGGTCGGCCCTTGAGGGATTAATACACAGGAAAGAGCTACTAAGTGGCAGAAACTTTCTGGTGGGCCTATCCCTTTCCCTTCAACGATGATAACTTCTATCTGTTGCGCAGCTTTAGCTGGCGGCTTGTGGTTGCGATGTCACCTTCGTGTAACAATAAGCCTAAGTATACCATTTCAAAATGCTTGCAACTGCCGATCGGAAATGTGACCACTTACGCACTGAAATCGGGAGTGTATCAAGACATATTTTTCATGCTGAAAGGTGAAAACTAAATCACGTATAAATCAACAGCATATTTAGCTCCACTTCTCCCATCCATCCTTGCATGAACAATCCTGGCTGTATTGATACGATGATAGGCATACGCTAAGCAAATGGTCACAATCAACCCCATGCACAAGAACCCAATCTCGACGGCAACTACATACATATTACTCAAGGCGTCAGAATACGCTCATGCTCGCCATAGGAAGGTGACTCACATCCAAGTATAAAACGTGGTTCGTCTTGAGTTCGAAAGATGTTACTTGCAACAATCCCGCCAAGGCTCGCAGTTCCGACTTGCAGTGCCCCACCGACCGCTCGCTTATACTTACCCTGAAGGTTATTCGCAAGCCTGGTGTATGATAGTAATACCTCCCCATCACTCATCCAAGTTTGAAGTAAGGAGAATCACTTACCATCCAACAGTGCAAGGGATACCCGTGTCAATTCCAACAACAGCAAGGAGCATGCCAAAATACTTGACACCCGTGGATGCATCCGTGATTTGAATGATGTACCCAACTAAGCCCACGAGTTCAGAGGTAACTATGAATGGAAAGCGTATTTTCATCGTGTCTGAGAAGTGTGCAACACTGATCATAGAGATTGCTTATCAAAAATTAGTACCGAACCGATGAAATTAGGCGGAAGGTCAGGCTTACTTGCAACCACGTAGACAGGGACCGTCAGCAACTGACTGATGGGCACGTCGTACCCAAAGCTTAAGGAACGTCAGTAGACACCACTGCAAGGCTATAAACACCGACATACTTGTCCAGTATCGTGCTGAACGATCTTTTTAGTAATGTGTATGTTCGTACAGTGGGGGAACGTACGGCAAGAAGAACGCGGTTCCGTATACTGGTGGCAAGCTCAAGTTATCTTACCAATCTTGACAATTCGACTCACCTGGTGCCGCAAAAGACAACAACAGAAAGGCCATCGCCCAGACCTATAGATGGCGGTAGCATCGCATCACTTATTGGGACAGTAGCAAACGTAACGATGCATGAGGGTTCCTACCTGCCAGTCTGTGAAAGCAGACAAGATACGTTGCGTAATACTACCCTCTTCATCGTCTTCATTATCGAGCGCTGGCATGCTTTCATGAGAAATGAGCAAGTGACGAGAGGATGTACCGTACTTCTCTGCTGTTCGAGGAACTGCTTTTCCTCGACATTGAGGAATTTAGCTGTTTCCGGGTAGTCAACAAGTACTGTATCGCGATCATCAACCCATGTCACAAACATCTCGGGAACAACAAACCAAATGCTGCCACGAAACATGTGATTATAGTTGCCAAGCCCTGGATTATCTATTCCAGAAGCATTACTCATGACTTTTATGGAACACTGAGGGCCGCATACGAAAATCCAAGACCATCCTTCGAGGTGACCGACGTCGTTCATTAATCCGATAGCATATGCGAATAGACCAGAAATTGCCCCTATTCAAGGTCGGTGAGCAACATATTATCTGCGACGAAGTGTCCATACCCCCTGCTGCTGCTGCACTACTAAAGAGGGCTATGCGGTAAATCAATTTGTACTTTGGATACCACATGGACAGACTGGCAGCAAAGATGTGAGGACGATGCATGGCCAATGAAGAGATACACGAACTAAAATACGACACCAGGGTAGAACCCGGCTTCCGTCACTCCGAGGAGAAAGCGCATCGCAGCCAACTGCGGATACCTACAAATTTTCAATATGAGTCTGGCTAATAAGTTAGTCTAGCCCACGATTTTACGAGGCCCATGAACGTCCTTGGTTCACCTTGATCAGCAACACGATGGACAACGATTGGTTTTACTTACATAGTAATGCCCCACGCGAACTTATTCTTTTAGTTAGATAGGAGGGCAGAGCTCTGAATATCACTCACCATTGTGCCAGGTAGCCACCTGCGAAATCATATAAACTTAACCAAAAGTACCATGTAAAAAATGTTTCTGCTTGCCTGGAAGGCCGGACGAACTGGAGCATGACACTAGAAAACATTGAAACACACGTCTGCAGTAGTCGATGAAACCAGAACCTACTTTGCAGGGAAATCAAACAAGCTGTAAGACTGTGGATACAGTCTAATTTAACGTCTAAATGCACAGATGGGGACAGCTCACTATGAAGAATACGGACTGTACTCAATGGTCAGGAGGTGTAGAGCACTCGCTGTCATTTGACTCACCAAAGCTGTGTTGAACTGACTTCCAGTGAGATGAAGCTGGGTCACCAGACCCTCGAGTTTTGCGTTACCTGCATACGTTAGGTCAATCTTCCGACAGACGTACCGTGACCCACCAATATTTCCTGTTTTCGTTGCCCTTCTACTTAAAGCGATCGAGTGCCAGAATAGACACACCTACCACGGTCCATGAACGAAAACAAATACATGAAAGAGATCATTGGCAAGAGGCGGACGTCGATCTTCCGCCACAATTTCCGCTCTCGCTCAGGACCCAAGTTCACTTGCGCTGGTTGTTGAGTGCTCTGAATCTTGGACAAATCAGTAGCACCCAACATTACGCCGTTTTTGTCTGACATAATATCTGATAGCGAAGGAGACATCGACGACAATAGGCCCTCTGGAGAGACAAATTTATCACCGATGAGGACAAGAGTTTAAATATCCCACCGGCTTCACTTCTTGGATGCCATTCGGGGAAAACCTTCTGCACAGGGCAGGGCGCCATGGTATCCACAAACAAAGAACGAAGCGCACATACAGCGCACCTGGAAAGTATCCGGCCGTATCATATCGGACTCAGGAACAGGTAGATATGGCTTTGCACAGCATCCGGGTCTCCGAACTTGATGAATGAAACTTGACGAGCACTATACGACAGCCTTCCATATGTATCTTTTTGGTTTCCTGAGAACGGAAAATGCTGCGGCGTCAGTTTTATATAAAAGGGAGCGAGATAAAGAGAATCAGAGCAGAAGGGTTCCGCGGCTTCTCGAGAAGCGTGTTGGCACATCGTGGGCGGTCATGAGCCAAGATGCGATCTGAGAGTTGGGCAAGTTTTGACATTCAAGTACATTCGCGTTATGTACTATCCGTTGAACTTGATGATGGTACCGCTTGGTCCGTATTCTGAGAGATTTAGCACACACGAGAGGAAATAGTAGGTGGTAGAAACTCCCCAGTGATCCCCATCCTCTCAATGACAGTTTCTATATATTGTCTGGCATTAACTGGCAATTGATTGTTGCGAACGAAATAGCCCTTGCCACCAGTGTCGACCTCGTCAGTACCCGCGCGTGGTACTCATCTCTAAGGTACCTGCCACCTCTCCGTCAGGTTCAGGATTATTGGTGGCTGTCTTGACTTCATCCACCAAATAGAGCGCTTAAGCCCCAACACAAGATTCGATGGGAAGTAGTAGCCAACGCTTGGGCAACGCCGTGCTATCCGCTTGGATCATCAGTGCCGGAAATTATCAGGTGTAAGAAGATATTTCTCTGAGGAGCCTGCAAGTTGGTGCGCCTTTACTAATTTGACAGGCTTACTTGTGGGTGATTCCGGAATATCACGCAGATCGAGCAACCTGGAATCAAATCCAGAGAAACTCTGCGTTGTGAACCCCTCGGTGCTATTCCCGTTGAGATTTCATGATAGGAGGAGAGTTCGATATCATGCCAGTGCTTGCGAGCGCGAACGTATGTACATTCCTGACACGGAAGGTGAGTGTTCCTGTGGCTGCGGATAAGACTGAGTGTAAAAGGCAGCGTACATATATACTAAAAATGTGCACCTGACAAAGGACATGTCGGTGGACCTCGCGATCTGATCCGCTAACGCTGAAGGATCTTGGTTTGCATAAAAGTGCTTCAACGTTCAACCAGACTTCAAACCTCAGTTTCTTCTGCGCGCGCTCTGTACGCAGTAAGAGTAGGGAGGAACCATCATGACCGCTGATGCATGCACATCCGCACATATTATCATACAAGCGACGCTTGCATGCGTTTCAATGTGACAGCAGTACCATGGTCGTGCACACTTTCCGTGACAACGCCCAATTGGGGATGTTGAGGACAGAAATACCCGCGAGACTTGTTTTCGGAAGCAGGTGAGATGAGGGTGCTCAATTGACAGATTCATCGTATGTACCAAGGGGTCCGCTAGCCAAGACCAAGAAATCGAGGCAAGGGAACCCGAAATTTGGCTGCTGACTAATGCACACACGCACGATTACAGCCACAATCACTGTGATCACGTGCCACAAAAGTCTCTCGGACCGGAATGGGACCTCCGTTCCCAGGGAGGTCTACAGGTTACTGATATCAACACAGCAGTCAGACCGAGACGACATAAGGTAACGAAGAAAGTCCTGAAAGCCTGGTGAAAGCCAGATAACGCATCCTGGGCACCAGGCCGTCTCCAGGGTAGATCAGGCTTCTGTCCCTCACATAGGTTCTGTTCCGCCTCCACGCCCTCGGTGGGTCGTAACTCTCGCTGAGTAAGAGCGAGGCTCAGTTTCTGGCTACCCAAAGTGTCTCTAGGAAGGACAGTCGGGGTAGCGGTCAAGCCCAGGCCTGACGAGAGCTTTCCCAGGCTCGAAACCGCAGGCCCATGGATGCATCTTAGCTGATTGTGCCTTAGCCGATCAGACCCTTACAGGCTATCTTCGGCGAAGTACTGACTGCGTGCGGGAGACCATATTAGTAGTCGGCCCTATTTACTCATTCGCGCATAGCCCATGCCACTAGGTAGCTGCGCCACCCAGACAGACGTCTACCCACTCCTATGTGTGGTGTAACTTGAACGGCTTGACCCCGAGCTCTACCCACAAACAGTGGGTGGACGCAGTGAGAGGGGTACTGCAGGCCGATGACCAGGATGCCGGAATGGCTAGTTGGAATCTTGTCAGGTCGCAGGACACATGTCTACTCGTACACAGATATTAGACGCGACCTGCATGTTGACATGCCTCGTATGGCGCGTAATGCACCTTGTGGTTGTAACTGTGGTGAGTCGTGATGCGTGATGATCTGTACTGCATTTCACCTGGTATATGAGACGTAGTGGTGCATGCGAAGTTTGCAATTGTGCTTGTCAGCTAGATTGTCATGGCAGCCACTGAAGACGTTGTGGAAAGTGTATTCGATACACAAGGTTTCCTAAAAGTTCATTTGAACCTGCGTCGTGTCGGTCCTTCGCATGTCCCCACATGCGAGCGTAAGTACAGGAATTCAGTTAACCAGGCTCTCCCCTGCACAGAGGTGGGACAGGAATCTACATTGCTCAGCTCGCCTGCGATCACAGGGTCACTTGATAAATGAAATCTGATGAGCACCATGGGAGAGCCATCATTACAATATGTATCTGGTGGTTTCAATGCTCCGGCGTGCGAGCCTAGCTTTATGTAAAAGGAAGTGAGATCAAAAGGGCAGAAGTGCTCTGAGGCTTCTCGAGAGACGCGTCAACACATAGATGAAATGAGGGTGGTCATGAACAAAGATGCGAGTTGAGAGTTTAGTTTTTGACAGTTTGGTGACAATGGGGAGACCCGAGTTTATTCAAGTACACTGGCCCGTATACTATCCGTAGAATTTGATCATGGTACTCCTCGGTCCCTGAGGGATTAGTACACAGGAATGAAGGAGTAAGTGGTAGAAACTTCCTGATGGGTCCATCTAGCTGGTGGCTTATCGTTGCGATGTTATCCGCGCATACCAAACAGCTTACATTACCGTCTCAATATGCTTGTAACTGCCGATTTGAAATGTGACGACTTATGCACTCAAATCGGGACCGTATCAGAAGGCATGTTTTTCTTGCTGAAAGGTGAAAATTAAATCACATATAAATCGACGGCGTTAGCTCCACTTCTCCCATCCCTCTTTGCATGAGCAATCTTGGCTGTATTGGCACGATGATAGGCGTACGCCGACAAAAGAGTCATAACCAACCCCATGCACAAGAACCCAATCTCGATGGCGACTACATATCGCCCAAGGCTTTAGAGTACGCTCATGCTCGCCGTAGGGAAAGGTGACTCACACCCAAGTATATATCGTGGCTCGTCTTGTGTTCGGAAGATGTTGCTTGCAATAATCCCGCTAAAGTTCGCAGTTCCGACTTGCAGTGCTCCACCAACTGCCCGTTTATACTTTCCCCGGAGGTTATTGGCAAGCCTGGGGTTTTGATAGCAAAACCTCTCCGTCACTCATCTAAATTCGAAGTAAAGTCAGGCGCTTACCAGCCAATAGTACAAGGGACCCCGGTATAGATTCCGGTAACAATGAGGAACGTGCCGAAATACTTGATACCCATGGAAGCATCCGTGATTTGAATAATGTACCCAGCTAGACCAACGAATTCAGAGGCAACTATGAACGGAAAGCGTATCTTCATGGTGTCTGAGAAGTGCGCAACGGTAATCATAGATATTGCTTATCAAAATTCAGTACCAAACGTATGAAGGTGGACGGAAGCTCAGGCTTACTCGCTGCCACGTAAACAGGGACGGTCAGCAACTGACTGATAGCCACATTGTACCCAAAGCTTTGGGAGCGTTAGTAGATGCCAATGCAAGGCCATAAGAACTGGCATACTTGTTCAATATTGTGCCAAGTGATCATTTAGTGATGAGTTACTCTCTCGACTGGGGTGACGTACGGTAAGAAGAACGTGATTCCATAGACTGGTGCCCAGTTCGGGTTATCGTACCAGCCTCGTAGTCATCTCACTCACCTGGTACGCTGAGAGACATCAACACAAAGGCCATCGCCCAGACCTATAGTGATAGTGGTATCATATAAATTATTGGGACAGAGGCAAGGAGAACAGTGCATGAGGCATCCTACCTGCCAGTCTGTGAAAGCAGACAGGATGCGTTGTGTAATAGTACCCTCTTCGCTGTCTTCAATATCAAGCACTGGTATGCTTTCAGAAGAAACGATCAGGTGATATAAAGATGGAACGTACTTCTTTGTTGTTCGAGGAACCGCTTTTCCTCGGTACTGAGGAATTTAGCTGTCTCCAGATAGTCAACCAGCACTGTGTCGCGATCAGGAACCCATATCATAGACGTCTCTTGAACAACAAACCAAATGCTGCAACAAGACACACAACTATAGTCGCTAAGCCCTGGATTATCTACACCAGAGGGGTTACAAAGGGCTTGCATGGACCAATAACGAGCGCGTACAAAAATCCAGGACCATCCTTCAAAATGACTGAGGTTGTTCATAAATCCGATAGCATATGCAAGAAGACCAGAAAAGGCTCCTATTCATGGTTGGTGAGAGAAGCTCTATCCGCAACGAACTGTCCATACCAGCTGCCCCTGCTGCCCCAGTAAAGAGGGCTATGCGGTAAAGCAATTTGTATTTTGGATACCACATAGACAGACTGGTAACAGACATGTGAGGACGATTCTCAGACCATGAAGAGATACACGAACTAGAATACGACACCCGGATAGAAGCCAGCTTCTGCCACTCCAAGGAGAACGCGCATCGCAACTAATTGCGGGTACCTATACCTTTTCAGTGCGAGTAAGGCTAAGAAATTAAGCTAGCTTACGATCTTACGAAGCCCATGAGCGTCCTTGTCCACGTTGATCAACAACACAATGCACAGCAGCCGATTTCACTTACATGATAGTGCCCCATGCGAACTTATTCTTTAAGGAGGACAGCGGTAGATCATAGCTTCCAACATCACTCACCATTATGCCAGGTAGCCACCTTCGAAAGCATATGAACTTAATCGAGGATATCATGAAAAGGTTTCTACTTGCCTGGACGGCCGGACGAACTGAAGCATGACACTAGACAGCACAAAGACTCACGTTTCCAGTAGCCAGTTAAAGCAAAACTTACTTTGCGGGAAATTCAAACAAGCTGTAAGACTGTGGACGCTCTCGAATTGAACTTCTAAACGCACGGATGGAGATAGCTCACTATGAAGAACACAGACTGCTCCAAATTGTCAAAGGAGCATGTCGGGTACCCGTCATTATTTGACTTACCAAAGCGACATTGAACTGACTTCCAGTGAGATGAAGCTGGGTCATCAGGCCCTCGAGTTTTGCATTACCTGCGTACATTAAGTGAATCTGCCAATAGAAACGTAACGTGACTCACCAATATTTCCTATTTTCGTTGTCCCACTGCATAAAACTTTCGAGTGCCAGAACGGAAACACTCACCGCGATCCATGAACGAAAACAGATACATGAGCGAGATCATTGGTACAAGGCGAAAGTCGACCTTCCGCCACAATTGCCGCTCCCCCTCGGGTCCCAGGTTCACAAGGGCTAGCTCTTGACCATTTGATACACCAGTAGGACAGAACGTCACACCGTTTTTGTCTGACATGTCATCTTGCAGTGAAGAAAGCATCGTCGACAATTGTGGGCCCTGCACAGAGACTCGTTTGAGCCAAGAGTTTAAGTATTTCACCAGCTTCACTTCTTGGCAGCAACTGGCTATTCGGAGAAAACATTCTCCACAGGGCGCCATGAACAAAGAACGAAGCGCATATATAGCGCATCTGGAAAATCTCCGACTGCATCGTAAGAAAAAACGGATATAGCTTTGCATAGCATCCGGATCTTTGAACTTGATGCATGATGAATGAAACCTGACAAGCGCCACACGATAAGTAGCCTTCCGTATGTATCTTTTCGGTTTCCTGAGGGCGGAAAGTGCTTCCGCGTGCGCGTCTAGTTTTATAGAAAATATGCGAGATGAGGCGTACGATCTAATTTTATATAAAAGGAGCCGAGATAAGAAGGTTCTGCGGCTTCTTGAGAAACGCGTCGACACAGTTGAATGGAGGGAAGTCATGAATGAAGATGCGATCCGAGTGTTTGGTAGGATTTGACTCGTTGGCGGACACCATTCATAGAATTTGATGATAGTACTACTCGGACCCTGTTCTGCTCTGAGGGATTTAGTACCCATAAGAGGAACTACGTAGTAGGTGGTAGAAACTTCCCAGTGATGCCATCCTTTTAACCGTGACAGCTTCTATTGTTTGGCATTAGCTGGCAGCTAATCGTTGCGGACGATGTGACCTCGCCACAAGTGCCGATCTCCTTAGTGAACGCCTCATGACCCGTGTGGTAGCCATCTCTAAAGTACTTGTCACCTCTCCGCCGGGTTCAGAATTATCGGTGACTCCGTCTTGGCTTCATCCGCCATATAGAGCGCTTATATCCTAACATAAGATTCGATAAGATGTAGTAGCCAACGCTTGGCCAATGTCGACTATTCGCCTGCGATTATCAGGAAGCATATAGCTCTCTGAGAAGCTTGCAGGGTAGTCTACTTACCCAATTTAACCAGCTTACTTAGGGGTGATTCCACAGTTACTTCGCAAGCTAAGACGGTTGAGGGGGAATATCACGCAGATTGAACAACCTGGAATCAAATTATTACTTACCATTCCCGTTGGGACGTCAATGATGAGGGGAGTTCACACGGAAGATTTGGAGTAGATACCGCGCCAGTGCTCGCGTGCACGGGTGTATGTGCATTCCTGACATGGAAGGTGAGTATTCCCGTGGAGGTGGATGAGAATGAGTGTCAAAGCAAGTGCACATGTGTACTACAAACACGTACAGACCGAGGCGTATGTGGGCGGACCTCGAAATCTGATCCGCCAAAGCTGAAGGTCTTGGTTTGCATGAAAGGTCCTCGACATTCAACCCAACTCCAATCCTCACTTTTTTTCCGTACGTACCCTGTACGCAGTAAGAGTGAGGGATACCGCCATGATCTGTGATGCATACACAGCAGCACATACTATCATACACACGAAACTTGCATGCGTTTCAACGTGACAACAGCAGATCTAATGGTCGTGCACACTTTCCGCGACAACGCTCAATTGCAGATTTTGAAGATAGAGATGCCCGAAAGACCTGGCTTCGAGGTCAGGGTGCTCAACGCGCACTGGCAATTGAGTACCCCAACCTCGAAGACACGGATTCGTCATGGTAGAGGACAAGGGGGTTGCTGACTAATGCTGACACACCCTTCAGCGGCACAGGAAGCGGAGGTCGGAACTTGGCTCTACGGAGTTCGAAAAACGGGTCGATAGTTGACCAATTGACCACTCCCTGAGGCCTATCCACAGGGAGTGGGGAGACGTGAAAGGGTTACTGAAGGCTGACGATTGTGACCAGGATGCCGGAATGGCAGCGTGGAATCTTGACAGGTCGCAGGACATCTGAACATCAAACTTATGCTGTGTCCTGTATTCTCAGAGTCCTCATGTTTACCCATACACAGATGTTCGACTGCGACCTACGTGTCGACATCCCTCATATGGTGCGTGTTGCATCTTGTGGTTGTACCTCTGGTGAGTTGTGATTATTTGTACTGCGTTTCACCTGGTATATGAGGCATAGTGCTGCATTTGAAGTTTTAGTAATTGTGTTGTGCAGCTACGTTTTCATGGCAGCCACTGAAGACACGGTGGAAAGTGTATTTGACAGTCATGGTTTCCCAAACATCCATTAACCTGCGTCATGTTCGCATATCGCCTACAAGATGCTGAGTACGGAGATTCCAGTCAACTAGTCTTCGCTCTGCACCGTGACGAAGGTGGGATATTGCTCAGCTGGCCCGCGATCAGAGGGTCACTTTACGAATGGAATCTGACGTGTACCATGCGATAGCCATCTGTACGTATCTGTCGGTTTCAATCCTTCTGGTCTGATTTTATGTAAGAGGAGTGAGATGAAGCGGATGATGGCAGAGGTGCTCTGGGACTTCTCGAGAAACGAGCCAACACGTGGTTAAGCTGAGGGCGGTCATGAACAAAGATGTGGCATTGGCTGGCCGCTTGCCACTGCAACGTTACCTTCGGGTACCAATCACCTTGCCTATACCATCCAAAATGCTTGCAACTGCCAATTTGGAATGTGGCCACTTACGCACCCAAACCGGCAAAGTGTATCAGAAGGCATATTTTTCTTGCTGAGAGGTGAAAACTAAATCACATATAAATCAACGGCATATTTAGCTTCATTTATGCCATCCCTCCTTGCATGAGCAATCCTGGCTGTATTGGCACGATGATAGGCGTAAGCCGAGCAAACAGTCACAACCAACCCCATACACAAGAACCCAATCTCGATGGTGACTACATATCGTCCAAGGCTTTAGAGTACGCTCATGCTTGTCATAGAGAAGGTGACTCACACCCAAGTATAAATCGTGGCTTGTCTTGTGTTCGAAAGATGTTACTTGCGACAATCCCACCAAGGTTCGCAGTGCTGACTTGCAGTGCCCCGCCAACTGCTCGTTTATACTTACCCTGCAGGTTATTCGCAAGCCTGGTGTACAATCGGAACACATTTCCGTCACTCATCCCTACTCAAGGTAAGGATAAGCACTTACCATCCAACGGTGCAAGGGATTCCTGTGTAGATTCCGACAACGACAAGGAACGTGCCAAAATACTTGACACCTATGGAAGCATCCGTGATTTGAATGATGTACCCAGCTAAGCCGACGAGTTCGGAGGCAATTATCCATGGAAAGCGTATCTTCATTGTGTCTGAGAAGTGCGCAACGGTGATCATAGAGATTGCTTATCAAAAATTAGTACCAAACCTATGAAAACGGGCGGAAGGTCATGCTTACTCGTTGTCATGTAAACGGGGACCGTCAGTAACTGACTGATGGGCACATCGTACCCAAAGCTTATGGAACGTTAATAGACGTCATTGCAGGGCTATCTCAAACGACATACTCGTCCAATATCGTACTAAACGATCTTTCAGTGATGGGTATATTCGCGGGGTGGGGTGACGTACGGCAAGAAGAACGTGGTTCCATATACTAGCGACCAGCTCAAGTTATCGTTATCTTACCAATCTTCACAACCACCCCGACGCACCTGGTGCCACAAAAGACAACAACAGAAAAGCCATCGCCCAGACCTATAGACATCACATCACTTATTGGGATGATGGCCAGGGTAACGACGCATGGATCCTACCTGCCAGTCCGCGAAAGCAGACAAGATCTGCTGTGTAACAGTACCCACTCCATCGTTTTCAATATCGAGCGCTGACGTGCTTTTATGAGACACGAACAAGTGATGTGTGGATGTACCGTACTTCTCTGCTGCTCGAGGAACCGCTTTTCTTCGGTGCTGAGGAATTTAGCTGTGTCCGGGTAGTCAACCAGTACTGTACCGCGATCAGTGACCCATGTCATAGGCATCTCTGGAACAACAAACCAAATGCTCCAACGAAACATGTGACTATAGTCCCCAAGCCCTGGATTATCTATTCCAGGAGCGTTACTCACGGCTTTTATCGAATAATGACGAGCACATACGAAAATCCAGGACCATCCTTTGAGGTGACCGACGTTGTTCATCAATCCGATAGCGTATGCAAGTAGACCAGAAACCGCCCCTATTCAGGGTCAGTTAGAACCATACCATCGGCGACGAGGTGCCCATACCCCCTGCCGCTGCTGCACTAGTAAAGAGGGCTATGCGGTAAATCAATTTGTATTTTGGATACCACATGGACAGACTAGCAGCAGAAAGGTGAGAACGATGTACAACCCATGAAGAGATATACGAACTAAAAGACGACACCCGGGTAGAACCCAGCTTCTGTCACTCCGAGGAGAAAGCGCATCGCAACCAACTGCGGATACCTATACCTTTTCAGTACGACTGTGGCTAGGAAATTAGTCTATCCTACGATTTTACGAGGCCCATGAACGTCCTTTGTCCGCCTTGATCAGCAACACAATGTGACAGTGATTGCTTTCACCTACATAGTAATGCCCCATGCGAACTTATTCTTTTAGTTAGATAGATAAACAAATCAAAGCTTCGAATACCACACACCATTGTGCCGGGCAGCCACCTTCGAAATCGTATAAATTTATTCGAGAATATTGTGAAAATCTTTCCACTTGCCTGGATGGCCGGACAAACTGAAGAATGACACTAGACAGCATAGAAACACACGTCTGCAGTAGTCTAGGAAACCAGGACCTACTTTGCAGGAAATTCAAACAAGCTGTAGGGCTGTGGACACAGTTTGATTGGACTTCCAAACGCACAGATGGAGACAGCTCACTATGAAGAACACGGACTGTACTCCAAGTTGTCAGAAGATGTAGAATACTTGTCATTATTTAACCCACCAAAGCGACGTTGAACTGACTTCCAGTGAGATGAAGCTGCGTCATCAGACCCTCGAGTTTTGCGTTACCTGCATACGTTAGGCCAATCCTCCGATGGACGTACCGCGACTTACCAATATTCCCTGTTTCCGTCACTCTCCTGCATAAAACGCTCTAGTGCCGAAACAGAAACACCCACCGCGATCCATGAACGAAAACAAAAACATGACAGAGATCATTGGCAAGAGGCGAAAGTCAACCTTCCGCCACAACTTCCGCTCTCGCTCGGGACCCAAGTTCACTTGGGCTGCATCTTGAGTGGCTTGAACTTTCGACACATCAGTAGCACCGAAAGCTACGCCGTTTTTGTCTGATGTGGTATCTGACAGCGAAGAAGGCATGGTCCGCAATGAGCCCGATGGAGAGACACGTTCGTCTTTGATGGGGCCAAGAGTTTAAGTATCCCACCAGCTTCACTCCTTGGAAGTAGCCATGCCATTCGGAGAAAACCTTCTCCACAGGGCGCCATGGTATCCATGAACAAAGAACGAAGCGCATATAAAGCGCATCTGGCAAATATCCGTCCGCATCGTACCGGACTCAAGAATAGGTGCCATGATATGGCTTTGCGTAGTACCCGGTCTCCGAACTTGATGAATGAAATCTGACGAGCGCCGTACGAGTAGTCTCCCGTATGTATCCTTTTGGTTCCCTGAGGAGTGAGCATGCTTCAGCGTGCGAGTCTAGTTTTATATAGAAGGAAGCAAGATGAAGTTCTAGAATGAGAGCAGCAGGGTTCTGTGGCTTCTCGAGAAACGTGCCAACACATAGTTGATCCGAGGGTGGTCATGAATAAAGATGCGATCTGATTTTGTCCCTGTTCTGAGATTTGAGTACCCACGAAAGGAACTAGTAGGGAGGGAAACTTACCCATTATCCGGCGGCTGGTCGTTGCGGCAGATGTGATCCTCACCACAAATGGTGATCTGAATGCCTCATGACCAGCATGGTAGCGATCTCTGAAGTACTTGCCACCGGGTGTGGCGACCAATGCATGACCAACGCCGTGCTATCCTCCTGTGATCATCAGTCCTAAGAAAATACTCCTCTGAGAAGCCTCCATGGTGGTACGCCTTTACCAATTTGACGAGTGGCTTACTTATGGGTGATTCCACAGTTACTCGAAAGATAAGGGGGAATATCACGCAGATCATTCAAGCAAACTGGAATCGAATCAAGAGAAATTCTCCGTTGTGAACACTTCGTCGCTATTCCTGTTGAGACATCATGATAGGAGGGTTCACACGGATGATGTGGATTGGATATCGCGCCAGTGCCTGCGAGCGTGACAATATGTACATACCTGACATGGAAGGCGATTATTCCTGTCAGAGCGCATGAGACTGAGTATCAAAGCAATGGCAGTGTACATACTACTTGTAACCGTGTACCTGAACGAGGGATATGGGCGCGGAGCTCGCGATCTGATCCGCTAACGCTGAAGGGGAATGGATTGTCTTAGTTTGCACAAAAGTTCCCTGACGTTCAGCCCGACTCCAACGCATGATTTGTACACAGTAAGAGTGAGGAAGACCATCTTTCCAGGTGATGCACGCACATCGGCACATACTATCATACAGGTGAAGGCTGCCTGCAGGCGACGGCACCTGTACACCCAATGGTCTTGCAAACGTTCCGTGACAATATTCCAATGTGGACGCTGAAGATGGAGATACCCGCGAGACCTGACTTCGAGGTTGAGGTGCTCAATCGCCAGTGCCAATTGAGCACCCTAACCTCGAAGACACGGGTTCGTCATCGGGAGGACCGGGAGAAGTCTTCGAACCCGAAATTCCCACCCTGGGGGGTTGCTGACTAATGCTGACACACCCTTCAGTAGCACAAGGAAGCGGATGTCGAAAACTTGGCTCTGTACAGAGTTCGAAAATTGTGCTTGTTGATAGGTGAAAACTAAATCACATATAAATCAACGGCATATTTAGCGTCACTTATTCCATTCCTCCTTGCATGAGCAATCCTGGCTGTATTGGCACGGTGATAGGCATATGCTGACAATACAGTCACAATCAACCCCATGCACAAGAACCCAATCTCAATGGCAACTACACATCACGCAAGGCCACAGAGTAAGTTCATATTCGACAGGGGAGAAATTGACTCACACCCAAGTATAAATCGTGGCTCGTCTTGTGTTCGGAAGATGTTACTTGCGACAATGCCACCAAGGTTCGCAGTTCCGACTTGCAGTGCCCCACCAACCGCTCGTTTATACTTGCCCCGGAGGTTATTGGCGAGCCTGGCGTTTGATAGCGAAACCTCTCCGTCACCCCGAGATCCAAATTCCAAGCAAGGTTCGTTGCTTACCATCCAACATTACAAGGAACTCCGGTGTAGATTCCGATAACAATGAGGAAGGTACCGAAATACTTGACACCCATGGAAGCATCCGTGATTTGGATAATGTACCCAACTAGGCCAATGAATTCAGAGACAACTATGAACGGAAAGCGTATCTTCATGGTGTCTGAGAAGTGGGCAACGGTGATCGTAGAGATTGCTTATCAAAATTCAGTGCCAAACCTGTGAAAATGGACGGAAGCCCCGGCTTACTCGCTGCCACGTAAACAGGGATTGTCAGCAACTGACTGATGGCTACATTGTACCCAAAGCTTGTGGAGTGTTAATAGATGCCGTTGCGGTGTCATAAGAACTGGCATACTTGTTCAATATCGTGCTAAACGATCGTTTAGTGATGAGTTGTTCGCTAGATCGCGGTGCAGACGTACGGCAAGAAGAACGTGATTCCATATACTGGTGCCTAGTTCAGGTTGTCTTACCAGCCTCCGCAGTCATCTCACTTACCGGGTACGCTAAGAGACATCAACACAAAGGCCATCGCCCAGACCTGTGTGGTGGTGGCGTCACATAACTTATTGGGACAAAAGGCGAGGATAACGGTGCATCAAGTATCCTACCTGCCAGTCTGTGAAAGCAGACAAGATACGTCGCGTAACAGTACCCTCTTCATCGTCTTCAATATCAAGCACTGGTATGCTTTCAGAAGAAACGAACAGGTGATATAAAAATGGAACGTACTTCTCTGTTGTTCGACGAACCGCTTTTCCTCAGGACTGAGGAATTTGGCTGTGTCCGGGTAGTCAACCAGGACTGTATCGCAATCAGTAACTCGTATCATAGACGTGTCTGGAATAACAAACCAAATGCTGCAACAAGACATATAACTATAGTTGCCAAGCCCTGGATTATCTATGCCAGAGGCATTACACACAAGTTGCAAGGAACGACAACGGGAGCGTACAAAAATCCAGGACCATCCTTCAAGGTGACCGACGTTGTTCATTAATCCGATGACGTATGCAAGCAGACCAGAAATTGCCCCTATGCGAGGTTGGTATGAGACACTCTACCGGCGACGGGGTGTCCATACCGGCTACCCCTGTTGCACCAGTGAAGAGGGCTATGCGATAAGCCAGTTGGTACTTTGGATACCACATAGACAGACTGGTAACAGAGATGTGAGGAAGATGCATATCCAATGAAGAGATACACGAACTAGAAAACGACACCCGGATAGAAGCCAGCTTCTGCCGCCCCAAGGAGAAAGCGCATCGCAGCTAATTGCGGATACCTATACCTTTTTTCAGTTCGAGTATGGCTATGAAATCAGCCTCGCCTACGATTTTACGAAAGCCGTGAGCGTTCTTGTCGACGTTGATCAACAACACATTACACAGCAGTTGCCTTCACCTACATAGTAGTGCCCCATGCGAACTTATTCTTTTAGCAGGATAGACATTGTTCATAGCCTCGAACGTCGCTCACCATTATGCCAGGTAGCCACCTTCGAAGGCGTATAAACTTAATCGAGGACATCGTAAAAATGTTTCTACTTGCCTGGATGGCCGGACGGACTGAAGGATGACACTAGACAACGCAGAAGAACACGACTCGAGTAGTCAATTAAGTCAGAACCTACTTCGCGGGAAATTCAAACAAACTGTAAGACTGTGGATGCTGTCGACTTGAATTTCTAGATGCACGGACGGAGAGAGCTCACTACAAAGAACACGGACTACACTCGGATTTATCAAAAGAACACGTCAGATACTCGACGTCATCTGACTCACCAATGCGATGTTAAACTGGCTTCCAGTGAGATGAAGCTGGGTCATCAGGCCTTCGAGTTTTGCATTACCTGCGTACATACTAAGTAGATCTGCCAATAGAGACGCAACTTAACTCACCAATATTTCCTATTTCCGTTGTACCACTACATGAGACTTTCGAGCGCTAGAACGGAAACACTCACCGCGGTCCACAGACGAAAACAAATACATGAAAGAGATCATTGGTAGAAGGCGAAAGTCGATCTTCCGCCACAGTTTCCGCTCCCGCTCTGGACTCAGGTTCACTTTGGCTGGGTCTTGAGCATTCGACACGCCAGTAGGACAGAACGCCACGCCGTTTTGTCTGATGCTAGTATCTGACAGCGAAGAAGGCATCGTCGACGATGGGCACTGTTGAAAGACACGTTTATCATTGACGGGGCCGAGGTTTTAAATATCCTACCAGCTTCGCCTCTTGCTTCGCTTCTTGGAAGTGACCCTGGCGTTCGGAGAAAACCTTCTCCACACGGCGCCATGGAACAAAGAACGGAGCGCATATAAAGCGCGCTTGGAAAATCTTCCGTCCGCATCGTACCGGACTCAGGAATAGGTGGATATGGCTTTGCATAGTATCCGGGTCTCCGAACTTGATAAATGAAACCTGACGAGCACCGTACGAATCGTACGATGTGTAGTCTTCCGTATGCAACCTTTTGGTTTCCTGAGGAGTGATCATGCCTCAGCGTGTGAGTCTAGTTTTATGGGAATGAGAGCAGAAGTCCGAGAAACGCGTCGCCACATGGTTGAACAGATGAACAAACATGCAATCCGAGATGTTGACTCATTGGCGAACAGGAGGAAAGTTTAACAAATACGTTCAAGTACATTCGCGATGTGTATTATCCGTAGAACTTGATGATAGGCAGGGCTACCGGTGGCTCTGTCTTGACTTCATGCGCCAAATAGAGCGCTTAAGCCCGATGGGGCTGGGATGCGGTGGCCACCGCTTGGCCAACGCGTGGTATCCGCCTGCGATCATCGACGCTGACGTTTTGTCAAGTGTAAGAAGATATTTCTCTGAGAAGCTTACAGTGTGGTGCGCCTTTACCAATTTGACAGTTACTCGCAGGATAACACGGTTGAGAGGGAATATTACGCAGATCGTGCTTGGAGGGCTCATGGAGCAACCTGGAATCGAATCCAGAGAAACCTTCGGTCATGAATCCTTCGTCGCTATTTCTGTCAACGATATTGTGATAACTGGAGAGTTCGCAAATGAGATAGGTGATGCGGAGTAGATATCACGCCAGTACGAGAATATGTATACGCCTGATACGGGGGGTGAGTATTCCTGTGGCAGCAGATGAGTCTGAGTGTCAAAGTCATGGCAGAGTACATACACCTGACAGAGGGACTTGTGGGCGGACCTCGCGATCTCATCCGCTAACGCTGATGGGGAATAGATTGTCTCGGTTTACATAAACGTACCTCGACGTTCAACATGATTGCAATCCTCACTTTTTACTGTGGGGGTACTCTGTACACAGTATGACGGGTGATGCACAGGCTGATGCGCCGACATCAGCACGTACTATCGTATATCACGGCGCAGCGTTATTTTGGCTGCTGCCAGAGCAAGGAGAAGGACTCCTACCTCCAAGACTGCCTCTATCGGCTAGTGTGAATGAAGACCCTCTGATTGGAAGACAACGCTAATAGGCGCTGCAATGAGGTGCAAGGCCCGATCTGCGCTACGGCTGGATTACAGCATACCCATCCTACAGTAAGTTTTTGATTGCTTTTTGAGTTGAATGCGTGGAGTCCGTTACGGTCGGCGTGTACAGGGCGCTCCGTGCATTCGTCCGTTCTTTCTCCTCGACCATTCTTCTCCACCTGCAAATGCCCGCATTGGCTCCGCAGTGCGGACGCTTGTCGAGTGCAATTAAGTCAAGGTTAAACAACGTTTTCTTAGTTGATATTAGTACTAGTTGGTTCATATTGGTTATCTTATTAGTCCAGAATTGCATCCGCTTTCCGAATGCAGCAGCTATAAAACTGACACCCGCAGAGGGGACTCCTCTTCGCTTCACCAACCATGTCCGACCCGCAGTCAGTTCCAAAACATCCCGTCGCTCCCAGAGTCAAGAATGGCTCCAAGACACCACACGTCGGACCAGATATCCATGCCTACAAGGCCGCTCATGCTGAAACATTGGGCCACGAATCTGACAAGTGGTGGGCAAAGGTGCGAAACTTCGGCGCTTATGATCACAATCAGATCACCAATCGCTCGTCCTCCCCCCGGGTAGATGGCACAAGACTTGTTGCACTGGGATCGTCCCTTTCACACTGTAAGAGCAGGCGGATTCGAAACTGGAGATATCGTATGGTTCCCCGAAGGAGGTTTTGAACGTGTCCTACAACTGCGTTGACCGCTGGGCGTTCAAGCATCCTGATAAGGTGGGGCATCTTTGTTATCTGCAGCGCCAGCGGGCACGTCTCACGTTCTCCTTCCTCAGACGGCTATCATATACGAAGCCGATGAACCTGAAGATGGGTGTCTCGTTACATACGCGGAATTACTTCGTGAGGTGTGCTCTATCGCAAATGTGCTCAAGAAGTTTGGTGTCAAAAAGGGTGATACCGTTTCCATCTATCTCCCCATGGCATGGCAAGCTGTTGCCGCCCTTCTCGCCTGTTCACGTATTGGCGCTGTGCATTCCGTCGTGTTTGCAGGTTTCAGCTCGGAATCCCTCCGTGATCGAGTTCTCGATTGCAACTGTCGCGTCCTCCTGACAAGTGATGAGGGTCGTCGAGGTGGCAAGTCGATCGCCACCAAGGCGATCGTAGATGCCGCACTCAAGGAATGTCCCAACGTAGAGCACGTCCTCGTTCTCAAGCGTACCGGCAACCAAGTGTCGTGGACCGAGGGACGGGACAAATGGTGGCACGAAGAGACAGCAAAAGTGTCCAGCTACTGCCCCCCTGAGATCATGTCGGCCGAAGATCCACTTTTCATTCTCTACGTGAGTAACTACTCTTTAGTTCCCTTTTGGATAGCCAACACGTCTTTTAAAGACATCTGGCTCGACTGGGAAACCAAAGGGCGTTGTCCATACCACTGGCGGATACCTGCTTGGTGCAGCGATGACAGTCAAATATGTCTTCGATGTCCATCCAGATGACAGATTTGCGTGCATGGCCGACATCGGTTGGGTCACCGGTCACACTTACATTGTATATGGCCCACTTGCGCTTGGCGTGTCCACTACGGTGTTCGAGTCGACCCCTGTATACCCGACTCCTTCTCGGTACTGGCAAACTGTGCAAAAGCACCAAATTACCCAATTCTATTCGGCACCCACCGCTATTCGCCTGTTGCGTAGACTCGGGGCTCAACACGTTGAAGGCCACGACCTCAGCTCCCTCCGGGTACTGGGCAGTGTCGGGGAACCGATCAACCCTGAGGCTTGGCATTGGTACAACGAACACGTTGGAAAGAAGGAATGTGCAGTCGTAGACACATTCTGGTAAGCACTTCTTCCGGATCATCACATCGTGATGTGACGTGCTGATCGCGTCAAGGCAAACCGAAACTGGCTCCATTGTTGTAACACCATTCCCAGGTGCCATCGAAACCAAAGCCGGATCAGCAACTGTTCCCTTCTTCGGTATCGAGCCTGCTATTCTGGACCCCGTGACTGGGAAGGTGTGTGGCATTTCGCCCTCCGACCACTTTATGTCAAGATCGCTTACTGTGAGGCAGGAATTGGAAGGAAACAACGTTGAAGGTGTTCTCGCCATCAAACGTCCCTGGCCCTCCATTGCTCGCACAGTATTCAATGACCATAATAGGTATCTGGATACGTACATGAAGGTGCGTGTGTTGCCTGATTGGCCCGTCGACTTTGTCACATCGGTGTATCAGCCCTACCCCGGTTACTTCTACACTGGCGATGGTGCGGCTCGCGACGAACATGGTTACATTTGGATCAAGGGTCGTGTTGACGGTATGTCATGCGGCGTTTATGACGTGAAGACCGCCGAAACCGTGTCTGTTTAGATGTAATCAATGTGTCTGGACATCGTTTGTCGACTGCAGAAATTGAGTCGGCTTTGATCCTACACAAGGGTGTCGCCGAGGCTGCAGGTAAGAAGTCTTTCTCCCATAGTGTCAGGCTGGGTACAATTTCGTTAACGATCTGCGCAGTGATTGGCACTGCCGACGAACTGACGGGGCAAGCCGTGTTTGCTTTCGTCACACTGAAACCGTGAGTGGTTCATATTTACTGTCTTCAAGTGATAAAAGCTTAAGCCTACTTTTCTTATCACCAGTGAGTTTGCATATAATCCCGACGATGAAGGGTCGCTCTTGAAGGAACTTGTTCTCCAAGTCCGCAAAGTCATCGGTCCTTTTGCTGCACCCAAGAAAGTGATCATCGTTCCTGACCTCCCAAAAACCCGTTCTGGGAAGGTAAGGCGAAGCTGCAATGCTTTCTAGTTTCGACTGGTACTAACGCTTTGTTGCTATGTCGTGTTATAATAGATCATGCGTCGTATCATGCGGAAGATCGTCGCTGGCGAAGGGGACCAACTTGGTGATCTTAGCACCATTGCTGAGCCTGGCGTCGTCGAGGTCATCAAGAAGAAGGTAGCGCAGTCGGCGTGAGGTGGGGTGGTTGGTGTAGTAGCCAAGAGGCAAACTCGTATGTTGTAAAACTTGTAACCTCATATAGTGTATGTCAGGACGAAATTGGGACGAGGCGTCTTTTTGCATCTATAAACCAGTATAAACTAGTTGCCTGTTTGTACTCCCATGCTAGGTGGCCGTAATAAGTTGGCATTGGTGTCGTACGAGCCAAGGCAGAGAGGTTCGTTCGGTATTAGACCTCTACAGATCCCAACATATTATGCTGTGAGACCATAGGGGCTCCCGTCCATTGAAACTAGCGAAAACGGGCAAGGTAATCATTCGTTTGAATCTGGGTGTTACGTGTTATACATGGTACGGACGACAAGCCTACATGCGTTGGAGCGCTTCGTTACAGCACAACAGTCACTTGACAACATCTTTCATCACATTCTCCACCGCCATTAGAACCCAATCTTTCCAGCAAGGATTGCCTCATAGACCAATGAAAGGTGTTCACCAGGTAAGGACACTACGGGAGGCTTTGTCTTGTCGGCTGGGTCTGGTTTTGTCCACTCCACATTGCGACCCCACAGCTCTAGGAATGTCGCCATTTTATCCTCTTGCTTCGTGAAGTAAAGATATTCATATACAGCTCTCCAGGCACTGTCAAGGGCACCAACAACCCACCTGTATGATTGGGTTAATTCGAGGTCTTTTGCTTAGCTACATGACAACACTCACGCATGACGAGTGCTTATTGCTTCTCCCGCGAAGTGAAGACGTCGGTCGGCTGCAGGGTAAGCGAGGGAGGTATACAAAGCTTCGAAGTCACCGGGGCCAAACTGTGCATATGCGCCTAACTTCTATATCAGCAAGCTATTGAACCAAGCTATGGCCGATCTCACCCATTGTATGCGGATCATAGGTCCAGTCCTTAAGATCCATCTTAAGGAAACGCCTTTGCAGGAACTCGTACGAGATCGGAGGACCGTGTACCTCTGCAAGATTGCGAAGTACGAGTTCCTTAAGCACTTCAGCATTGTCCAGCTTTGCAAGCGACCCCGGGCGCTCTGCATCAGTTGTCCATGTGTAGCTCGCAATGAGTACCGTGGACGGGTTTTCCGAGTCGACACCATAAGATGGGTAGACGATGGTGCGAATGGGGAGATCCGTAAATGATTGCCCACCGACAATTCCTAGCTCGGTGGTCCACTATGGCTGGTCAAAGCGTATAGCAATCTTGATGGAAGGACCGTACTGGAGCTGACGCAAGGCATTCTTCTGCTTGACATTCACCCCTAAACGCGTCATGTCTATCGTACGGAGCACGGGAAGAGGAAGGGTAGATATGACGTGCGAGTAGACGCGCAGGTTCTCGTCGCTGTTGACTGAGATCTGAACAGCGTCCTGGCCTTGGCTTATGGTCGTAACTCTATTGCCAAAATGGATTTGTCCCCCTTTTTCCCTGATAACTTCCGCCATCCTCGTCGTCAGGACCTCTGACCCACCGCTGGCGACATCGTGTGAGTCATTAGACCAGGATACAAGTTACTATAATGCACTCACTCAAAGCACATCCAATCGACGTCACCGAAGTCCGTAACACCGATATTGGCGAATGCCAACGAGTCAAAGACTTCCTCCGTAAGCGCACGATCATACGCCTTGGTACTGGTTTCCATAAGTTCACACCAGTTTATGACTTCCTGGGGAAGATGTTCCGGAGGAAGAGTGAGGTTGACGCTGGGGATGTACTTGAACGACATATACGCGCGGACGGAATATGAATCATTGGCCATCATCACCTGCCACCCCTCCCCCCTCTTTCCCTCCTTGATATCTTCTACGAGCATCCTGGCAAATGGAGTGACGACGTCTGTGTGAATGGCATCCATCCCTGCTTTAATATAGCAAGTTGGCACGCCGAGTTCTTCAGCACAGAAGGATCCGGGTGTGTCAGAAATTTGTTCGCGGACACCATTGAAGTAGTAGAAGCCCTGTTTGGAGGGATCGCGAGCCTTGAAGTAGTAGGGTATGAGCTTGTTCTTGAGGGGGTCATTACCTTTATTCAATGGGTCATAGATGATCAACTCGGCCAGACGCTTCATGATCCCATTCTTGTATTTTCCGTTTTCCATTTTCGGAAGGGGGTAACGCATAGCTCCAGCATCCTAGAATGTGAAGGGATATGAGTATTCCATCTCATCAGGCGCCTTTGGATGATGAAAAGCGCACGTAGTAATCATAATCCTTCCCCTGCGGAAATTTATATGTCGAAAGGCGGCCACCGACGCGATTCGAAGCCTCTAAGATCTCGAACTCAATACCCAGCGAGTCCAGTATCAATGCTGTATAAAGGCCACCGACGCCAGCGCCCAAGATTCCGACCTTTCCACCAAAGGAAGGGGGCAATAGGTCGCGTTGAACGACGCCATCCTTGGCGAGCTCGGCCCTGAGGGAGGCGTCGTAATCTTCGATGATGCCTCGGCCATAGAATGCTAGTGGATCGCCTTCAAAAGGCATAGCAAATAACGGTCAAAGTGAGCTTCGGTGAGGTGGTGATGTAGGCGATGTAGATGTCGCACTGAGATTCATTTCCTTCAAAAATGCGATCTTAAATACCACGGATTCGGAGCAAGGTCGGTGGACTTACCATAACGACACATGCTTCTAAACTGTGACTAGATCCTGGAGTATTGCAAAATGGCAGTCTTCTGTCCTTGTGTTATTTCGTCGGGAGATAATCAGTGAAACCCTTCCCAAACCATCGGAACGTCGAGTCCATTGGAGCCTCTATCCTGAGTATGGCTTATCGGAAACACGATCAGAAAGTTATCCTGATCTGTTCACAGACAACTGAGAGACCGCATGATCCATTGAGCGCCCTGTAGGACAGAAACCGGAATCAAACCTATGTGATCATTACTCAAACAGAAGAACTCTGATGGAATGTTCTGCACGTACCAATGAAGTAGTTTCTCAATGGAACACGACCGAGTGACCGGAGCCAGTGGGTCTCCTGGGAATGCAAAATTGGCTGGGTGCCAACATGGACAGCGTAGTATCGCGGAAACAGGAGATTGGATAACGCCTCAACACGAATAGTTGGAGGGATCCGGTTTCGTTTGCCTAAAAATGGAATGTTGTGAATGCTAGATACCTGGAAATATGCTACTGGGCCCCACCAGCGCCCAGCCCCACCACATGGGTGATTGGAGTTCCATAAGCCAATGTTCCGAGATATGTTGTCCGCCTGCGGTCTGTGGGGGGGTGGTATCTAAAGATTGTTTCGGCAGAGACCATTCTGATGGGTCCAAGACTCGAAGTTGTGTTGTTGACTACTGAGCACAACAAGTTATTTCTCAAAAGATTTCACAAACGCATGGCATGGTAGAAGTTAGAGGGACGCTCAGGGCTTGTTACACCACAACCACGTGACATGTCACGGCTTCACTTATAGTCCAATATCACTGGGATCATATTTTTAAGCCATTGTTATATAATCATCTGGCAAAGAGTATCTAGTACTCAAAATATGTAAAATGTCAAATCAACTCCTATATAGCATTATAATGCTTTAAAGCAAGAAAAATAACTATCACAGTTTTACTTGTTAGTTATTCCAATCTTACATATTCATCTTGCAGAGAATATATAATGCTTTGCACCACTGGCAATATCTATCAGGGTTTTACCTGTTCAGTTATTGGATTATATAATAATCTCAATATTATTGCATGTGTCTGCACAAAGGGATGGGATGGGTACTTCTATTAAGTAATTAAATAACGATACATCAATTAACTACTATTTATTTAGTCCCAACGGGCGGAACTTGTGGTGAGCCCCCACAAATAAATTTTACATAATACAGAACTTACCTGTACAAGTAACCAAATAATGAAGACTTACCAATTTGGACATACTCAAACCAACTTACCTGATTTAGAGCATATCAACTTACCTAATGTCACTGACCCCGTACTCCAACTCCGAAGATGAGAGTCAGAGACAAAGAGTGCAGAACTTAAAAAAGCTTCCCCAGCATGGATTATATATATTGTATGTACTGTACAGTTATTAGTGATCATTTTCCACGCTTTGACCATTTCCATACATGGACAAATACAAAATATTCATTAATTGATATATCCTTTATAGGTGACAGATGTTTACCTAATACATATAATATTAGAAGAAATCTATAATGTCTTCCAAATATTGTTCCTTTTAGTCACATTATGCTTGACATTCTAACTCGGGTAGCTGTTGATAACCAAACGAGATGTATCATATCTTGGGATATCATAAACTGAATGGATGGTACATATGATACTTGAGGTCACACGTGATATTGCCATTGTATGAGCAAATATTACAATATATTATAATTTCTATTTGATATCATTTGGGAACAACTACATCAACATAAAATGTTTTTATGGTTCCAGTGATAAAGCTCATGATGACTGTTTCACCGTACTGTAGAGCGTGGAGCTCCGAGCCCAACCTTCAACTTGAAGCTCCAAATGTCCGATTTTTAGGCAAACGAAATCTCCCATATTCAATATTCAAATGCAGGCATGAGGCGCGATCTCATTACGTATGTAGTCTACCCATTGATTATCATGAGTAAGCGAGGCGATCAGCCAGTTGCCCCTCTCGATGCTTTCTACTTGCCTCGCCCCAGGTCTTCCCAACTTCTTCCCGCATGACGCATTTCGCCCTTTCTGAAGTGGTTTGGCTCCCTACTGTTGACGTGTTCGGCTCCCTGCCCATGCATTCTGAATGACATTAAACACTATCTATGTTGACAAATCGATCCACACTCGCTTGCTGTAGCCTTGCTTCGAGGTCGACAGGCCGCCCGTAGGCCTCCACGCTCCACCAGAGATCGCTTTGATACTCCAATGTATTGTGAGCAGCATGGCGCGAAGAATCCGTTAGCCTTTGATGGTTTTCATCATACCATGTTGCAGGCACGACAAGTGGACAGAATCCTACCGCACAGGTTGCTATCATCTATATGATTTCTCGCAAGTGGCACGTTGGGCGAGTTCGACCGTAGACGGGTAATACACATTCCTGGGCACTAAGTGAGTATTTGGATTCGTCGCCATCATTCTGTTCGTCATGCGTCAACCTTCTTAGTCGGTATATCAGGCTCGGAATCTGTCATCGTCCAGGAATATTTATGCACTTACCATACGCGAGATGCCTTTTTCCTGCTTCACCTTCTGTTTCGGAAGAAATTAGAGACGCTCCATCTACACCAAACTCTCATTTCAGATACGCCCAATTGCATCAAAATCACAGTGCACAGAAGTACGGCAATACGAGTGTACGCCCTGCAGCATTGCCTCGTGCTCCACCCTCGTCTTAAGCCTGCGTCCAATCTCCAGTTTTAGCGATATACAATTCTATGACATGCTTCATTGAGAAACTACTCGGTATGTGCAGAACGTTCCCTCAGGGTTCTTCTGTTTCAGTAATGATCACATAGTTCCGTTCCTGTCCAGCAGGGCGCTCAATGGATCATGCGACCTCTCAGCTGCCTGTGAGCGTATTGGAGTAATTTTCTGATCGTGTTTCCGATAAGCCATATGCAGGATGTAGACTCCAATGGACTCGATGTTCCGACGATTTGGGAAGGGTTTCTTTGCCTATCCCCCTACCAAGTAACACAAGGACAGAAGACTGGAAATTCTGGAATACTCGCAGGTGATGTTCTAGTCGTAACTCGAATGCATGCGACATTATGGTAAGCCCGCGAACCTTGTTCTTGGTATTTAAGACCGCCTGTTTTGACGGAGGCGAGCCCCAGTGCAACATCTATAACGCCCATTTCTCCACCCTACTAACGCTCACTTTGACTGTTGTGTACTATGTCTTTCGAAGGCGACCCACTAGTCTTACACGGAAAAAACATTATTGAAGATTACCATGCCCCAATGGTAGTGTTTCTTTGACACACTACGTTTCTTCCCTCATTAAAAGTCGGAGTCTTGGGCGCTGGCGTTGGTGGTTTTTACATAATGTTGATACTGGACTCTCTGGATATCGAGTTTGAGATCTCGGAGGCTTCAGATCGCGTTGGTGGCCGCCTCTCAGCCTATAAATTTCCGCGAGGACAGAACTATGACCATTATGTGTACTTCTCATCATCCAAATGTGCCAGATGAGATTGGATACTGATCTTGCCTCACCTTTCAGGATGTTGGGGCTATGCGTTGCACCCTTCCGAAAAAAGGTGCACAAAGGCGATACAAGAATGGGATCATGGGAACGCTTGGCCGAGTTGATCATTTATCCACCACTGAATGAAGGCGCAGATCGCCTGCAGGACGAACTTCTTTCGTACTATTAAAAGGCTTGCGAAGGATCCGGCTTACATTCCCCCAATGGCGTCATTAAATAACTGGTGTGCACTTCTTGCTGCCAGTAGTGAGGGGTATGGCTTCGCATTGACGGTCGGTCCTTTCGCCGTTGGCATTTGCCAAGGTTGGTAGCACAGACTTGGGTGACCTTGATTGGAAGGGCTCTGAGTACGTGCCGTATGCTAATTCAAAGCGTCTGCCTAACACGGCTCAGTGGGGGGTCAGAGGTCCTACCGAAGAAGATGGCAAAAGTCATCACTAGGAAGGGAAACCACATCCATTTAAACCAGGGAGTCGCTGCTATGTGTCGAGGCGATTCATCATCGAAATCCAGATTGATTTCCAAGTAGCAGGCTTCCTTCTGGAGTGAGCGAACTAGAGATGTTGGACACCTTATTTCCGATGCACCCGATATTATCGATCATCCTGGCCGCACGCGGACTCGCACGTCATATCGACTCTCCCTCTTCCCGTGCGGCGTACGATAGATATGAAGGACGTATGCATGAACATCATGCAGAAGAATGCTCTGCGTCAGCTCCAGTACGATCCTTCTATTAAGATTTCCATATGCTTTGAAGAGGCACGGTGGACCACTGAGCTGGGGATTCGGTGGGCTATGAGTCATTCACGGTTCTCCCTTCTATGGGACTTATCGCGGACTACTGATGAACGTCCGATGCGGATCGCCTCGGCTCTCTTGCCATGCCAAGAACAAAACGTAGTGCTGAGGGGGTTTGTGCTTCGCAATCTTGCAGAGGCGCATGGTAGTTCGATGTCGTACGAGTTCGTACAGGGCCTTAAGGTTAGCTCTCATCAAGCAAGCGTTCGTTTGGTCCATCTCCAAATCATCTTCCCGGTCAATCCCACGACTCAGACCTCGGATGTGACAAATCCATGGATGCACGAAGACAAATTTCTGTGACTCGTACAGCGGGAGATTGTCTGACATCGTGAACTCCACATTTCCAAGCCCTAATACCTCGGAGCGATATAGCTTCCCAGTGCCTCTAAGTAGCCCTTGCATACCAAGTCCTCTCACAGAAAAGGCGATGCATGGAAGATGTAGACGCCGGATCACAAAACGGGCGGACCGAATAGACTTGATCTTCTTATAGATACTCGGTGCTTCCTGTTCGAACAACTTTCCACGTAATTCCGTGATGCGTGTTTCATTTTTCCTCTTCGAGTGACGGAGGGTTGTAAGGAGTTTGCCCGTAAACGGCAATGGCAGCCGGGAGACAACTGTTGTACGATGACGACTTCCCTAACCACGCAAGCACCGTAACCTCGCCCAAGCGGGCCACAATCTCCTCTAGGAGATGTCCGAGAGCGTCAGTTCCATCACCGTAGTGAGGTCTAATATCGGACTTGAATATGCCAATCAGAGAGTACGTGACGTCATCTACAACCGGTGCATTGCGCGTCGAAGCGAGACGAAGTTTCTCGCGCACCCCGAGATCGTCTGGAGAGAACGTGACAATGGTTCCACGAGGTATCTTGATCGTGTCTGCTGGCTCTTGCATGATCGCCGGGGATTCCTTGTGGTTTGCGCCAGTGTTGCCGAGGTATGGTTTCCACTCGGAGTCATAGAACAGGATGGCCTTTGGTGCGAGAGGCTTTGCCGAACTCCATGCTCGTGTCATCCAAACGCTACGCGAAAGATCCCCGAGGTTGGACGGATGCGCTACGCCACCAAGGAATACAAGCGTGGCTGCCGAATCCGCGTACCATTCATACATAGATGTAAGAGATTGATTAAGAACGGAGCTCATGGTCTTGTCGATACGACACGTATCTGACCATGCCCAATTGTGACCAAGGCTGCGCGTCTCCATGCAAAAATCGTGCAACTTCTCATTCAGAAGCGTGTATGGAAGGTTCCGCATGGATCTGACTCTGTTGACGTCCTGAAAAGATGGCTTGTTCCCTCGCCATGCATGAGAGAACATGACATATCTGAAAGAGCTCGCAACCACTCGTAGGATCCGGTCGCTGTCCGGTTCTTTCGTCATGGAGATACAGACTCTTTGAATGGCGGACCAGCCTTGAAGATACGCATCCGCTCAGGACCGTCGCAAAGGTAGCCGGTAGTGACATCGATGACAATGAGGGGATGACTTTTGAGAATAACACGAACGATACGACCGATAGCCGCTACGGTCTGGGATAGGAGAAATGTAATTCTTGCGCTGATCTATGAAACCGTCATTTGTGGGTATTAGACTCGTACAGGAGGTACGTACATCTCATTGTAGGGTCATGGGATTGTTCGATTACGTGCAACATTGACTTGATGGCATCGATCGTTTCGTCATATCGTTTCGCTCCATGAAGCGCCACGTGCCTGGCCTCATAGCCCCAAGGGTGGGAGGGGTCCGCTTTCACTGTTTTTACAACAAGTGTGGAAACCAACTGATACAACAGCGATACCATGCATACCTCATTCGCATCCTGCAGTGCATCCTCCCATAATCCTTTTGCCGCTCGAGCTCTGCTCCGCTTGATAAGTAGACCTGCGGAACTTAGGGGATCGGGGACAACGCAGCAGAGTACTGTGCTATTGCGTCGTCATGTTTCAGAGATTTGAAAGCTTCATCGCCAACAAGCTCCAGTGTCATAGCACATCGTTTGGTGAAATCTGATGACGGACACTAACGCGCAGGCCAACCAGACGAGCGCCTATAAAAGGTATCTGCGATCCAGTTTGTGGTTGCTTTGCTCCTCTGGATCTCCTTGTCCGATGCCCTGATGATGTTGAGGAGAATCTCCATGGTTTCGGCTGTACGTCCTTCAGCATAGAGGGTTTCACATAGACCTTGCCGAGCAAAAATTTCCAAACCATTGAACTTCCACCCAAATATCTTCTTGAAGGGTTAGATTAACCAGGTAGTAATGACAGAAGACCTACGAGCGAAATCATCTCTAGTTGAGGACACCGGGCGTCCTTCGAGGTTAAGTTTTGTACACGCTCGATCAATGACATCACACGTCCATAATTTCCCTTCTTCGTGTACATAATTCCAAGAACCTGCTGAACGTATCAGTGGTGATACTTACATGTCTACGTCATGTGAAGCTAGCAGGT
This sequence comes from Pisolithus marmoratus, assembly GCA_024613145.1. Taxonomy (NCBI): domain Eukaryota; kingdom Fungi; phylum Basidiomycota; class Agaricomycetes; order Boletales; family Pisolithaceae; genus Pisolithus; species Pisolithus marmoratus. Next base: position 341,616 of record JANFAE010000039.1, read on the forward strand.
AGTGCCTAGGACTTGAAGCGCTCGTGATCTCCTCTGAGAGCAGCCTTTCGGTGTTTGTCAGGTCCTGCGCCCCTGATTTGAGGGCTTCGCCACTCACTCGCATCAGCGGAAGCTAAGAAGCATGAAGTTGTGGACAGATTAAATAGGTATGTCGCACAATGTGGATGTATGTACACTTACATACACCATGATCGAAATACTTGGGCGAAAGGACATTTCTGAGATTATGGATTGCAATTTTACTACCTTTGAGTCCGCATGCTAGATACCCGCCACTTGGTGAGAGAGCAATGGAGATAATCTCTGTGGTGTGTGACAAAATATACAGTCCCATAGCGAAACCAATGAGTCTGCGGAATATGCGAGGAATCTGCCGCTGGATACTATAAATGCCCGAGACCGAGTTCCATTGGTCGACCATTAAAGACGATGACTTGGAGAGCTCGAAACAGATGGTTTTGCCTCTGCTCGCGACGAACAGTTGCTGGCCATCGGGCGACCAGGCCAGTGGAGTGACTGGCCAGTTACCGGGCGAACTTTCAGGACTTGAATGGAACAAGACATCGTCATCGTGGGTGCTGTAGACGCGGAAACCACATTTATGCGAGGCCGCAGTAAACAGACTGCCATCTAGGGAGAATTTGACACCACGACCGTAGTGGTGCGGGAGAGGAGGAAGGAGTCGGATACCAGACGCAGTGGTGCTGAATATTCCGACAGTGACGTTATCTGCGGTAACAATTTTATTACAGTCGCTGAAGATACCGACCGTGTGTACCAGCTTGTCTTGTGCGAACTCGGCCACTTTTCCGTGAGTCGCCGTCGCCGCGTTCCAGATTGCCCCCTTGTTCTACCGCCCATTTTGGAAAACGATAATAGCAAGGATCCCGCTATTCCGAGCGTTTTCATCATTGGACGTTGGACCCTGTTGCTGCCCGTCTTCGATCTTCCGATTGACGAACATTACCGTTGACATCTCCTGCTATGCTCTGACTCTCGTCCGCAAAGGCAACAGCCTCTACATCATTCTGGGTTACAATCTCGATTCGTTTTGCGACTTATCCACCACAATGAGCTGCCAATGCGGCTGCCTCAGCTTCTGACTGCTTGTACACGCCCATTAATAGGGTTGTTCAGACCTGATTTCGACGGCGGATTTCCCGTCGATTTGGGCACGGATTTGGATGTGGATTTCCACTTGGTCATCCAAATCCACCACATGGATTTCGCAAGTGGATTTCACGAGCGAATTAGGAAATTCAGTCGGAGCTTAAATATTTTACTAGCATCGTAGCTACCTCAATTCCCTTGTATTACAGGTGATTCTAGTGCTTCTACTATGGCGAAATCTCAGGCAACCAACCTGGGCAAGTCTTCTAAGCCTTCCACTCAACCTCTGAGTGTGAAAAAGTCTAAGAAGAGTGCAGTTGTGGACTCTGTGGACTCCGAGAAAGAGAACAATCTGGAGCCTAAGAAGAGGATCTTGATCCAGTGAGTGCCCTTCTACTGCTAACTAGAGGTGCTAATTATTTCATAGCTGGTCAAAGCTAGAGAACTCCACATTACAGATGCACTTCTAACCCTCATTGAAGACTCTGTGACATGGAAGGGTATCTTTGGCTTTGACAAGGGAACTGACCCAGACCCAACCCCAACTGGCAAAGGCAAGAGTCTTGCTCAGCACTGTGCTGACATTGCTACAGCTCTTTTCCTCACTGAGGACTCAGAGTGGTCTAAGGATGACCTTGGGGCACTGAGGGGTGTTGTTAAGAACTGGGTTGCAAGGTGAGTATCATATCCTTCATCATAGCATACCAGCTACTGATACTAAGTTGGCCAGTCTCAAATCCACATATATGGCTTTCTGCCAGGACCTTGGTGAGACAGGTCATGGCTTGGTAGCCTCTGGGAGGGAGGGAGAGCTTCAAGAGGGTAGTACTGCAGCCAATGCTTGGGGTGAGTTGCAGATTTATATATACTGGGTGTATATAGTGATTTGTATGCAGAGGTTATCCAGGAGAAGTTCCCCTGGTATTTACGCATGCATGCATTGATGGGGACTAGCCCAATTGTCAGTCAGAAGGCTGTTGCCAACAGCAAGTCTGCAATAGACCTGAGTGTTCTTGAGGAGGAGGAGGAACAGGAGGTAAGTGTGCCCATCATCAGATATATTTGCTTGTCTCACTAGTCATAGTTTCACTCTCCATCCCCTGTTGGAGATGCTGACCTCCCTGGCTCTGATCCCCTCTCTCCTGGTTCTCCAGGAGGATTTTTTGGGGGAGATGCCACTCCACTGAAGCTGAAGGTAACCATTCCTTCAAAGCGTGCCTCTGACTCTCCTGTGGTCAGATCTGCCAAGAAGCACAAGGGTCCACAAGACTTTGTTGCTGATATGGCAGAGGCTGAGCACCAGGCATGTCTTCAGATGAACAAGACTAATGCAAAGCTTCACATTGAGAAGGAGAGGATCAAACGGGAGGCTGCTCATGATACTGCCATCACTGTGGAGCACATGCATTTGGAGGCTCAGGCAGAACAGGCAGCTGCACAGCGTGCTCATGAACTGCTCATGATGGAGAAGCAAATTGAGTTAGCTCGTCTTTGTGCTGGATACCCTGTCCCAGTCATTGATCCCAACCTTCCCCATTAGATGGATGGTCTACAGATACCCTGGTCATTTCTTTGAGTCATTTCTTCCTTGTGTCACCCTGATCTTTACTTGTAGAACTGAATTCTACAGATACCCTTGACATTCCTTTGCATCCCATTCATACCTGTGCTACCCTAATCTTTACTAGTAGAACTGATTCTGCAGATACCCTTGTCATTCCTTTATATCTCCTTCTTTCCTTTCTACCCATCCTTTCATTAACCCTACTCTCTTTTCAATATCCCCCACTCTTCCTGCCATTATTCACCTTGCAGATAAAGGAAGAGGTCCCTTTTTAACTCCTCTCTTTTGATTTTTCCCTCCAATAACTCAATATCCTGTGTGTCTGAGTGATTGTATTCCACCTCATCTGCTTTCTGTGCCTGCATATCACCTAATTCAGCATCACATCTTGCTTCCTCTTCCAAGATCTTCATCCCCTTTTGAAAGAAACGGTCCCTGCTAGTATTAACTCCCTTTTGATGTCCAATGATGAATGCATGCAAATGGATGCAGCTGATGACCCAAAGGGTTGCATACTCAATGTGACGTTCATCATTTACACAAACACGAAGCCCTTGGAGAGATTGCCAGGTTCCCTTGAGATAACCCATAGCATGTTCAGACCGAATACGAATTTTGGAGACATAGTAGTTGAAAACAGAGTTGTCCTTGTCCTCACTCTCAGGTCTGAAATGGGTGAGAAAAGTCAGTACCCAGATATGAAAAAAAACTCACTTCTTATATGGTGCTTGACACCAAGAGTGAAGGGGATATGCTGTGTCAGCAAAAATCCACTCATCTCTGCCCAAGAGTACATCATGTTCTTTGTAGACACGTGTCTCTGCAAATGCAGTTGAATCATGCTGACTGCCTGGAAGGCCAACAGCATAGTCAATTATCTGCAGATCAGGGGTTGATACAATCTGATAAAGTAGGGTGTATAATGGGTTCCATAGTATTAGATGTGCAACCAGACTCACCTGCACATTTAGAGAGTAGTTTGACTTCCGGTCAAACCAAGTATTGCCATAGAAAGCAGGCCGTGCATAGAGAGGGACAAGAGTTCCATCTACCATGGCCCAACCATTCCTCCATGCTGGACATGAGTTCTCTTCTACCCACTTCTTTGCCTCCTCACGCTCAGCAGGTGTTGGCCAAGAAAGTGATGCATGACAGAAGGTCTCAGAGCAGATTGCTCTGATGACATGGTTAGTGACAAGGTGAACAGTTCCATACCCAATTCCTGCCCAGAGTGCAACCATAGTAGTGCTGATGGCATTCCCATAGTGGCCAAATCGATAGAGAGCAATGGCCAACTGTTGCTCAACAGGGATCTGGGGGATAGTGGACTGATTATGGAACACTGGATCAGTGCATATAATTTCCAGGAGAGCATCAAAACACTCTGGGGTCATCCTGACAAATGCACGAAATATATCTGGCCTATTATGCTTCCAATCACCAAGAAGCAAGTGGAGGTTTTGACCACTTTTTGGGATGGTGTGGCGCTCAGCCAGATATCTACGAGAGTGGAGTAAGCCCATGAGCTGCAAGAGTGAATCACTGGCTGTGGGTATCTCCATATCTTCAGCATCAGATAAGCTATCAGTACTTCCACTGTCCTCTGAGTCAGAATCAGAGTCTGAGCTGGTCTGTGGATCCACCAGAGCCTGAGATTCAGAGCTGAGCATAGCAAGATAGGCTGGAAGGATTGCTGCAGTGAGCTGCTGCTGTTCGGACTGAGTGGGCATGGTTGGATGGTATGTAGATACAGTGTGTTATCTACTCGGTGACTACTAGTATGCTGTACATGTAGTTTTCAAACTCTGCCTGTGGTACGGTAGCGAAGTCCATGCGAAATCGAGGGATGTCAGAGCTCGAAGTGGATTTTGCATGGATTTTGCATTCCAAATCCACGCCCAAATCCACGCCCAAATCGACGGGAAATCCACTGTCGAAATCAGGTCTGAACAACCCTAATGTTGTCGCTGCCACGCCCACCAACACAGCTTGTCCTGTATCCGAAGTTTAGACCAGAAAAGAACAATGCATCGTAGACTGGCGCCCGTTTACTGCCAGATACACGGAACATTCAACTTGTACCTCTAATGTTTGTTGCAACATGCATATCTTCCCGAGGGGTTTTCCACGTACATATCTCGGGCACAGCCTTCCCATCTCTGGTTAAATCGTAGATTGTCACCCGACAGACTGTTGAGACAAGATATGTATGTGCAATCCTATGTCCAAGGCCACTGTATATGTCGTGAAGCAGCACTGCTTGTCTCTCTTCCTCAGAGAGGAGTAAGCAACATAAAGCCCTCTGCTGATCGCAAGTCCCCTCTACTCTTTGATCACTGATGCCCCCATCCTCCTGCCTTGTCGAGGGGCAGCTTTAATTCATAGTTGACTCTCGGCCCAGCTCTCGTCGAGACAATATTGCTGGCGTTGTATCTCTTCGGTTGTTCCATCGTTCAGACTTATGAATGCTATGCGCGATTCGATAATCCTTCGGACACTGGTACATGTTTCCTGCTGTATGATGTTACTTTGAGACTATGTTCAGCAGGTAGCTGTTATCATGTATGTCCACGTCTCTCGTTTCATCCACTGGAAGTGGAATTCAAAGGTTACTGATTCTCGCGCACATCGTGCGTGTCGTCTGCCGGACATGGATGATGGCCGTTACTAGATTGCCGTCCGGTTAACCCTTAAATACGCCAAACACCTAGTGAAAGTGATATCCGCTCCTGAATATTCCGCGCAGTGCATACTGGTCCCAATATCGAGAAGATAACCATTATTCTCGACTCTGCCGACCAAATTGGGGATAATGTTTACTTCAATCAATAGTACTTGGTGCTAGTTTTTTTTACGTGGCCACGAAGCCAACCTAGGTGCGCTGCAGTGCTTCGTTAGTATAACAGTTACTTAATCACAACCCTTCATTACTAACCGGCATTCCAATCTTTCCGCCATTAATAGCTTCATGGATCAGCCCGAGGTGTTCGTTGAGTAAGTCGGCCTGGTCATTTTTGAATATTGCCGGCGGACTCGCCCACTCCACATTCTCACCCCACAGCTCCTTGAATCTCCTCATTTTGTCATCTTGCCTTGTGACACGAAGATATTCATATACAGCTCTCCAGGCGCTGTCAAGCGCACCAACAACCCATCTACGCGATAGGGTCAAAACCGGATCTTGTGCTTAGCCACCTGTCATCACTCACGTGTGGCGAGTGCTTCTGAGGTTCATTCCACTTAAATACTACGGACTCGGAGGAAGGTCCATAGGTTTACCACGGCGCATGTTTCCAGAGCGCGACTCGAAGAGTATTGCAAAACGACCAACAATACGGTCCGCTGTTATTGTGTTATTTCGTCAGGAGATAACTAAAGGAGCCCTTCCTGAGCCGTCGGGGGTCCAAAAATATCGAGTCCACCAGAGTCTACACTCTGCATGTGGCTTATCGGAAGAACGATCAGACAATTATGCATCTGACACAGGCAGCTGAGAGATCGCATGATGCATTGAGCGCCCTGTTGGACAGGAGCCGGAGTCATATCTGTGTGATCATTACTCAAACAGAAGAGCTCTGATGGAATGTTCTGCACGTACCGATGAAGCACGACCAGGTGACCAGGGCCACCACCCAGGTCTTCGTGGAACAGTAATATGAAACAAACAAAATTAGGGCGCCAACCAGGACTGCATATTTCCAAAACCGGAGATCGGATGGAGACCCAAAATCATGATGGTCGGGCACGAGGCAATGCTGCAGGGCGCACACTCGTGTTGCCATATACACATCTGCGCGTTGTAGATTCAATGTAATCGGGTGTCTTTGAATTGAGAATACGGAGTAGATGGAACACGCGGATCACTGGATGTCACTAGTTTTTCCTGGGACAAAGGGTGAAAGAGACAGTGACATCACGTGTATGGTAAGTGCGTAGATATCTCTGGACAAGTTGTTTCTTCCGTCTTTCCATGACAGATTCCAAGCCTGATATACCGACTAAGACTAAGAAGGTTGATGCGTGACGAACAGAATGAGGGCGAGTAATCCAAATACTCACTTTGTGCCCTGGATCGTGTATTACCCCTCTATGGTCGAACTTACCCAATGTATACAACGAGAAATCACATAGATGATGGCAACCTATGGAGTAGGATTCTGTCCACTTGTTGTGCATGCAACAAGGTATGAGGAAAACGAAGAATATCGTCAAAGACTAACGGATTCTCCGCATCATGCTACTTACTCACAATCATTGGGGCATCGAACGGGTGATCTCTGAAGAATCATGGGCATTTGAAGGTACTTTCAAAAGTTCTTGGAAGGTTCAGGGACATATGGGAGCAGCTGAGTGAGATGTGGCAAGACGACAGCGAATTTTTGAGTAAGTGTGGACCAATTCGTCATTATAGATGGTGTTTAATGTCATTCAGAATGTTTGGGCTGGGAGATAAACAGGTGATCAACAGCGAACCAAACCACTACAGAAAGGGCGGAGCGCATCAGGTGGGATAAAAGTGGGCGAGGAACGTGGAAGTTGACCTCTGTTCCCTACGTAATCATCTTTTAAGTCTCCAGTAATATGACTCTGTTGGTGCCTAACTAATTTTGCCTGTTTCAATTACACTACTCACCCGCAGGTGACTGGCTCTGGTCGCCTGGTCATGCTTCTCTCAGAAACTACCTCATCAATATGCACAGTACATTCCAACGGAACGCTTCTCTTGTTTAAGTAATGATCTAATCCGGTTCCTGTCCTGGGGCAGTGGGCACTCCATCTCCATGCATCATGCAATTGCTCAGCTGCCTGTGAGTGGATTAGCATAATCCTCTGATCTTGTTTCTGATAAGCCATATTTAGGATGTAGGCTCTGATGGTCTCGACATTCTCAGCGTTCCGATGGTTTGGGAAGGGTTTCATTGATTATCTCCCAACGAAATATCACAAGACAGAAGACTGGGCATTTTGCAATACCCAAAGGGATGTTCCAGTCGTAGTCAGACATCATGCATCGTTGTGGTAAACCCCCGGATCTTGTTTTTGGTATTTGAGACTACCTCTTTGAAGGAGGTGAGCCCCAGTGCAACACCTACAGTGCCTATCTCTCCACCTCACTAAAGCTCAGTTTGCCCCTTATTTGCTATGTCTTTCGAAGGCTACCCACTAGCCTTCTACGGCAAAAATATTATTGAAGATTACCATGCCTCTCTCACGGCCAAGCTCCCCCAACTTGACACGAAGGAAGCTGGTTTCTTTGACATTTCCGATGACGCACTGCGTTTCTTCCCTCATAAAAAGGTCGGAATCTTAGGTGCAGGCGTCGGCGGCCTTTATACAGCGTTGATATTGGAATCTCTGGACATCGAGTTCGAGATTCTAGAGGCTTCGGACCACGTTGGTGGCCGCCTCTCAACGTATAAATTTCCAGGGGCACAGAAGTATGACTACTATGTGCGCTGTTCATCAACCGGGTGCAGCGTATGGGATCGGATACTGATCTTGCCTCACTTTTCAGGATGCTGGGGCTATGCGTTACCCCCTTCCAAAGAAGGATGCACAGGGACGGTACAAGAACGGGATCATGAAACGCTTGGCCGAATTGATCATTTATCCATCCCTGAATGAAGGTTCGGATCGCCTCCAGGACAAGCTTATTCCATACTATTACAAGGGTCGCGAAGGTTCTGGGTGAAATCCCGGCTTCTACTATTTCAATGGTGTCCGCGAACCAGTTTCGAACAAACCCAAGGGGCCTTTCCGTGGCCAAGAGATAGGCGTGGATGTTGACTATATCAAAGCGGGAGCTGATGCCATCAGCAATGACGTTACTAGACCGTTTGTCAGGATGCTTATAGCTGATCTCACGCGTGGTACGAAGAAAGGTGGAAGGTCATGAAGGAGAACGACTCATATTCTGTCCGCGGATATATGGCATCCAAGTACATCCCTAGTGCTAACCTTGAACTTCCCCCGCAACATCTCCCGAACGACGTTGTTAACTGGTGTGCACTTCTTGGTGCCAGTAGTGGTGGGTACGACCGCGCATTGACGGAGTCGGTCCTTTCGTCATTAGCATTTGCCAAGGTTGGTAGCACAGACTTCGGGGACGTTGATTGGAAGTGCTTTGAGTAAGTGCCATATGCTAATTTAAAATCATCTATCTAACATGGCTCAGTGGCGGATCGGAGGTCCTACCAAAGAAGATGGCAGAAGTCATCACTAGGAGACAAAACCGCATCCATTTCGGCAAGAGAGTCACCGCTATACGTCGAGGCGATTTGATCATCGAGATCCCCATTGATTTTCCCAGAGACAAGCTTCCTTCTGGAGTGAACGAATTAGAGATGCCCTCCGAATCTGATGACCTTATTGCCGATGGAACCGATATTATTGAAGATCCTATGCACCGGAAAAGAGTCAAAATCATCATCCGAGGGGCTGGTGTCGAGATCACAGTCAACAATGAATCCGAACCGCGCGTCTACTCGCACGTCATATCTACCCTCCCTCTTCCCGTGCTTCGTACGATAGATATGAAGGGTGCGGACATGAACGTCATGCAGAAGAATGCTCTGCGTCAGCTCCAGTACGGTCCTTCTATTAAGATTGCCATTCGATTTGAAGAAGCATGGTGGACCACTAAGCTGGGCATTGTCGGTGGCCAATCATTCACGGATCTCCCTATTCGCACCATCGTCTATCCGTCTTATGGCGTCGACTCCAACACCCCATCCACGGTACTCATCGCGAGCTACTGTTGGACCTCCGATGCGGATCGCCTCGGCTCACTTGCCATGCCAGAGCAAAACGCTTTGCTGAAGGAGCTCGTGCTTCGCAATCTTGCAGAGGCGCATGGTGGCCCAATCACGTACGAGTTCCTGCTGAATAAATTCCGTGATATGCATGTAAAGGACTGGAGCCGTGATGTGTATTCAATGGGTGGGACAGAACGTGGTTTGATTCAACGTCTGACTGATAATAACTCTAGGTGCATTCCCCTACTTTGGTCCTGGTGACTTCCAAAATTTGTACACCTCCCTCACATACCCTGCTGTGAACAAGCGTCTGCACTTCGCGGGTGAAGCGATAAGCACTCGTCATGCGTGAGTGTTGTCAGATGCCGAAGCATACGCTCCGGATATTGACCCTATCCCGTAGGTGGCTTGTTGGTGCGCTTGACAGCGCCTGGAGAGCCGTACACGAATACCTTTCCGTCACAAGGCAGGAGGACAAAATGAGGAGATTCAAGCAGCTGTGGGGTGGCAATGCAGAGTGGACATGTCCGCCGGCACAGTTCAACCGCCCACAGTCCGACTTACTCGATGAGCACCTTGGGCTGATTCATGAGGCCATCCCTGCTGGAATGATACCGTATGATGGTTGATAATGTACTGAAGGAGGTTTTCAAGTGATTGTTCCATCGTAAACAATCTCAATACTGTAAGTTTCCATCTATGCCATCTGTAACATCCTTGCAGCACCGAGGACTACTGTTGATTGAAAGGAATGCCGACCTTTGGCATATTTGGATGTCGGCATTGTGAGTGCACAGTGTGCAAGAGCGATTGCCCTCTAGTTCCCTACAAGGATTGGGTCGCCACCCGACCAGCCTCGATGTCGATAGCTGGTGAAAACAACCAAGCGTTTGGTTAGTCTGCACTTCGGCTCACTTACAGTCAGGCGAACAAGAAGCCCTCAGAAGAAGGATTGCATAGTGTTACATACCCCAACTACTGTAAGACTCCAATGACGGCCTCCTAGTCAATTGGCAGTGGGTCCGTTACTTAAAGGCTAGTAAGTGCCCCGCATCCTGCGAAAGAGTATGAAGTGTAAATGCCTTGATGCGTTTTATGAATAAAGGAATAATAGAGCGGATTCCTAACCTGTAGAAGTTCATGCCAGCCTTGTGGTCTCGTTCCCTCTACGCAGACACTGGTCTAATTGATCCCCAGATGACAAGTACATGCACGTACAGGAAACCAAATTTAGGAATTTGATCTACGTGGCTGTCTTTTACTTCGACAGTAAGAGTTTGGTCTGCATCTACCGCATACGTGGACTCGGAGATAAGTAGATCCGGACCTTTTTATTGTTCTGGTTCATATCACTCAGCACGTGCTCCGCGAGCGAACGGGACGAGGCGCTCAAAATCATGCAAATCATGGGCCAACTCCACACCGCCACAAAACTCCAACTCCACAAGATTGATGATTATAAATTACATGACATTGAGGGCTGCTCTGCATTAAAGCCGTTCCTGTCCATCACCCCAACTAAAGCCACAAAGGTAAACATTCATTTCAATCAACGGTACTCGGTGCTAGGCGTTACATGTTATACATGGTATAGATGGCAAAACTACGTGCGCTACAGAGCTTGGTTACAACAGAACAGTCACTTAACAACTCCCATCGTAATCTTACTAACCATTGTGCTGAATTTCTCCAGCAAGGATAGCTTGATGAATCAGCCCAAGGTGTTCGTGAAGTAAATTAGACTGATCATCTGCGAATTGTCCCGGCGGACTCGCCCACTCCACATTTTCGCCCCACAACTCCTTAAATTTCTTCATTTTATCATGTTGCCTTGTGACGGCAAGATATTCGTGTACAGCCCTCCAGGCGCTATCAAGCGCACCGACAACCCATCTATAATGGAGTCAATACAGGACCTTTTACTGAGCCATTTGACAACACTCACGCATGACGAGTGCTTATCGCTTCTCCCGCAAAGTGCAGACGTTTGTTCGCCGCAGGATAAGTGAGGGATGAATACAGTTCTTGGAAATCACTGGGACCGAAGAATGCAAACGCGCCTAGATCCGGTGTCAGCCAGACATTGAACGAAGTCGGGTCCGATCTCACCCATTGCATATGCATCGTGGGACCAGTCCTTCACATTGATGTCAAGAAATTGGTCCTGCAAGAATTCGAGTGTGATTGGATCACCATGTGCGTCTGCAAGATTGCGGAGCACAAGTCCCTTCAGCATTTCAATCTTGTCTGGCATTGTAATGGATCCGAGGCGCTCCGCATCAGTGGTCCAGGTGTAGCTCGCAATGAGTACCGTGGACGGGGTATCGGAGTCGACGCCGTAAGATGGGTAGACGATGGTGCGAACAGGAAGGTCCGTGTATGACTGTCCACCGACAATGCCTAGCTTGGTGGTCCACCATGGCTCCTTAAAGCGTATAGCAATCTTGACGGAAGGACCGTATTCAAACTGACGCAGAGCATTCTTCTGTTTGACGTTCATTCCTGCGTCCTTCATGTCTATTGTACGAAGCACGGCAAGAGGGAGTGTAGATATGACGTGCGAGTAGACGCGTCGCGTGGAGTCTTTGTGGACCGAAATCGCGACACCAGCATTCGGGATTACGATCTTTCTCGTACCAGAGATGGGGTCATTCTCTACTTCGGTTGCTCCATGAGGAAGCTTGTTCGTTGGAAAATCGATGGGAATAGTAATAGTCAGGTCATGACATTGACCTATGCCCGTAACTCTCTTTCCGAGATGGATTCGTCCCCCCTTTCGACTGATAGCTTCTGTCATCTTTGTCGTCAAGACTTGAGATCCGCCACTAGACCATGTCGGGTGGATTATTAGACCAGGAGATAAATTGGTGTATTGCACTCACTCAAAGCACCTCCAATCGACGTCACCAAAGTCTGTACCACTGACTGTGGCGAATGCCAACGCATCAAAGACATCCTCCGTCAATGCACGGTCAAACGCCTTGGTACTGTTTTCCAGAAGCTCGCACCAGTTTATGACCTTGTGATGAAGATGTTGCGGAGGAAGATCAAGATTGATGCTGGGGATGTACTTGAATGCCATGTATGCGCGGACAGAGTAGGACTCATTCGCCATCGTCACCCGCCAGCCCTCCTTCGTTCCCTTCTCCATGTCTTCTATGAGCATTTTAGCAAACGGTGTAACGACGTCGCTGTGAATGGCTCCCGCTCCCGCTTTGATATAACTAGCAGACACGCCGAGCTCTTCCGCACGGAAGGAGCTGGGTGTGTCAGAAATTCGCTCGCGGATACCGTTGAAGTAGTAGAAGCCCGGTTTCAAGTTGGGACCTTCGCGAGCGCTGAAGTAGTAGGGTATAAGCTTGTCCTGGAGGCGATCTGAACCTTCATTCAGTGGTGGATAGATGATCAGCTCGGCCAAGCGTTTCATGATCCCATTCTTATACTGTCCTTGCTCATCCTTTTTCGGAAGGGGGTAGCGCATAGCTCCAGCATCCTAGAAGATGAGGGAAGATGAGTATCCAAGCTCATCGATGCATTTAAATGATGAAAACGCACGTAGTAGTCATACTTTCGTCCTCCCGGAAATTTATGCGTCGAAAGGCGGCCACCAACGCGGTCTGAAGCCTCCAAAATCTCAAACTCGATGTCCAGTGAGTCCAGTATCAGCGCTGTATAAAGGCCACCGACGCCAGCGCCCAAGATTCCGACCTTTCTGTGGGGGAAGAAGCGCAACGTGTCATCGGAAATGTCAAAGAAGTCTGTTCTCTTGGTGTCAAGCTTGGGGAGCTTTGCAGTGAGTGAAGCATGATAATCTTCGATGATTCTCTTGCCGTAGAAGGCTAGTGGATCACCTCCGAAAGACATAGCAAATAAGGGTCAAACTGAGCTTTGGTGAGATGGTGAAGTGGGCGATGTAGGGGCTGCACTGGGGTTCGTCTCCATCAAAGAGGCATCTTAAATACCCAGAATTCGGAGGAAGGCCGGCGAGTTTTCCAACCCGATGCGCACTTACTTACAAACAGAGACTAGAGTGTCACGTCAAGCCGTACGAGGGGAACACAGCACCTAGAACCCCAGCCACCATTTCGTGCGAACTCAATCCTTCCCAAAGAATCGGTAAGAATTGAGGAGGTTCCGAACAGAGTCCACGTCTTCCATATGACTTATCAGAAGCATGGTCAGCGAAATATCAATGAGCAGAGACTACTTGGTTTCATCCAGTAGACAGGAGCGGACGCGAACAGAATGAACTGATGGAATATTCTGTGTCAGTAAAGCATGACCGGGTGACCGCCACTAGGCACCCAAGTATGCGGGGAACGGCAAAGTGGGGTTAGGCTCGGGCTATGTAGGCATCTTGCGGAGGCCGGAGCTTGACGGGGTCTTAAGAATATATGGTTGGCATGCATGACGCAATCTTACAAGGAGGCGCACGAGTTTGTGCATTGTAGATGCTGAAATTGAAGCACTTGGAGGAAATTCTTTATGTATCGTCGACGGGGAAGCGGCCCATTGGATTGGATTTTATGTCCTTCTGCGACCGCACCTTTGCACCGCCACACTTATCTCAACCCCCTGTGCATTCATTTGACCATGCCACATAATGTTATGGGCCGTATAGTCGCGCTCATCTCACCCCTCCCCTGCGTTTGTTTATTCTGTCGTGTAATGTTTCAGTACTCAGTCCCCGACTTCCACGGAGTGAAGAGGGTTTTTTGTCAGCCAGAAAAACCAGGTACCCTGCAGAACGACCCGTGCAATACCTCTACATAAGCATCTGTTTCCCAAGACGAAACCTATTATGTAAGTAGTGTCGCAAAACTTTATGTTTGTCGTCTCCCATACACCTGCGAGGGAGTGTGTGGGATTTGGTGTTTACCTGACCATGCAGCGAGTGTTCTGTTTGATCCTGTATTTTGCATCTCGTCTATCTCACCTGCGAAGCCGAGCACCGCGATGCAGAGCCTCCTAGGACGAGTCACGCCGCACGCGCATGCGGGTATTTATTGTTCGCCGTGAGAGTCATGGTTTAGATTGGACGGACCATCGAGCCACTGGTGTGTACACAACGTCGTCTATAAAAAAAGTCATCGATGGATTGATGTCTAGTAGTACTACTTGTGAAACGGTATCTTCACTTGAGATGTGACCAATGGAGTGGGGACTGGTGCCTGGCGCCGGTACGGGATCAGCTGAGTTTTGAAGTAGTGGCGACAATGTAGGTGGCCACATGCAGGTTGTAGGAGATTGCGTCTTTGTTGCAGTGAATGGGAATTGGAGGACTCGAATGACATTTGGAAATGCACTAACGGCCGATAAAGATGTGGCTGTCTTACCCGGTTGTATTCTCCCCGGATCCGTGGGGTCAGCAGGATACATTATTCATGCCAGAGATTGATAATCTGAGAAGAAGAGCGCCCGTACGGAATCATGTCCGCAGTCTGCTGTTGTGCCATGACAAACTAAAGGGGATCCAGCTAACCAAATATTCGCTTAAAGCCACCATGGTCAATGTAATGTGGCATGCTAATGTGAGAGGTTGAACCTTAAGAGATGCCGCCTTGTACTTCGAAGGTTCTTTCCAGCTCCTATCTGTAAACTGTTGGAGTTTTTTGTGGTGTTGTGTTATACTCTATCAGCGAGAACGTTTTCCTACTTACATAATCACCCTTTAGTTTAGCCAGAATTTTTTCTCCTCATACCTCAGTCTTCGTCCAACTCAAAGCCTGAGATATATACATTCTTTTAGGTTGTCCAAGTTTTCGTCCTTCTTAACTCACAAAAGGTTATGAGCCCTGACTGCATGGCTCTACTTCCAACCTTGCAAATCTAACTAGAAGGTCCTTACAACAAGGCTCTAGTACACAGAAATGTCAAACCCTACTTCAGCATCTGTGGCAGGTAAAATCCCTGCAATATTGTCAGCCTCTATGACATCTGGAAAAGTGACTCAAGGCTCGAGTTGACTATACGACATTCCCCCTTTCAACAGTGATGGGTCAGACTTTCAGCATTGGAAAGCAAGGGTGGAAATGGTACTGGATGTGCATGTGTTGTGAGACTAGGGAACAAAGACTCAGGCTTCTCAGAGTAGAAGACTGAGGTGAGGTGGAAAAAAGATTCTACCTATAAGTCGGAGTTCAGATTAAGTAAGACATTACCGTTGTAAGCTGTACAAAGTGAGAAAACTAGAGGGAAAACTCATATGTAACAATACACCCACTCAACGGTAGGTGTCTTAATAAGTGATACCTAAGAGGCCAGAGAAATGAAGGTGCTTGTCTCGTGACAAACCTTTTGTTAGGACATCTGCTGCCTGCTCGTTTGTAGATATATACATCACCGAGATATCCCCTGACTCGACCTTTTCACGAACGAAGTGGTGATGAATGGCGATGTGCTTCGTGCAGTCATGGAACATCGCATTTTTGGCTAATGAGATGGCGGATTGATTGTCAATGTGGAGGGGGGTTGGATTTGCTTGTGCGATAGGATCTATTTCTCCGAGTAGCGTGCGGATCCAAACAGCTTCCTTCGTGGCTGCTGTGGCAGCCATATACTCTGCTTCTGTAGTCGACAGGGCCACCGAGGATTGTTTCTTCGACGACCAGCTCACTGCGCCACCACATAAGGTGAAAGCATAGCCAGTTATTGATCTTCGATCGTTGACATTGGCATCTACGTAGCAGACTGGGGTTGTCTCGGAGGAGACAGTATAGCATAGACATGAGTCTGTCATCCCACGAAGGTAACGATAGACTCGTTTGAGTGCCACCAAGTGGCGCTATCCTGGATTCGCTGCATGCCTACTTAGCACACCCACTGCAAATGCGAGGTCTGGACGAGTGGCTAGCATGGCATACATTAGTGCTCCTAAAGCGCTCTGGTACTGTGAAGCATCAACCTCGGGCTGGTCGAGCTTCAGTAATTTTAAGTTCGACTTGATTGGCGTGCCAACGCTTCGACCATCCTGCATGCCAGCTTGCTGTAGTATACCTTCGATGTACCATTTCTGCGAGAGCTTAATCGTACCCTCGTGGCGGTCACGAATGATCTCCATTCCTAAAATCCAGCGTGCTTCGCCCAGATCCAAGAGGTCGTACTCCTTCGACAGTTGGAGTTTGAGGCGATCAATGGCAGCATGGTCCTTCGAAAAGATGAGTTTATCATCGATGTACACTGCCACGATGATTAGGATACCCCCTTCGAACTTATAGAAGAGGCTGTGATCTGCATTGCTTCGTGTGAAGCCAAGTCCCTCGAAGACTTCTCGCAGTCATGCATACCATGCCTTCGAGGCTTGCTTGAGTCCATAAAGGGCTCGATAGAGGTGCCACACCGAGTCTGAAGTACGAAAACCGGGAGGGGGATGTAGGTATATCTCTTCATCAAGTGTCCCATTCAAGAATGCGGACTTCACATCCATCTGGTGGATTTCAAAATCATATTTAGCAGTGAGTGCAAGGAGGACTCTGATAGTAGCAAACTTAGCAACGGGGGCAAACGTGTCCATGTAGTCGACCCCTTGGACTTGCGTGTACCCCTTTGCAACGAGTCGTGCTTTGTATTTGTCAATTTCGCCCGTAGGTCCTCGCTTTATCTTGAAGACCCATTTCGAATCAACCACTTTGCGTCCAGGTATGCGCTCTACTTCCTCATACAGGCCAAGCTGTTGAAAGGTCTGTAGCTCTAGTGCCATAGCGTCATACCATCGGTCAGCATCTGGGCGACTCATTGCATCCTCGAAGCTGGTGGGCTCGTCCTCGCAGGCTATGCTCGCTTGGTAAGCAGTGCGTAGCTGTGGAGTCACATCACTGTCACTCTGTGACGGCCTCACTTCAGCCGCATGCCCGCTCTCGCTATCTCCCTCAATGCTCTGCCTATGCTCTCCTCCCTTTTCCTTGGTGCTAGCATTCTGCAAGGTGTTTTTCTGGTAAGCGTTGACGAAGAATCTCGGGTCATCATCTCTGATTGGTTGGCGCTTAGCTCTCGAGGATCTTCGAACATTTCCAGGTGGAATGGGGTGCGGGTAGGGCGATGGCGGTCCGAATTGAGGTGCTGGGCATCTCGCAATGGGTCGGGGGCCCATTTGGCCTGTCTGTGGGTGCGTAGCCACCAATTTTTGCACTGGATGCGAGGCATTTGACTCGTTATCAGCAGCACTCTCTCTGCTAGGCGCTGGTGTCGCCTTTGCTCGGTCTGCATCAATTTCCTCTTCGATTTCCTCATTTCCACTCCCTGGGGGCTCGTTTGAGCTTCCTGGTTCAGCTTGGGGTATGCTCGTCACTGCTTCATCTTCGTATGAACCCTGTGCGTCTTCGTGCAAGGTGGGTCCATCCTCCTGCTTCACCAGGCTCCCCCTTCGTCCTAATGCTCCTTCCCCTTTAGCCCTTGAGCTGTTCTCCTCGAAAACGACTCATTCGAGACCCTCACCCTCAGTTTCATCGAAGACCACATCCCTCGATTCAAATACTCGCCCTGTGGCTCGATGCAGGCACAAATATGCCTTACGATTTTCGGCAAATCCGAGGTGAGTACACGTGATCAATTTTGCATCGAGTTTGTGGCGTTTTTCCTTCGGGATGTGGACATGTGCAGTGCACCTGAAGGTTCGAAGGTGGGACACCGAAGGTTTATTTCCGGTGTAGGCTTCGTATGGGGTCAGCTGTCCCTCAAGTGCCCTCGTTGGTAGCCGGTTTACCAGGTGTGTCACATGCAGTATTGCATCTCCCCAGTACTTATTCGGCAACTTTGTGTCACTAAGCATGGCTCGTGCGCACTCGACGAGGGTGTGATTCATTCGTTCGGAGACACCATTCTCCTGGGGCGTGTATGCATTCGTTTTTTCATGATGTATCCCCTTAGACCTTAGGTAGTTCTCGAATTCCTGTGAGCAGTATTCGCCACCACCATCCATACGAAAATAATTTGGGTGCTCGCCCATTTCAGCCTCTGCTCGAGCGAAGTATTCTTTCGTCGCAGCCAATGCTTCATCCTTCGACTTCAAGAGCTTGACTACTAGGTGGTGCGACTTCCCATCGATGAATGTTATGAAGTACCGGTGCCCCCCACGAGCTTGAGTTTCCATTGGGCCACAAAGATCTGAATAGGTTCGGTGTAGAAGCTGTGGGCTGTCTAGGTTCGACTCAGTGGGTATTGCATTTCGAGATTGCTTCCCTTCGAGACACCCTTTACAAGTTTTGTTGTCGTGACTGCGCGATCCAGTGACTTCCATTCCTACAACCATGTCATGGTTTAGTAGGCTCAGTATGCTTCTGGTGTTCGCATGTCCGAAACGTCGGTGCCAAGTGGTTAGAGTAGCCTTCGATGTGGGGTTGCGACATGCAAGAGCAGTAAGGGCTTCTGATGCATCGACTTCATTTGGCTGATTTACGATGTAGGCGGAGTGGCTCCCAGATATGACCGATGTCTTCAAGATATACAGGGAGTTTCGTTTGGTAGCGACTGCTACAGCTTCATTCCCGGCCATGACTTGGCAGTTATTTCCCTTGAAAACCACCTGGAGGCCCTTCGTTGCTAGGGAAGGTACCGATACAAGGTTTGCATCCAGGTCCGGGACATGGTAGACGTCACGTAGCATCGTAGCACTTCCTCCATCACAGGTGCCACTCATGTCAAGTTCCACTTGACCTTTACCAATTGCCATGATTGATCTTCCGTCCCCAATAACTATGGGTTCAGACGGTTCCAAGATCCGGTATGTGGCGAACCACTCTCTATGGCAACACATGTGCGCGGAGGCACCAGAGTCGACAATCCATTCCTGCGAGGATACCTTCAGGTTTGCACGTGCCATGAAGAGGCGTAAGTCCAAGTCCTTAGCCACTTGTGCAACCTTTGCTGATAGATCAGCTTTCTCCATCTTCTCCTTCTTATCCTTGTCTGGGTCACCAGAAGGTTTACTGTCCTCGTTCTTTCTCTGTGGGCACTTGTCTTTTGTGTGTCCAGTTTCCTTGCATCCATAGCAAGTGATTTTAGACTTCCCTTTTCCCTTCCCCTGTTTCTTCTTGTTATGTCCATTATTAGGTTTCTTCGACACAAGTGCAGAGTGTGACTGTGATCCCTGGCGAGTCCGTTCCTCGATTAGAACTTGGGATATTACGGAGTCGACCGTTAACTTGTCATTGGTCGACATGAGGATTGTGCGAAGAGTGGAGTATGACTGGGGTAAGGAGATTACCATCGCTATTGCAACCAAGGACTCATCGAGAGACTGTCCGAGTGAGCTCAAGATTAATGATTTTTGTCGCATAGCATTTAGTTGGGGTTCCATGGGACTGTCATCGACCAAGGTGCCACGGAAGAGTTCTCCGATGAGGTAGGCAATGGTCTGTTTTCCCTTTCCTTCATAGCGCTCGCTGAGCTTCTTCCAGGATTCTGCTGCTGACCTTGCATACATGACTCCGCTCAGAGGCTCGTCCTTGAGAGTAAGAGTGATCTGGGCACATGCTTCTCTGTCCTTGATGGACCATTCGGCATGCTCATCTGGGTGAGTGGCTGCATTTGGGGCAGTCTTATCTGTGCCGCCAACGACCTCCCAGAGCCCTCGAATTTCTAGGACCTTTTGGACACGAAACTTCCACATTTGATAGTTTGATCCATCGTCTGCGAGTGAGGGGATATCGTAAAGTCGACTAGAGGGTGCAACAATTTTTCCAGAGGATGAAAGTGACGTGGCAGTCACAGTCGAAGGACCAGCAGCTCGAGGCGCTGTAGAAGCAGAAGGTGGGTTCGACATTATGGAATTTGCTGGTAGGGTTTTGGGATGTCTCGAGACTAAAGTTTCACTGTGGTTAGAGCTGCTCGGGGCTCATAACCTTTTGTTGTGAGACTAGGGAACAAAGACTACATGTAGTTAATATCACGAAACTAGTGAAAGTAACCAGAAACCTTACCTCAGGCTTCTCAGAGTAGAAGACTGAGGTGAGGTGGAAAAAAGATTCTACCTATAAGTCGGAGTTCAGATTAAGTAAGACATTACCATTGTAAGCTGTACAAAGTGAGAAAACTAGAGGGAAAACTCATATGTAACAATAGCATGGACTATGGTCTGTGGTTGGTGGTGCAGACACAACGGCACCCGACTCCAAGGCACAACCAAACAAGTATCTGGATTGGGAGACAAGGAACAGGGAAGCACGAGCACAAATTCTCCTCATGCTGAAGGATGAACCTCTAAGCAGAGTGCTGCATACGAAGACTGCAGCAGAGGCCTGGACAAAACTTAAGGGGAGATATGAGGGGAAGGGAAAGCAGACCATCGCTTACTTGATTGGAGAGCTCTTCTGCAGCACCCTCACTGAAGAATCCTCACTCAAAACTCAACTGATTGCCATGCAGCAAAAGGCATTGATCATATGGTCACTGGGTCAATCGCTAGATGACATGCTAGTAGCTATCACGATGGTCATTTTGCTCCCTCCATCTTATGCCACACTTTGTACCATCCTCATGTCAACAAATGACAAGCTCTCGGTGGACTCAGTAATAGCCCAGGTCCTGATCGAAGAGTGCTCAAAACAATTATTGAGTGGGCAAATGGCCCTTGCAGCCAAGACTGGAGACAAAGGAAAGGGTAAAGTGGTGGACAAGAAAAAGAAAGGGAAATGTCACTACTGCAAAATCCCTGGTCACTTCGAAAGAGACTGCCAAAAGAAGAAGGCAGATGAGGCTGCAAGAAATGCACAGACAGGTGAAAAGGACAAGGAAAAGGGGAAACCGAAGGACAAAGACAAGCTGTCAGCCAAACTCATGCAGGTTATGCCTGAAGACAATACAGAATGCCTTGAACTCTTCATGGCACAAGCAGGAGGCAAACCAGGCATGCGCAAGTGGGTGGTTGACTCTGGAGCATCAGCGAACATGTCATGCCAATGAAACTGGTTCACCTCTTTTACACCATTGATTCCCCCTCAGCCGGTCATCATCGGAGATGGTAGATCTATCCAAGCCATTGGAAAAGGTCACATAGAACTCAGTATGAGCCTCCCTGATGGATCTGAAAAAGGGATTATGCTTCGTGATGTGTACTTTGTACCAGAACTGGATATGAACCTTGTTTCAGTGCCTGCATTGACCACAAGAGGACTACAAGTCACATTTGGGGATAGCACCTGTGAGGTGTTAGCCAATGGTCATATCGCAGCTGTGGCAACAAAACGGAAGTCATTATACATCCTCGCAGCGAACCCATGCATAGGAACACACTCTGCATGCATAGTGAAGGGACCTGTAACATTACTTGACCCTATGACCACTATATCCGCTCTCGCAACACAAACTAAGACTTCAAGGGCAACACTTGAGACTTGGCATCGTCGCCTAGGTCACATAAATCCAAAGTCAGTGCTTGCACTGGAGGGAAAACAAATGGTCAGTGGAATGGAGATAACTGGTTCAACAAGGGTCGATGACACGCCATGCAAAGCATGCCTCACAGGAAAGCAAAGTCAGAAGGCAATCACGGCCGAGTCAAGCACTGAGAGCCCAAGTGTCCTGTATCAGACATACTTGGATGTGTGTGGACCAATGGAGACAACTGCTCAAACAGGCCACAAGTACTTCGTGACCTTCATCGATGGGCACTCGCATCACCTAGTCGTTAAACTGATGAAGACGAAGGGTGAAGTGCTATTGCTACTAAAGGAGTATTTTGCAAGAGCCGAGGCGGAGACTGGTGGACACCCTAATTACCTCCACAGTGATGGTGGAGGGGAATATAGCTCTCGGGATTTTGAAGCCTACCTGAAATCAAAAGGGGTGCATCATGAAAAGACAAATCCCTACACTCCACAGGAGAATGGCGTCTCTGAATGAATGAATAGAACACTTGTGGAAAGTGCTCGGGCGATGCTTAATGACGCCAGACTCCCTAACAAGTACTGGGGTGATGCAATCACTCATGTGGCATATGTCATCAATAGGTCACCAACATGTACACTGAAAAATGGTCTAACTCCTTTTGAGGCCTACAGCAGCAACAAGCCCTCACTCTCACACTTGCGAGTATTTGGATGCAAGGCCCATGTCCATGTCCCTGATGAAAAGAGGAAGAAGTTGGATGTCAAGTCAATAGAATGCATCCACATCGGGTTTGCAGAAAATAAAAGTGCTTACTGGTGTCTCCACAGGCAAAGTGGGGTGGTAATCAAGTCAAGGGATGTAGTTTTTGAAGAAGGGGACCTGGATGGACCAGAACGTGTCCTAATTGATGAAGACACCAAAACCAGGAACCCGAAAGAGAGCTCAGTGCGAAGCATAGACCCGAAGGTGCAAAAACCTTACCAGGAGGAGGAAAATTGCTTGCCACACAGCAAGGACTTGGCGGATCAAGATGATCTTGCACAGGCCGATGACGAGAGTCACCAGGATGTTGGGAATGAAGAAAACGAGAGGTTGCATACTGCCAATCCCGCTCGATCGCTCTCGGAGCACACAGAACCCCAAGTTGATGGAAATCTAAAAAATGACAGAAAACGGCTTGAGGTACAGGCTACCATTACTCCTAGTGGGTCAGAAGGGGCTTCTCGACTGCCTATACAATGTCCTAGCCAAGCGAGAGGGCTACAGATGCCATACCTGCACCCAGTTCCCCCTGCAGCCATCAGAAGGTCTTCCCAAGCTCGAAAACCGCCTATTCGAGATGATGACCCAAGGTACATGGTCAATGCTTATCAGAAGAGAACTTTACCGAAGTGCGAGGGTGACTTACTGGTCAGCGAGGTCGTAGCTGGGCTTGACAGCCCACAGGGAAGCGGAGAGGACGACATGTGGCCAGCTGAAGCCAGCGTGGCTGTGCGTGAGAACAATCAACAAAATGAATACACATACCGCACTGGAGCCACTGATGATGGCGAACTGACTACGTTCGAAGAAGCTATGATGCGTGCTGACTCGGATAGGTGGTATATGGCCATGCAGGATGAGCTGGAGACGTTTTGGAAAATTGGGCTGTACGAGGAGGTCGATCACCCTCGTGATCAAAAGACTATTGACTCAAAGTGGGTATTCAAGATAAAATGAGGTCCCACTGGTGATATCGAGCGCTACAAGGCGCATCTTGTTGCACGAGGCTTCACACAGACCCAGGGCATTGACTACACAGAAATGTTTGCCCCCATAACAAAGTTCTCGACCATTCGAGTCTTACTTGCACTCACAGCTCAGTATGACCTCGAAATCCACCAAATGGATGTCAAGTGTGCGTTTCTCAATGGCGAACTTGACGAAGAAATTTATTTGACACTCCCTCCAGGTTTCTGTGGTACTGGCGATAAAGTATGGCATCTGCGACGAGCACTGTATGGGCTGAAACAGGCTCATAAAGCCTGGTACAAACAACTCCATTCTGTGTTTGAATCTCTTGGTTTCACTCGAAGCCATGCCGATCACTCTCTCTTCTATAAGGTCGAAGATGGCGTAGTCATCATTGTTGTGGTCTACATTGATGACAAACTAATCCTCTCGAAGTGCACAAAGGCAATTGAGAAGCTAAAGCATGCACTTGTAAAGGAGTACGACCTGTCAGACCTGGGAGAGGCAAGATGGATCCTTGGAATGGAGATCATATGAGATCATGACAAGCAAATTATAGAGGTATTGCAGAGGCGCTATGTTGAGGACATCCTCGAACGTTTTGGGATGCATGAGGGTTGTGCGGTGGCCACACCCATTGATCCTAACTCGAAACTGGCGAAATTAGAGGAGCCAGAGTTCGATAACAAGACTTATCAAAGTGCACTTGGTGCACTAATGTACACTATGCTAGCGACCCGACCGGACCTGGCATTTTCAGTGGGTGCGTTGAGCCAGCATGCTGCCGCACCTGGAGAGGCTCACTGGGCAGCCCTCAAACGAGTCTATCAGTACCTATGGGGAACAACTGATGCATGCCTGACATACTCAGGTGAATCAGCAAAAAATGTCTTTGGCTACGTAGACACAGACTGGGCCTCCAATATAAATGATCAATGGTCAATTACTGGCTACGTTTTCATTCTTGCCAATGGTGCAATCAGCTGGTCTTCAAGGAAACAGACTTTGGTTGCACTGTCTAGCACTGAAGCAGAGTATATGGCTGCGTCCACAGCAACAAAGGAGGCAGTTTGGATTCAGATGCTAGTTCGTGAACTTGACATGGCATCCTCACTCGAACCGACCCTTCTCCTACTCAACAACCAATCAGCTATGCTGTTAGTGAAAAATTCCATGTTTCATGATCGCACGAAACACATTTCAATCCGACACCATTTTATTCGTGAACAGCTGGAGACAGGCGAGATTGCTGTGGACTACATTTTGACAAATACTCAAGTGGCTGATGTCCTTACCAAGGGGCTCACATGAGAGAAACATATTTGGTTTACTAAGGGTATGGGTGTTGTTTATTAGAAACTGTTTGTTTGCTGAGTGGGTGTGTTGGAGTTTTTTGTGGTGTTGTGTTATACTCTATCAGCGAGAACGTTTTCCTACTTACATAATCACCCTTTAGTTTAGCCAGAATTTTTTCTCCTCATACCTCAGTCTTTGTCCAACTCGAAGCCTGAGGTACAGTTTACATTCTTTACTTTAATCCGGAACACAGTACTAATGACCACTTAGATATATACATTCTTTTAGGTTGGTACTGTAGTCTTCGTCCAACTCGAAGCCTGAGATATATACATTCTTTTAGGTTGTCCAAGTTTTCGTCCTTCTTAACTCACAAAATAAACCACTAAGCACCATAATGGACCATAACGGACACGTGTTATTTGGTGAGCATTCTAACAATGCAAAGCAATTCATTGAAAACTGAGAGGCGCATGCTGTAATTCAGACTATAGAGGGAACCACATGTAGGCGCAGAGACATAGAAGTAACAGCAGTCACCGGAAGCAAGTAAAGAACCATTGATTCATCAGCGTGAGTACTGGGAATATGGGCGCGGTGTTAGACATTCTTCTCTTGCCATTAGTAGTACCGAGTACAGGGGCAAACCTGATCCAGTGATCACCTGAACAGAGCACTCAGCATCTCCAAGATCCAATATACCATCTGCAGCGGTTGCATTCATACAGTGCAGAGAATTGACATCAACTTGACATGAAAAACTTACTTGCCCACAACCAAGGCGTCAGGAGCTCACTGTCTGGGCCCAAATGACAGCTGACGAACAGGCAGGCAGAAGTCGGGGAATGCTCGTGGGTTTCCCAAAGCCTACAATTTACGACCTTAGTGCCAATTAGTTTATCCTAGGTGAACCAAATGGCTGACTAGCGGCATATTATTTCGAGCCTTGAACCCTGAAGGATGGTCAGCATCATTAATGATGGTCTCACGAGTACTCTTTACCGGAGGTTCTCTTGCAGAAACAAAAGCAGTTTGGACAACTGCGATCTTACCTAAGGGGGAGGATGAGGAAAGTGTGCCTCATCCAATCGAGCACATAAAGTGAAACGATGTAGTTACCTCATGCTGAGGCTCGGGCCTAACCACAAATTGTTTAGACATTTGTGTAGGGACTGCACACACATTGAAGCAAAGCCGAAGCCTCAACATTACTGCAGAGTTTTTACAGGGAAGTATAACAGGGCTACTGCAGGAAGACGCCACGAGTCAAGAAGGGGCGCAACCAGAAGTTGACTTGGAGGTGCTTACACAGCAGACACTAGTGAATTAGGACTGCAAAGGTCATCAAGACGTTCGAAGTGTCGACAGTCATTATACAGGATGCTAGAGTGACTGGTGATCGATTGAACATCACTGACTTGTATGATTTCCCACCTCGTTCTGAGCAGACCAACCTTGGCACTGTGATCGTCCGTCATACGTGAGTACGAACATTTCTACAACTCAGCCTCAGGTATCGAGTAGGTGGTATAATTATGAGAACTCTTGGAACCCCGTCTTCCTCGCCGTCACGAAAGGAGAGGCGAGCAACAAGGGGAGAAGGGCAGACCAACTCTCAAAAGCCAGCAGTTGCACCCACGCATCATAAGTTTTCCAGCACCTTTGAATGAATGTTTTTGGAGGTAATGTCGGTTCCTAGTCCCGAGACAACAATCTCGTTCCCTGCAGCAACCCATCGTCTGTAATGCCCGGGTATGGTCAACCAAACTGAGGCGCGGGGACAGCGTTGGAGTAGGGGGAGTCATAGGCAGGCGAGGTCAGGAGGCTTAGTCAGCACAGTAGCATACGGGCGCATGCGGACTCATGTACATCATCATCGGTCCAGGAGGACGACGACCAGAACTGCTGCACTGTATCATTGTGGTGACGAGAGTGGCTCCGTACCACACAAAGTACCACAGCATCACCGTAGCACCGTCACACCGACCCACCGCAACACCGAACCGAAACAGCAGGGAAACACGAAACCAACGTGCACCATACACGTGTCAGACCCTCAGACAGGATAAAAACAAGCTACGTGGAACAGTACACCTGTAACACTAAACAAACTGTCTCGCAGACTCCCGCAGCGTGACTCGCGGGGCTGCTTTCTGCCCATGAATCCCACTACCCCACCGACAGTCCCATCACTGTTGGGTACAACCCCAACCGATACCGAATATCTGTTCCCATCGGAACCACAGTCCCCAACGTCATCCCCAGACTTCGCTCCAGCACGAGGACTCATGCCATCACGAGCAGTGTCAACGAGCTCTGAAATGGAGGACCACCATAGAGTCCACCAGCCAGTGGTGCCCCCAACACCCCTGGTATCAATGGTATCAAAGAACCGCAGAGAACGCGCCGCCACGACCCCATCAGGTGTAACCCAACCTCCGCCAGCAGTACCCCCCTCCCCAACTATAACGAGACTGCCGGCGCCGCCACAGATCATAACCGTACCACCACCAGCCGCACCCCCACCACGCCCAAGGATGATGGCAGAGTCGGTCCCACTGTTCTATGGTGAACGATCGTCGTCAGAGAACGCCAGCGACTTTTTGAAAGCGTTCAATAGAAACATATTGTTCTCGAACCCACAGGCCACCGATGCGCAAAAAATAGCTGCGCTGTCAAACTATCTAGGAACGGGATCACCAGCGGAAAAATGGTACCAAAGCCTAACAGGAACACAACTAACCACATGGAATGACTTTGCGGCAGCGTTCAATGCAAGATGGCCACCCATCCCGAGCGCAACACAAACGTCAGAAGAATATCAGGCGGAATTACTGGGTCACAAAATGGCTGAGGACGACGTAGGAGCGATTAAAACAGTAGGACGACAGAAGGTATGGGCACACGTGAAGTGGGCAGAGGAAGCGTGGGAGCTGGCAATGCTAGCTGGAATCGAGAAAGGATCGACGTTAATCTGGCAGGTGAAGAAACAATTGCCAAAAGCTGTACGAAAACAGTTGGACGACGAATATGTGGACTGGGCAACGTTCACGAAAGCAGTGAAAGATATAAACACGACGAAGCTGAAGCAGGAGAGGGAGGACATAGAAGAGAGGAAAAGGAGTGAGGAGGCGAGGGACTTGAAATTGCTCCAAAGGATGGAGGCGGTGAAACAAGCAACGACGGCCGACCTAACAGCGCAGTTGCAACGCCTCACAGTAGGCCAGGTGGCTGTGTCCCATACCGCACCACGCACAACGCCTCTCGCAACGTCCTCATCAACGAGATTCTCCCTACAGCGAACCCCACGACGTAGCTCACCAAGCACACCGCCAACAGAGGAGACCAAGGAAACAGTGCGAAAAGCGCTGGAACAGTTCCCACATCAACAAGCTGACGAAGAGGGCCAGAAGAAATACGCAGCGCAGCTCGCAGCATGGATGGCGAGGCATGGGGAGACCGCACGAATCACGGAGCATACGCCGTACCCCCTGAGACCAGGAACGGCAACAGTGTGTTCAGGGGAATGCTTTAGATGCGGTTCGCACAGGCATGGAAGCAGAAAACTGCCCCATCCCTGAAGGAGACCCAGCAAGGTTGAGCCACAACGAAACAGCTTGGAGGGCATTATGCAACAGAACGTTGGGACCGTTCAATAAGGACACCGCGTATCAGATCAGACTCATAGCGCTAGACGATCAGGGAAACGAGACAGGGTCGCTGTGAAGGACAGCACAACGACCCCGAAGCTCGAAGTATCTACGGTAGCATCTCACGACTTGCATGTACACAGCGTCGAAACAGATATCATCGATCTGTACTCCGCAGTGCAAGAGATGCGACACAGTATACCGACTACAACGAGCAAATCTGTCCTGTTCGTACACCCAATCACGCTAAAGAACAGCAACGGCACAAACGTACAGTTACGCACGTTATTCAACGATGGAGCCATGACTGGCGCGATGGCGCTGTCCATGTTTAACGAAGTCAAAAACACCCTAAAGGGATGGCAACCATCAAACCAAGCTCTGCGCATGGCAAATGGGGCAGTCATCCCATCAGAAGCAACATGGACAGGTACAATCAACATCCAAGGGGCCAAGATCACCAGAACCTTCGAAGTTTTTGACAGTGCAGGAGGATGGTCCTTCCTCTTTGGAAAACCATTGCTCAAGGCATTCAAGGCAATCCACAACTACGCCACGGACGAAGTGATAATCTCAGACGACAACATAACAACAACGCTGCAGAACCAATTCACACCCACCAGCCTTCCCTCCAAAGGCGAAGCGAAGAACAACGAGGTGTATGAAACAAGCGAAACGGACGCCCAGCAAACAAGTGAGACAAGCAACATCTTCACTAGGCGAACGAACCCGTTTGCACCAAAGCGAGTCGAGTACATCCTACAGAACGTGACGATCGGTAGCGATCTGACGGCAGGTGAAAGGGAAGAGGTTAACAAGCTACTGACAGAATTCGCAGACGTATTTGCATGCACACTCAGCGAAGTTCTGCCAATACCAGGAGCGAAAGTCGACCTGAACATCAAGGACGACATAACCTTTCACACCACAGTACGCCAACGACTGATGAACCCCCCCCAAAGGTAGTTCATGAATAAATGGGTCAATCAAATGCTTGACGCAGACCTAATCGAACATGCAGACATACCACGCATCAAGCACATCGTGCCAACAGTACTCACTCAGAAGGCACACGACAGTAGCAGGGGCATGTCGATCGAAGATCTACAACAGGAATTAAACAAACAATGTGCGGAAGTGAACATACCGTGCCCATTCCAAGATCACCCAGATACATTCGAGCTGGAGGAATGGGTGCAGATACCAGGAGACACACTGAAATGGCGAGTAACACAAAACTTCGCTGAGCTGAACAAGGTCACACAGATACCCCCAATGTTCCAAGGAGATATAAGAGCCAAACAACAACGGCTAAGTGGACACAAGTACATATCAGTGTTTGACTTTGCATCAGGTTTCTATGCTATCGAAATACCAGAGAAATGGCGGCCGTATTTCACATTCTTCGTAGAAGGGAGAGGCTACTTCTGGTATAAAAGAATGGCGATGGGCTGGACAGGTGCACCAACAATTTTCTCTGCAACGGCAATCAAATGCCTGCACAACATACTCGCTGGCGACATAATGGAACTCTTTGTCGACGATGGAGGGTGTGGTGATGACACGTTCAGAGGAATGATAGCAAAACTAAGGCGAGTCTTCACATGCTGCCGGAAGTACAAACTATCGCTATCACCGATCAAGTGCAGGCTCTTTATGTCGGAGACAACGTTCGCAGGAGCCACGGTAGGCCCACAGGGAGTCCAACCAGACATAGCGAAACTATCAGCAGTAGTCAACTGGAAAAAACCCGACACAGCGCTCAATTTGCTGTCGTTCCTAGGACTCACGGTGTAGGGAGGGAAGTCTCCCTACTAGGTATTTTATTTTATTTCACTGTTTTTACTTTACAGATCTGCTCTGTTCTTATTTCCTTATCTTTTTACTTAGTGTTTGGACGCATTGTTGGCTTATGTAAGCCAACAACTACTTACAGTACACTGTACTTACTTAGAAGAAGAACAGCCGCATTACTAGAGACGAGAAGCCGGAAATAAAGACGCAGAACCTCGGGAGAATATTTCTCCAAGATCAGACGCTCATTAGACGAATCTCAGCATTCTTTTGGACTTTAGGGCGCGTTTTCATTGTTTTCACCACTCTTTGACACTCTACCAGGCATCTCTAGCCTCCTGGGTCGAACTAGGACCCTCTTCCAACAGGAGCCTCTTTTAGTCTCCTCCCACTGTCCTATCTCATCAATCTTTACATCTGGAGCCCACCGCAAGGGGGCTGTTTTGCTTGGTAACCCCACTTCTCCCCCTACCTCCGAGCTTGTACACGCGATATCTCGAGACCCGACGCGCCGGACCTCTCGCTTTTCCGGATCCTCATTCTACTCGACGAGACCTTTCGAACGAGGTCTTTTTCGTTGTGTCCGCTTCAGCGGTTCTGGAGATATTCCAGTTTTTGTGGAGAAAGGCTTTGTAGGACAGATTTTGGCATAACTCGGGATTCGGTGCGCCAATCCTCTTGTTTCTTTGATCTCCCAGCGCCTCTAGACGCCCTCTACGACGTCCCGGAGTTTGGTAGCCCTCCGCCCAGCAGTTCCTTGCCAACGTCCTGCTGTCCTCCCACCCTTCGAGCTGCACACGCGTTTTCTCGTGACCTGACGCGCCGTACCTCTCGCAAATTGCAGGCCTAGTAGTAGTCAACGAGACCTTTCGAACGGTTCCATTTTCGTCGCGTCCGCATCAGTACTTCCAGAGATATCGCGCTTTTTGTGCGAAAAGGCACTCTCAGACCGTTTTGTGAATATCCCAGGATTGGGTGTGCGGTTTTTCGTATTTCCTCGTTCTCCCAACTCCTCTAGGTCCCTGCTACCACCTCCCAAGGTTTTGTAGCGTCGCGTCCAGCAGTTCTTCCCCAGCGCATTGCCGTCCTCCTCCCCTGCCACAGCCTAGCTCCCTGGCACTCTCCCTCGCGTTTTTAGCTCCCTCTCGAGTTGTAGGGAACTTCTCCCCACCGTCTTAGAGTCAGTAGGAAGCCCCTTCGAGACCCCATCAGCTGCTTTGAGACCACAGACGCTTTGACGCTCCCAGACGCATTCCAGCCCCTTTCGAGACGTGTTCGAGACGTAGACGCTTCGTTTAGACGCACCCACTCTGTTCGTAACGTATTCCAGATGTATACCATCGTTTCTTGCGCGTTTTGCAGTCGAGTGAGGCTGCATATCTGAGAGTCAAGCTTCGAGTCGCACATGGCGACTAAATTCAGTTTTTGGTGGTCGAAACAACTTCGTGACGTGTAAACAAGTCCCCTACACCCTCCCCACTCGTTTCGTGTACAAGAATTCTCCCCCGCCTTCCCCCATAGACATTCGAGGTCGCATCGAGACGACCCCACCCCCTTCGTTTTATCTCTCGAGACTAACTGCAGACACTCGAGGCTTGTGTCTACCCTCGTAACCGTTGTTGATTATCAACTACGACGTGATATATATTCATTTGAGCCTCGTATATATTATTCGTG
Organism: Pisolithus marmoratus; assembly: GCA_024613145.1. NCBI lineage: Eukaryota > Fungi > Basidiomycota > Agaricomycetes > Boletales > Pisolithaceae > Pisolithus > Pisolithus marmoratus. The sequence goes on from JANFAE010000039.1 coordinate 373,517, forward strand.
ATGGAAGAGGCACGCAGACCAGCTCGAGCCCCACTGGTGTCACACCCAGAGTTCTCGGGGCAGGCGCAGGACCTGCCAACTTACCTTGAGGAGGTTGTGGAGCATGGTAAGGCCCAGGGGGCAACGGATACTTTGTTGCTCATCCAGTTTGCTATTGACGGAGCACCACCCCGCATGGGAAGGCTCTGGAGCCACCTTGTGGCCAGTGCACCAATTCTCGAGCGATGGGAGAATTTCAAGGCCCTCGTAACTCTCCAGTACCCTGAGATCGAGCCAGTTGAGGATGTTCTCGAGTACTTTGAGGAGTTCTATGCTTTCCTCAAGGGGACTCGTCGCAGCGAGCTAAGCTCAGTCCCAGCCCTAGGGGACTACCTTCGTCGTTTCCAGCTTTTGTTCTTGGCCCTGGTGAGTTGGAATGTTGTGGAGTTGAGCCATCGAGCCCCACTGTTCCTTCGAGGGCTCCCACCACTGGTCGAGTCTGAGGTCTCGAAGAGGCTCACATAGAGGTACTCCCTGTTCAGGTTGGGCTACCTATGGCCCATTGAGGTTGTTGTTCGTGTTACAAAGGAGGTTATCAAGGATGGGGTAGGCTGCTCTGCCCCTCGTCTAGCTTCGAAGAAACCCTCGTCAGCCCTCGAGTCTCTCGAGGAACCCTCTCGGTACTTGCGCTTGCCCTCGTTCAGTCACCACTCAGATGCCCCTGTGGAGTACTCTCGGTCTCGTTCTAGAAGATGCTCCCAGGGAGAGGTGCACTCGAGCATGAAGCTTCCCCCTCGTTCCCCCTTCGAGGCATCCCCTCGAACTTCGAAGAACTCCCCTCCCTCCCCCAAGCTTGCCTCGAGCAGCTCGTCTCCTCGCCGAGTCACTTATGCAGGCTCGTGGCGCACTGTGGCTCAGCCACGGCAGTGTGTCCCGGATAAGCAAGCTGGTGACTTAGCCTCGAACTCGCTTCGTAGCTCGAGAGAAGATCAATGGTTGCATGCACACTCACCTCGTGACCCTCGTCTCGAAACTGCTTCGAGGACCCCTTCAAAGCTACCCTCGGATCTCGAGCCACCCCACCAAGCCTCGTTCCTCCTTCGAGAGGCTGTGATTTTGACCGAGAAGCCTTCCCCTACCGCTTTTGAGTCATGTTTGAGAGTGTCAAGTGGGGTTTCACCCCTTCGAGAGTGTGTGGGTTCGAGCGCGCCCTCCCTGGCCCCTCGAGAGTCTAGTTTCTGTTTCTTCTGTGGTCGAGAAGGACATGTTCAAGCTCAGTGCAAGGTCTGTGCTTTGTACTTAGCCACAGGCAGGTGTAGGGTACTTCGAGGTCACGTTGTACTGCCCACAGGTGAGGAAATCCCTCGTGAGGCACTCGGGCACACCCTTCAGGCTCGATTGGATTTCTGGGCACTTGCTCATGGCCCAGGAGGTCTAGCTACTCAGTTACTGTCTCCCCCTTTGAGCTCCGAGTCAGCCCTGCCCCTCGCCTGCTCTCGATTTGATCCCGAGACTACCCTGGAGCGCCCTTCGAGTTCGAGGGCCCCTGTGTCCCCCTCGAGGGCAACCCAGTCACCTTCGAGCACCTCCCAAACCCTCGATAGGCCGCTTCGAGGCTTCGAGCCAGGCCTTAGTCAAATCCCGAGGCTCGTCATAGCCTCTCAAGGACTCATTTCCCCCTCTCGAGCCCCTCCTGCCCCTCCGAGCCCAGTCCCGCCCCCAAGTCGAATCCCAAGGCTCATCAGAGCCTCTCGAAGGTGTGTTTCCTCCTCACACAGCTCTCCATCCCCCTCGAGTTGCCTTTCGAGGCCTGTCCAGGCTCGAGGCCAGTCTCGCCTTCGAAGCTACTCCCTCGAACCCCCTCGTTTCCCCTCGATGCCACTCTGGCACCCTCTCCTGTGGGTGTTGGGACCTCTTTTCATTGGTATTTTGTTTATTTTATGGTCTCTTTCATTGGCGAGTTCGCGTTTTTTGAGTTTTGATTTAGAGTTTTTGTTTCGAGGAGGATAGCCCTCGTCTCGCTATATGATACAGCTCGGTATGTGATGACTGGGGACAGTCACTATTTAAAGCCACCCTCGGATGTAGGGAGGGAAGTCTCCCTACTAGGTATTTTATTTTATTTCACTGTTTTTACTTTACAGATCTGCTCTGTTCTTATTTCCTTATCTTTTTACTTAGTGTTTGGACGCATTGTTGGCTTATGTAAGCCAACAACTACTTACAGTACACTGTACTTACTTAGAAGAAGAACAGCCGCATTACTAGAGACGAGAAGCCGGAAATAAAGACGCAGAACCTTGGGAGAATATTTCTCCAAGATCAGACGCTCATTAGACGAATCTCAGCATTCTTTTGGACTTTAGGGCGCGTTTTCATTGTTTTCACCACTCTTTGACACTCTACCAGGCACCTCTAGCCTCCTGGGTCGAACTAGGACCCTCTTCCAACAGGAGCCTCTTTTAGTCTCCTCCCACTGTCCTATCTCATCAATCTTTACAACGGGACACTTCAGAGACCTCATCAAGGGCTACGCAAAAATGGAAGGACCACTACGAGATCTCATCAAAGAAGTGGAAATACCTAAGCCCATTTCAAAACCTACATACCATAGAGCGATGGCTAACCACAAGTTATCAGGAAAATGGGAGCATAAACACACAGAGGTGTTCATGAGGTTGAAGGTCACGCTAACTAGCCAACCTACACTACACGCGCCATGGTACGACAGCACACCGTTCATAGTGACCACCGATGGATGCCAAGAAGGCTTCGGCGCCGTACTAACTCAGCGGATCAAAACCAAAGCCCCAAGTGGCAAGACCATTAGCAGGACCGTACCAATAGCCTTTGCGTCGAAACGAACATCAACAGCTGAGCGAAATTATAAACCGTTCCTACTTGAATTCGCAGCACTGAAATTCGGATTAGACCATTTTTCTGATATAATATGGGGATTCCCGGTGGAAATAGAGACGGACTGCAAAGCGCTAAAGGACGTCCTGTCGAACGACCACATATCCGCAGCACACACCAGATGGAGAGATGGAATCATGGCGCATAACATCGTAGCAGTGCGACACGTACCAGGAAGACTGAACGTTGTAGCAGACGGATTAAGCCGTCAATGGGATAACACCGGCCGCGAAACTGACGAGGACAGCCAATGGACAGTCAATCCCAACCCCGAGGCATCATCAGGTCTAATAAACGACATGTTCACCCTCGAAAAACTCTCCAAGGACGACCAAATCCTAAGGGAATGCTTCAAACAAGAACCGTTGTTCTTAGAGGTGATCGATGCCATACTCAATATGGACACTAACACTCCCATACGAGACCGTAGCAGAGCTAGGCACAGAGCATCACAGTATCTAATCGACCAAGGCAAATTATGGAGAGTACACGGAGGCACAAGCATCAGACCCAGGCACAAAATGGAGTGCATCACGCGAGAGGAAGCAAGGAGAGAAGCCAAGCGCTGTAGGGAAAGTATCCTCCCTACCAGGATATTTCATTTATTTCATTGTTTTTACTTACTGATTTGTTTTCTTTTATCTTTTCTTGTTTTTTTACTTAGTGTTTGCACGCATTGTGGCTTATGTAAGCCCGCGCGAGTACTTTGAGCATACTGTACATACTTAGAATAATAACAGACGTGCTACCCCAGACGAGAAGCCGGAATTAAGACGAAACAGACTCGGAATAATAGTTCTTCATTCCCAGACAGTCCCTAGACGTTATCAGAGATTTTATTTGGGTTTCTGGGCGCATTTTTGGTCTTTTCCCTGTACTCTTTGACCCTCCACCAGGCAACACCAGCCTCCTGGGACGAATTCTCCCCACTCTTCCCCCACTAGGAGACTTTGGCCTATATCCCAAGGTCCTTTCAAAACAATCTCTACATCTGGAGCCCACCGCGAGGGGGCTGTTTTGCTTGGTGACCCCATTCCTCCCCCTACCTCTGCGCTTGCACACGTGTTTTCTCGAGAACCGACGCGCCGGACCTCTCGCTTTTCTGGACTCTGATTCCACTCGACGAGACCTTTCGAACGAGGTCTTTTTTGTCACGTCCGCTGCAGTACTTCCGGAGGTATTCTTATTTTTGCGGAGAAAGGCTCTGTAGGATGAAAATTGGAATAACTTGGGACTGGGTGCGCCGTTTTCTCCGGTTTCTCGTTCGCCAACTTCTCCTCGCACGCCTCTACCATCCTCTGAAGTTTCGGAGAATTCCATCGAGCGGTTCTTCCCCAGCGCACTGCCATCCTCCTCCCCTGCCATAGCTTAGCTCCCCGGCACCTCCTGGTCGCGTTTTGAGCCGTTTTGAGTTGTAGGAAACCCTTCCCCATCATCTTAGAGTCAGTTGACCACCCCTTCGAGACGCCGTCAGCCCCTTCGAGACCACAGACGCTTCGAGACTCCCAGATGAACCCCGAGCCCTTCAAGACACACTCGTGACACAGACGCTTCGTTAGATGCACCCGCTTCGTTCATAGACGTAACCAGACGTTATATCATCGTTTTTCTTGCGCATATTGCAGTCGAGCGAGGCTGCAAGTTTGAGAATTAAGTGTTCGAGTCGCAACGGCGACTAGCTTCAGTTTTGGTGGTTGAAACCACCTTGAGACGTATCATACAAGGTTCTGCATCCTCCTCCCCCCTTCGTGGTTCGTTGCCACACCCCCAACCCCCCATAGACGTTCGAGGTTGCATCGAGGTGACCCCACCTCTTCGTTTTACCCTTCGAGACAGACTGTTGACAGGCAAGGCTCGTGTTTAACCCCGGTACTGCTGTCAATTATCAATTACAACGTGATATATATTCTTTTGAGCTTCGTATATACTACTCATGATGGAAGAAGCATGTGGACCATCTCGAGCCCCACTCGAGTTCCCCCCGGAGTTCTTGGGGCAGGCCGAGGACTTGCTGTGTTACCTCAAGGACGTAGCGGAGTATGGTAAGGCCTGGGGCACAACAGATACCTCGTTGCTCATCCAGTTTGCAATCGACGGAGCACCACCCCACACTGGAAGGCTCTGGAGCTATCTTGTGGCCAGCGCGCCAATCTTCGAGCGATGGGAGAACTTCCAGGCGCTCGTGACTCTACAGTACCCTGAGATTGAGCCAGTCAAGGATGTCCTCGAGTACTTCGAGGAGTTCTATACCTTCCTCGAGGGGACTTGTCGCAGTGAGCTAAGCTCAGTTGCAGCTCTAGGGGACTACCTTCGTCGTTTCCAGGTCTTGTTCTTGGCCCTGGTGAGTTGGAATGTCTTGGAGTTGAGCCATCGAGGCCAGCTATTTCTTCGAGGCCTCCCACCACAAGTCGAGCTCGAGGTTTCGAGGAGGCTTGCATCCAGGTATCCCCTGTTCGAGTTGGGCCGCCTGTGGCCTGTCGAGGTCATTGTTTGTGTTACAAAGGAGGTTATCGAGGAGGGGGTAGGCTGCTCACCCCCTCATCTAGTTTCGAAGGATGCCTCGTCAGCTCGCAAGTTCCCCAAGGAACCCTCTCAGCACGTGCACTCGCCCTCGATCAGTTCCCCATCAGACACCCCTGTGGAGTACTCTTGGTCTCGTTCTAGAAGATGCTCCCAGGGAGAGGCGCACTCAAGCTCGAAGCTTCCCCCCGTTCCCCCCTCGAGGCATGCCCTCGACCTTTGAAAACTCCCCCTCCTTCCCCCGAGCATGCTTTGGGCAGCTCGTCCCCTCGCCGAGTCACTAATGCAGGCTCGTGGCACACTGTGGTTCAGCCACAGCGGTGTGTCCCGGATAAGCAGGCTGGTGAGTCGGCTTCAAACTCACTTCGAGGCTCGAGAGAGGACCAATGGTCGCGTCCACGTCGAGTTGACCATTTGGAGAGTACAAAGGTTTTCCCCCCTCGTTCCCAGTTGATGTCTACCAGGCCTCGAGACCTTGGTTTTGCCTCGACTCGCTCTTGTCAACCTTGTAAGTCCTCGAACACCTCCTTGAAGAGCTCGTTTCATCTTGTGTCTCCCTCGAGGCACTCCCTTCGTCCTGTCCCTCGTCGTGGGTCATGCCTAGGGAACTCGTTCTTGCTTCGAGGGACCCCAGCCTCGCTGTCGAACCCTGCCCCTGCGAGTTTCGAGTCCCTTTCGAGAGTGTCGGGTCGCTCGCTTCCCCTTCGAGAGGCTATGGCTTCGAGCAGGTATCCCTCTGCCTATCGAGAGGTCCTGAGGCGCCAAGTTTGGCCTCGAAGATTTGGTTTTTGTTTCTTCTGTGGTTGCGAGGGGCACATTCGAGCGCGGTGCCGAGTTTTTGCCTTGTATCTAGTGGCAGGAAAGTGTGGGGTGGTTCGAGGTCGCGTTGTGCTACCTACAGGTGAGGAGATCCCTCGTGAGGCGCTCGGGCGCACATTACAGGCTCGTTTGGACTTCTGGGCCCTCGCTCGTGGCCCAGGAGGGTTGGCTTCTCAGTTACCTTTCCCTCCTTTGAGTTCAGGATCAGTTCCACCCCTCGCCACCTCTCGAGTTCGACCCGAGATGACTCCGAGGAATCCTTTGAGGTCATGAGCTACCCAGTCCCCTTCGAGGGTCGAGTGGTCCCCTCCAAGCTACCCTCGAGCTCCCCCCGAGCTTCGTTCCCCCTTCGATTCACCCTCGAGTCGCTTTAACTACATTCCCCCATCAGCTGAGTAGTAGTTTTGTTTCTGTTATGTGGTTTGTTTCGTTTCGAGCTCGCATTTTCACATTTCTAGTTAGAGTTTTGTTTTGAGGATGATACCCTTGCCTCGGATTATGATACAGCTCGGTAGGTGATGACTGGGGACAGTCATTATTTAAAGCCACCCTCGGATGTAGGGAAAGTATCCTCCCTACCAGGATATTTCATTTATTTCATTGTTTTTACTTACTGATTTGTTTTCTTTTATCTTTTCTTGTTTTTTTACTTAGTGTTTGCACGCGTTGTGGCTTATGTAAGCCCACGCGAGTACTTTGAGCATACTGTACATACTTAGAATAATAACAGACGTGCTACCCCAGACGAGAAGCCAGAATTAAGACGAAACAGACTCGGAATAATAGTTCTTCATTCCCAGACAGTCCCTAGATGTTATCAGAGATTTTATTTGGGTTTCTGGGCGCATTTTTGGTCTTTTCCCTGTACTCTTTGACCCTCCACCAGGCAACACCAGCCTCCTGGGACGAATTCTCCCCACTCTTCCCCCACTAGGAGACTTTGGCCTATATCCCAAGGTCCTTTCAAAACAATCTCTACAGCACGTGCACGAATCAGGAGGCCATTGGGGTAGAGACGCACTTAAGATCGTGATCACTGACAAGTTTTACTCCCCGAAATTAGATATTTCCATCATGGAAGCGATACAAGAATGCGCAAAGTGCAAGAACTTCGGCGCTCCGAAAATAAATGCCCTACTAGAACCGGTGACAAGGCGACACCCATTCGAATTATTAGTGGGCGACTACCTGTCTATGCCAGTGGGCAAGGGCGGCTATCACATGCTAGGATTGTTTTTGGACATGTTCTCACAGCACCTGTGGGTAACGAAGTTTAAGACGGCTGGAACGGCGAAAACTACCGTGGACAGCCTCGCAATGATCTTCAACAACTTTGCACCGGCTGAAACGTTCATGACAGACGGGGGACGACATTTCGACAATGAAATGGTCAAGGATTACTGCGCTAAGTGGTCCTGTAATCATCATGTCGTAGCAGCATACTCACCATGGATCAACGGCCTAGTGGAAGGCACTAACAAGTTGCTACTGCACGTACTCAAACGACTCTGTGCACCAAGCGTCGGCGAAGACAACGAGTCGAACAAGGACTGGGGAAAACTCCCAAGAACATGGCCAGACCATCTCGATGACGCGGTCCGTGCATTAAATAACCGTATCCTACCATCCCTCAAGCACACGCCAAAAGAACTGTTGCTTGGACTGGTAGTCGACACCAAACACACAGAACTAGATCATAGCACAACAGCACTAACATCAACAGATGCAGCAGTCCACATGGCATACGCAGCCCAACAGCGGCTCGATGGATATGATGAAGCCGTGAAGCACGCCATCAAACAAAAAACAGCGTTTGACCGTCGTGTGTTAAAAAGACATCAGGCTGAAACTATCTTCACTAGGGGACAACTCGTACAGATATACCGAAGCGACCTCGACTACACGTTCAAAACAGAACGGAAAATCCTACCTAAGTGGTCTCGGCCGTACAGAGTGGCGACATGGCTAAGGAACTCTTACAGGTTGGAAACGCTATCGGGCGAGTTCAGTGCCCGACGTCTGCGTGCATTTGTACCAAGGGAAGGGACACAACTACACAAAGACCAACAGGAGTTCGAGAAGAAGCTCGGGGCACAAGACGAAGAGAAAGATGGGGGAGCAAGCGACGAAGAGGAGGGTGTGTCAGCGGGACCACTGAGTGAGCCGCATCGACGAGGAGCTTAGAAAGGGTGTGTAGACGATGTGGACGTCGTCATTTTTCGAAGGGGGCACATGGAGTAGGGGGAGTCATAGGCAGGTGAGGTCAGGAGGCTTAGTCAGCACAGTAGCATACGGGCGCATGCGGACTCATGTACATCATCATCGGTCCAGGAGGACGACGACCAGAACTGCTGCACTGTATCAGCGTGTAACGGCGAAAGGGCGCACAAGTTCACGGGATCCAGTGTCACCATCCGAAAGCAAGTCAGAATCAGTATCAGATTCCGAACCACCTCCCCAGGCAACCCCATCAGTCGGACCTCGGATATGACAAATCCACGGATGCGCGAAGATAAACTTTTGTGGCTTGTCCAGTGGGAGATCGTCCGCAGTCGTGAATTCCACTTTTCCAAGCCACTATACCCTGGCGTGATATAGCTTCTCATTGCCTCTATGTAATTCCTGTATGCCGCGTTTTCCGACAGAGGAGGCGATACATGGAAGATGTAGTCGGCGAGTCGCAAAACGGGTGGGTGGAAAAAAGTTGATCTGACTACAGATACCAAGGGCTGCTTGCTGGGGAAACTTGCTACGTATCTCTTCCCCTTCAAGTGATGGAAGGCTGTAAGGAGTTTGGCTGTAAATGAAAATGGAAGCCGGGAGACAACTGTTATATGACGGTGACCTCGCCGTTGCCAAATAGCGCGTCTGCCATCGTGATATGGCCAATAGGGATAGCTGAATCTAGAGGGACTTGAGGCTCATGAGAGTGAACATGCGCATGGAGTAGTGAGAAAACAGACCGACCTCCTTGGCATCCTCTATTGCAAACACCAAATATTTCAAACGCGCTCCTATAAGAGCGCAGATCTCCTCTGACAGCAGGACTCCGGCGTTCATCGGGTCGTCCTGTGTCCATATCGAGGGTCTCGCCACTCGCTTGTACGAGAGGAAGCTGAGCAGCATGGAGTTGCCGGCGCGTTAAAGTGTTACACAATGTAAGCTTTCATGAGTGATTTGTATACTTACACAATGATACAAATACTCCGGGGAAAGGACATTTCTGAAATTATCATCTGTAATATTTCTACCCGGGAAGAGCGTAACGGAGTGGACATCATGTGCGATAGTACTACTTACCTGCTTGTGGAACACGCAATCTTATAGCGACACTGAGGATCTTGCGCAACACGCAATGAATCTACCGTTGGATATAGATGCTCAGGACTGAGGTCCATGGATCGACCATTCTGAAGACGAAGAGTTGGAAACGTTGAAACAGGTGATTTTATCTATGCCCGCGAAGAACAGACGCTGGCCATCAGATGACCAAGACCAATGGAGTGACCTGCCATGAACCAGTCGAACCTGAAGGCCCGAATCTGACAAGGTATCGTCACTCTGGGTGCTGTAGACGCAGAAACAGTTATCAAACGAGACCGTAGCGAACCGACCGTCGTCTGGGAAAAACATGACAGCCGCAACGTTATGGTGAGGGAGGGAAGAAGGAACCAAATATCGGAAGTAGTGCTGAATATCCAGATGCGCGTGGCGCCATCCACAGTGACGACTTTAGCAGAGTCGCTTGAGATATGCATCCGCGCATACATAACTATAAGACTTCGAGGGAGCAATTTTCATGAGTGGCCGCATTCCAGACGATCGCCTTTCCCCGGTCACCGGTCACAACCCAACGCCAATCCTGGGAAACGACATTGCAAACGACACTGTCACTCGCTTCGTGGGTGGATCGATGGACCCTGTTACTGTCCGCCTTCAATCTTCCACCTACGAATATAACCATCGGCATATCCTCCTACGATTTGACTTTTTCGTCCATAAAAGTGACTGCGAACACATCAGTCTGAGACACAATACCACATACATAATCTGCACGCGACGAAAGTCACATCGTGTTCTTCAGGATCAGGATACCGATAAAGATTTGGCACTGCAGCACTACCATTGTAGTAAGATCACTGAACTTACTTAATTATATGCCTCCACAAGTTTCGGCGTTTTCGTCTGAAGTAAGTCACGCATGGGGTGAGGGTTGGCGGAAACGCGTCGAAGGCGTGGTGATGCGTTGGCCAATCCCAGAAACATAACCAGCGCATACTAGGCTGACGGGCGAGTAGTACCTGCAAGTTGGATCGCGTCCGAATGTGACTGTATCGTGTCGATGGCGGACACCGTGACTTGGTGCGGCCGGCTCAACACGATCCCACTTGGGCCCATTGCTGTTCAGTACAAATCGAATTACGTCGCTGTTATTAAAGCAGTCCGCTTGCCTGATCCACGTCATTCTTTGCACTCAACCCTTCACCCCACTCACAGTGTGGCCAAACCAACAGGTAACACAACTGTTTTTCCGACGCCTCGAGCTCGATGTAGGCCTATGTTCGTAACGGATGTAAGCTGAGGCTTCGGTCTGTGCAGCCTATGCAGGTCGCGATGGTCCCTGGAACGACTGAGAGTTGGAACACTCGCATCGATAATGAGTTGTAGAAGCGGAGCAGGGTCGGGGAGAGGCAGGGCGTAGTGTCGGTGGTAACAAGGAGATTGGCGGTGAGGGAGGTGCCCAGACGGTCCACCAGAATGGGCCGATGTTATTCCTTCCGAATTCCGACACTGTGGAGACGTCATCTGAGTGGCGCTCGCCCCCTCAATTTTCCCATCTATTGTCCAGGTTCACGAACTCGTCGTCCACACTTATGTTCTCTCACTCCCACCCACAGCAAGCTGAGTATAAGTACTTTCAAGTAGTATATACTGACCACGGCCATATATTCGAAGGGAGTGAACCCCAGTGCAGCATCTACAACGCCTACTTCGCCACCTCGCTCGCTCCTGTCACCACTGCTTTCGACATTACCCATGAAACACTGCGCGTGCCCCCTTACACAAAGGTCGGATTCTTGGTGCTAGTGTCGGTGGCTTTTATCCTACATTGATACTGCATTTCGAGTACAAGATCATAAACGCTTCAGACCGCGTGCATGGCCGACTCTTCACGACTACTATGACCTCGAGGACAAGTTTATTCCCTACTACTACGAGGCTCACGAAGTTTCCAGCTTAAATCCGGGCTTCCACTATTTCAATCGTGTCCGCGGATCAGTTTTGGAAAAACGCGTGGGACCTTTCCATGGTCAAGAGATCGGCATGGATGCTGACTACTTTGAAGCGGGAGTTGATACCACCAGCAGTGACGTTACTAAACCCTTTGTGAGGATGATCTCACGTATGATACGAGGAACGGCTGGAGGGTGATGAAGGCAAACGATTCATATTTTGTCTGCACGTACATGGCATCCAAGATCCCCCCGCTAACCTCGAACTTTTTGCACGACATCTTCTACGCAACGTCCTAACGTCATAAAATGGTGTGTACTTCTTGGTTCCAACCTGAGGCTAAAGACTGCGCATTGACGGGGTCGGTCCTCTCGTCGTTGGCGTTTGCCAAGGTTGAGCGCAATGCACCAATGTGGTTCCTGGTCCAATCATCCACCCAGCATTGCTTAGTGGCGGATCGGGGGTCCTGCCGAAGCAGACGGCAGAGGTCACTGCCGCATGTCAAAGTGATCGAATCATCGATACACCCGTTGATCTTCTAAGGAACAACCCTCCTCCTGGAGTGAACGAATTAGCGATGGTCTCCGATTCTAGAAGCCTGACTCTGGGATCGTTAATGATCCTAGGCGCAAGAACAGAATCAAGATCCCCATCTCGTGGGCTGGTGTCGGGCTCTCAACGTTCAACCAGCAACAAATCGTATGTCATATCTACCTCCTTCATCCCGTGCATCGTAAGGTAGATATGAAGGACGGAGGGATGAACATCTTGCAGGAGAAGGCTCTGCTTCAGATACACTACGGTCCTTCCAGGAAGTTGACTCTTTGAAGATGCGTGGTGGACCACCAGGGTAGGCTTTCATGGGTGGGCATCATTCACGCCTATCCACACCGTCGTCAACCCATCTTATGATGTCGATGCCAATACTCCTTCCGCGGTACTTTCGGTAAGCTACTGCTGGACCTCCGATGCAGCTCGTCTTGACTATCTTGTCACGCCAGAGCCACACGACGTGCTGAAGGAACTCGTACCTCGGAGGAATATGGTGGTCCAGCCACGTACGAATATTTGCAAGTCCATTTCCGTGGAATGTATGTCAAGGACTGGAACCGAGATGTGCATGCAATGGACGAGGGTTGAACACGGTTCAATCCAATGTCTTGCTGATAACGACTGCATTTTGCAGGTAAAGCGGTAGGCGCTCGTCATGGTGACTGTTGCCAGGTGCTGAAGTGTAGGTCTGAAATTTGAGCCCTGCCGTGTAGGCTGAAGGTGCGTCTTTACGTGACTACCACTGCATGCCGAATAGGAGGCGATTATCTGAGGATGTACTCAAAGTTAAGAACCCTTTAAGCAGAGAATTTGTCTAGTACTCTCGCAGTCACCATAAGGCCCCAACAACAGCCCCCTGGTTAATCGGCAACGGTTCTGTCAGAGGCAGGTAGGTGTCCCGCACCCCACGAAGGAGGATGCGACCGTTTCTGTGTCGTTCGCCGTCTAGCATTTATGACCCGTATAAGGCTCATTGCCTTGGTGCCTTGGTGAGTAATAATGGAATAGTATTGACAACAGTGCGCCTGCCGTCATCCAGTGTCTATGACAAATTAATGACACGTAAACTCCAGAAATTTATGTGGACTCATTCTCTCACCGCAGGCACGGGTCTAGTTGTGCCCAGACGATATGATGTGAACTATGTGACTGCAGGGTCAATCCCCCCGAGTTTGGTGTTACAAGGGACTCAAGTGCCTTGGTAACGAGGTTGGTGACCACCTGGTCTTGATGTGGTAACTAAGGAATATTGTGGATGTCTTTTGAAGATGTGGACATCATCATAGTTTGGAGGGACATTGACAGATAGTAGCGAGCAAGATAAGTACCGAGGTGCATGTGATGGCACACCATGAAAATGTGCGACCGGTGACTCCGGGGGGAATGATGAGGATTGAGGACGATGGACTGAGAGCGTGCAAGTTGTGGTTCAGTGGGCTAGTAGCGTAAGGTATTCCTCGGAAACATGAGGTTCTCAGGAATTCCTCCTTGGATGCCGGTTCATCGATTTCACGATACCGCATAGTAATGAACAAGTTTGGAGCTCTTGCGGTCGGATGTACGTATGACACAAGTGGTAATGGAAAAGGAAGTCATGGTGAGCGTGCACTGGTGTCAAGCGAATATATACTGATTTGTACGGTCTCACCTTGTTCTGACTAGCCTGAACATTGTCATGAACGAGGCACACGAGTACGAAAATTTCTCTAATTCAGTCTCAGGTACGTGATAAGGTGTTATCGATGCTCTGAGGCACGTAGTACTGTACAAACCTCCGGCTGAGCCCAAAGCTGAACGCACACATCACAGGAGTTCCAAGACTTTCTCCGGAACTTGTTCTTGGAGGTGATGTTGGTTCCGAGTCCCGAGACGACAATCTCGTTCTCCGCAGCGACCCCCTCATATATACTCCCCGTTCGGCTGTTGTACCGGAAGCAGCGTGTTGAACGGCTGCCGGAGGCGAGCAATCACCTGCAGTGCCCAGGTATAGTCGCCAACCTGAGGCACGGATACAACCTGTGATGGTCAAGGGGGCACAACATCACTCGATCCAGCATCAAACTCCGAGTCACTACCCCAGGCAACCTCATTACTCGGACCTCGGATATGACAAATCCACAGGTATGCTAACGCCGATTTCTGTGGCTCCTGTAGCAGGACGTCGTCTGCCGTCATGAACTCCACTTCCCCAAGCCCCGATACTCGAACAAGATATACCTTCTCATTGCCTCTGAGTAGCTTCTGTACAGTGAGGCCCCTGACAGAAAAGATGATGCACGGACAACGTAGATGTCGGGTCGCAAAACGGGCAGGTGGAAGGAAGTTTCCCGATTACAGATAGCAAAGGCTACTTGCTGGGGAAACTTGCCATGTAATTCCGTGATGTAACTTTTTCTCTTTCGGAAGGTTGTAAGGAATTGTAAACGGGAAGTGGGAATATAACTATTGTACGACGATGACCTCGCTGACCACGCGAGTACGGTGATCCCCTCAGAGTGTGCGATGATCTGCTCCAGGAGATGTCCAAGAGCATGCTCCTTCGCCGTAGTGAGGCATGATGTCAGTTTGAATATGCCGATGAAGAGTATGCGATCTTGCTTAACTGTGTGCGTCGAAGCGAGATGAAGTTTAAGATCATCGAGACAACGTGATCATGGTTCTATGGGGAGTCTTGATAGCGTCTGCTATCTCTTGCGTGATCTCCGGGGACCCTTTGTGGTTCGAGCTAATATCGTTGAGGTATGGTTTCCACTCGGAGTCATAGAAAAAGATGATTTTAAGTGCAACAAAGCCCACGCCTTGTACGGATGCACTACGCCAGCAAGAAATACGAGTATGCCAGCCGGAACCACGTACCATTTGAAGATGGCTGAAAGAGACCGATTAAGGATGGAGCTCGTGGTCTTGTCGGCACCCCACGTATCCGACCACGCCCAACTGTGACCAATTCTGCATGCCTCCTTGCAGTAATTGCATAACTCCGCGCTTAACGGTGTCTGGAAGGTTTCACACGGAAGTGACTACGTCGACGTCCTGGAGTGACGGGTCGTTCCCTTTCCTCGCGTGAGAGAACATACATAATCTGAAAATACTTGCATCGACCCATCGGATCCTCTCGTAGTCCACTTCTCTCGTCGTGGATGAAACAAGCTCTTTGAGTGATGGATCTTGATCTTCCTTGAAGATACCCAGCCGTCCCAAGGCTACCAGTGTGACATTGACGACGACGAGATTTTGAGAATCCCGCCAACGATAATCGTGTCTGATGGAGAACTGCAGCTCTTACGTAGCTCTGTGAAACCGTCATCTGTAGGTGTTGGTTTCATGTAGGAAGCACGTGCGCCTGATTGCAGGGTCATGGGACCGTTCGACTACGTGCAGCATGGACGTGAAAGCATCGATCGCTTCGTCATACGTTTCACTGCCTATACAACAAATGTGAGGAATAGACTCGTACAGGGATGCCATGCATGCCTCGTTCGCATCCTGCAATGCATCTTTCCACAATCCTTTTGCCGCTCGAGCTCTCCTCCACTTGACAGTCGGACCTGCGGGTCTCGGTGACAACGCAGTAGAGTACTGTGGTGTTGCATCATCGTGGAGCTGCTGACAGATTAAAGGGCTACGCAGGGCGCGAGAGTAGTGTAGTGATTGTTAGCAATGCGAGCTTTGTGAGCAGATGTATGCTTACACCATGGTCGAATTAGTCGCGGGAGAGGGCATCTCTGAGATTTGTGAATTGTGATTTTCCCACCATCGAATCCGCATACGGGATACCCGCCGCCTGGTGATAGAGCAACGGACCAGACATATGCAGTGTGTGTGATAATGCTACGAATCTGCTTGTGAGACACGCCGTCCCACCCTAGCAAAAGAATGCTATAGATTTCTGAGACTGACCTCATGGACCAGTCACTCTAAAAAAGAGGAGTTGGAAAGGTCGAAACAGGTGATCTTGTGTGGCCTCGCGACGAACAGTTGCTGGCTATCAGGTGACCAGGCCAACGGACTGATCAACAGGCTGAAGAAGGGACTGACCAACAGACTGGCCAACGGTAATGGATTGGCCAACAGGCAACTGCAGACCAATGATGACGGACGGGCTGAACCCAGTGTCCTTACAGCTGTTTGCGAAAATAATGTCGGTAACGGAATTTTTGTGAGCGCGTCGTGAGACCTGCCCGATAAGGAAATAAGGAAATGTAGCAAAGCTACTCGAAGTCACCTCCAAATAAAAAATCATGCAAACTAGATAATACTATACCAGAATATAATATTCTACATTTGGCTTCAAAGTTATCTTTTGTCCACATCAAAATATTGAAATTTCCCATGTGTAACAACTGCATCTTATCAGAAGTAATATTTTGACATTATTGCTTCCCTATTCATAATAATGTTTATCATAATGTCATGGAGTATGTCATCGATGAACATTGTTTTGTCGTGCATCTTGTGTCTGTATCTGGCAATTCAGCACAAGCCGTGTTGGTGGGCTTGCTAGCGACGATGATGGGTAGGTACCAACAGCCAGAAGCTGAGGCGGCCATATTGACAGCTCATTGTGGTGGATAAGTTGCGAAGCGACTCCAGATTGTAACTCAGAGTGATGTAGAGGCAGTCGCCTTTGCGGACGAAAGGCAGGTCATAGCAGGAGATGTCAACGGTGATATTCGTCGATGGAAGATTGAAGACGGGCAGCAACAAGGTCCAATCATGCAAGCGCGTAGCAGGATCCTTGCTATTGTCGTTTCCCAGGATGGGCGGTGGAGTGGCCACACTGAGAGGGAAGAGGAACGGCGGATGCGTGCACCGCCTACACTCGATAGTTGGAAGGATGTCTACCTGCTGCCGCGTCTAAGCCTAAGTGCGGAGCTATGTACAGACCCCGAAAACCCCGTACCCCTGGCACTGCGTCACCTCTACTCTCCCTGGCACCCCGGCACCCCTGTCTCCCCTTCAGCAGTCCTTGCTCTGCCTGCGCCCTGCCACCCAAGTGTCCCCACTACATCTGCCCCCTACCTCTATGCGAAACTCCGGGTTTGCACCACACAGCCCTACTCACTTCCTTCACCCTCCAGGTCTTCCCACTCAGACCGTTCTTCCTCTCCTTCACCTTCGTCCATCTCCCTGGCTTCCTCTAACTCTCTCTGCAGCCCTCCTTCTCGTATCTCCTCCTCTTCTTGCTGTACCTCAGCCAGTGCCATCCCATCCCTGGGTATGAAGCAGCATAGGTGACGTGCATGGACCAGGCTGCTCACTGGGAAGCCTTCGAGGGTCATTATCCGATACGAGTTTCCTACTCTGCCCACAACTCTGCATGGTGCAGACCAGTGTGGTTGTAGTTTACGTGCTGTAGTTAGTGTGTTGTCAAGGGTGCTGTCGTACACCTGCACCAGGTGTCCTTCTTGGAACATGACCTCCTTCGGGTGCATCCGTAGTACTTTGCGATCGAACGTAGCTTTGCTGTTTGGCTGCATGTAGCGCCGCTAAATCCGTGCCAGTCTAGGCGCTGCTGGTCAACGTAAGCCAGTTGTACATCCACCTCTTGAGCTGATGGTTCGGAGACGGCCGCTTCTACTGGTGTGCGTGATGTATTGACCACGAAACCTAACAAAAGCTCCTTTGGCGAGAACTTGAAAGCCGGGATTATGTGTTCATTCAGCTGACATATTGCTGCATCAAAGTGGTCTGGCCATGTCCTGCCCACCTCTGCTGCTCCCACTTCTTCGTACTCGTCTTCTCCTAGTCCTGGGCTGCACAACCTCCTTAGTCTCCCCAACAGCTTTCCGTTCGCATTCTCCACTAGGCCATTAATCCATGGTGTGTAGGCTGTGACCACACGCTGCTCTGTTCCATTTGCCTTGCACCATGCTCGTACCTCTCCATTGTTGAAATGCGACCCTCCATCGGTCATGAAAGTCTCCTGGGGCGCGGAACATATGCACAATGGACTTTAGACCATCGATAGTGGTTTTTGCCGTTCCATGTACCTTTAACTTGAACCCCCATACGAACTGGGAGAATGTGTCAAGTACAAGTAGGACATTGTGAAACCCACCTTTGCCTTTCGGTAGTGCGAGGTAGTCCGCTACCACAAGTTCAAATGGGTGGCGGCGTGTGATGGGGTACATTAGCGTGTGTAAGTGTGTCGAACCGAAGTTTTTACACTGTGGGCATTGCAGGAGTGCAGTCACGACTGACTGGTCCAACCTGGGGCTATAGACCTTGTCCATGAGTTTCAACTTTGTGAGGTTGCGTCCCCAATGTCCATTGTTGGTGTGTTCTTCTCTCGCCATTTCCACTGCTTCTTTCCTTGAGAGACACTCCACGCTTGTTTGCACTCGTACCGACTTCCCATTCCCTATGCGCCACAAACGACCGTCCTCGATCTTGTATCCCAGTGCTTGGTGCCATGCCTGTCACCGATCTCTCTCAGGTTTGTCCTTATCCAAATTGCTCATGGCATCGATTACCTCTAGGAATAATGGCTCATCAGTAAATCGTTCCCTGAGTATGGAGATTGACTGGTCCACTGCTACCATGAACAGGTCGTTGACGATGCCTCTGGTTGCCTCCCAGTCCTCGCTGATGGACCACATGCTGCCATCATCACTTGAGCGCAAGGTTCCTGTTGCTTTCCAGCTGAGTGCATCCGCTGCCACATTCATCTTGCCTGCTCGGTGTCTAACTTCTGTTAACTGGTATGCAGAGATGCCGTCTTTCCACCTAGCATGTACTAGGGACAGCTTGTCGTTGCATAACGTATCCTGGGAGTGCTATACAATCAGTTTCCACCTCTACCAGGTAGCCCCACAAGATGTTGCTGAAGTGGTCAAACCCAAACTTCAGCACCGCAAATTCGAGGATGTACGGTTTGTATCGTTCTTCTGTTAGTGACATCTGCTTGGATGCAAACCCTATTGGGTGTACCATCTCTGATGTTTCCCCGTTAGGGAGCACAGTCTCGAAGCGCTGAGACAGAATCGCTCCAAACCCTTCCTTGCACCCATCTGTGGTTAGAATGAACAGTGTACCGTCAAACTTCGGTGCCCTGAGTACTGGTTCCGTTACTAGTACTTGTTTCAAGTGTAAGAACGCTTTCATATGCTGTGTCGTCCAGTATGCCGCTAGTCCTCCGATCCCGTAAGAACTGGCGGTACCGTCTTCTTCCCAGCCTTGCCGCTGGTTGCAGGCAGTTCCAGGTTACGCTGTAGGTCCGTGAGAGGAGCCGCTATACGTGCGTAGTTTTTGACGAGGGTTCTGAAGTACCCTGTGAGTCCTAAGAACTGCATCAGCGCTAACAGGGTTTCTGGTACTGGCCACTTAGCAACGGCTTCTAGTTTTGTCACGTCCGGGCGGATGCCCTCCTGACCTATGCGTGATCCACCGAACACCACCTCTGTCATGAACAGTTGCATCTTTGATGGAGCGATCGATAGTTCTAGCTCTCGGCACCTTGACAGGAACACATGTAACCGCCCTAGTAGCTCTTCGAAGTCGTCTCCTGCGATCCCATTGTCATCTACGAAGGTTTCCAGTCCTAGTTGGATTAGTAAATCCTTGAATGCTTTGGCTGTCATCTCTGCGAAAGCATGTTGGTGAGCCTAGAAGGCCCATGGGAAGGCAGCAATAGCACTGAAAGCCGTGTCCTTCCGTGTACACGCACAGGTACAGGCTGGCTCTCTTCGTCTACCTCGATCGCATAGAATCCTGACGCAAAATCAATGACACAGACATACTTGTGCCCAGCTAGTCGTTGCTGTTTGGTTCTGATATCGCCCTGTGGCATTGGGGGAACCGTTACCACCTTGTTAAGTTCATTGAAATTTTGGCATAACCTCCACTTTGTCTTGCCCGGTTTTCCTGTCGTACATGGTGGTTCCTCCTGCGTAACTGTCGGCCTGGGAGGTAGGTTGGGGTCCAGTGCTTCTCCGTTTCTAATGCACTGATCTTCAACCATCCACCGTATCTCCTCTATGCTCAGTCCCAGTGTTCCATGCAGTCTTTTGTGTGAGTACCGTTGGGTTTACTGCTTTTACTTCATGCACTGGTATGTCTCGCATGACTCCTGCTGCATTGAACTCGTCCAGGACCGGAAACAAAAACTCCTTCTGTGCTTGGGTTAGCAGGCTTCTGGTTGACCTTCGTGGAGAACGTTGCGTTTTTGGGCACGTTCAGGTGGAACTTGTGGAACTTCACTGGCTTTACTTCAGCGTACTGACAGTGCGAACAGTGTCTGCAAACTCCGCGACCTTCCTCTTTGCTCGGTCCAGTAGGTCCGGTGGCAACAGGTCCATGTAGGTGACCATTTCTACAATTTCCTTGACACGTGGTGGGTAGAACGGTCCCTTCTCTGTCAACCTAGTGAAGATATTACCGCTCGTGCACCTAGCACACTCTGTTCGTGTACCTCACCGACGTCTACCAACTGCTCTGCGGGCACCAGGCTATTCCTGCTCATCACCAGGCCTTCGTTCTCCACAGTGGTAGACCGAGGTCTGTTGTTCCTGCAACTGGTCTCTGAATGATGTTGCTAGGGCTACACTGAACGGTAAGGGTTCATCGACACTTTGCCCCAACGCTAGAGGTTTTGAGGTCCATCTGGGCACGACCTGGTCAGAAATGTCTGATGCTTCTGACCTTCGTGTGGCAACGAGCATGCAGGTTTGTTCCATCCCGGTCGTTGTTCTGTTTACTTGCTCTGAGGGGGTGGGGTTGTACCACACTACAGACGGGAAAGGGACTGCCAGTTGGCAATGTGGGGATCGGTAATGCTTTGAACATGCCCAGGTTTTTTATCTCGTGCGTCGATGCAGTTGACTGGCACAGTTATGGCAGTCTGACCCATAGTCTTGTACTGCCTTCACCTGCTCTAGCAATGGTTTTCCTATTAGCATTCGCCACGAGCCTCTGCTTGGGAACACTTCAAACACTGTCTGAGCTTTGACCGGGCCCCACCCCACCGTTCCTGACCATACGCCTGACGACTTTACCAGTGAGCCGTCTGCCATTCTGAGAGTGCGACCCGACGGGCTCAGTGGTGACAGGTGTCTTGCTATGCGCTGGTACTGCTGCTGTGTCCATTGCATTGATCATCGCTCCACTATCGACGATGGCTAGAAAGCGGACTTGTTCCCCTTGTGGTCTGCAGGCACTAGGGACTGTCAGGAATGGGTTGCTGGTGCGTGATACGACTGGCTTCCCCGTCTCATCCAACAAATAGACGTCTGTAACCTCTTGTTGTAGTGGTACGTGTACGTCACGACCTTGTTCAACATATGTTGTTTGCACATTCGTGCGCTGTTCTGGCAAGCTATGGAAGACGTTACATGTGTCCATACACACCGTTGATACATCGTTCATTTCTATAATAGGAGAGATGGAGACTGTAGACGTAGACAAACTTGAAGGAATTGGAAAACTTAAACTTTTGGGTAATGTACAAGGATTCTGCCAAGGTGTCTGTAGGGCCAGACGAAGGCAGCGTCGGACTCCATATAGGGATTACTGCTGGTCCGTTGGCGGCAGTAGTCCCAAGTAGTTTTCCTGGCTCGTTATAGTCCCATCCATTATCCTGATGTCCTCCCTGTCCCTCATATCCTGGGTCTAGGTTCGTACCTTCCTCTAACGCACTGATTGCCAGGACCAGCGTGACCCCTGGTGGGTATGCACTGGATGTTTGCATCGGCCACACATACTGGACTGGCACTGGTGGGCGGGTCTGTGTTGCTCGGCATAGCATGCTTGCTACTAGACTCCTCCATCGACCTTCCAGTTGCCTGTATCGGTTCAGCTGAGGTGCACTGTATTTCCGACGTGTGATGGGTCTGTTACCATACCGCAGTTGAAGCATTCGCCAGACCCTACAGGTAGCCGTTCCTGGCCTTAGTGGGTATGGCCTTTCGAAGTGACGGATAGGCTTCTGTTCCGAAGTTACGGTGCCATGTTTCGACGTCTGCCTCGTACGTACGCCTGCCCAGTCTCCGTATTTGGCCTTTGTGGCATTGCTGCAGGCTTTTTCGAAGACTTGGCTCCTGGTAAGTGGTGCTCTAAAGGGTGGCATTCCTCTGGTCCACTGTGCCTGGGGAACTTGCATTCGGGCCAGCGTATGGTACTGTCAGATTACTGGCTAGCGTGGTTGGTGATGCTGACGGAGTGCGGGATGGGTTACAGCTAGACATTGTGGGTGATCAGCGTTGACAGGTGCAAGAACTGTTGCTGTAGACTTGCTACTGCGGCATCTCGTGCACGTTCCTTTGTTAACTCTTCTTGTGCGCGACGTAACTTGTTGGTTGGTACGCTCCGAATGGCTTCTAAAAACTCTTCCCAACTGTTGTACTCGCAAGTGAGGTGGTCCTTGAGCAAATCGGGAACCTGGTGTAGCGCATCATCGATGAGGAGCCCGCTGGCATCTCCCATGCTTAGGGCTAGTTTGACTACTCGTTCTGCCCACAGGTTTTGTCCATAGTCGCTCGTTTGCTCATCCTCTACCCATTTGCCTATGTCCTCCGTCTTGAGTACCTGGTCCTTTATGCGCTCTCTCTGCTGCGCTCTCGACCATTTAGGCCTTCTCATCATTGGCCATTGCCGTAAAAAGGCGTCTTTGATGTCTGCTAAATTTGTTTTCTCAGCTGCATCCAGGTCCGTGAACCATTCTTCGGCTAGTCCACCTGGATATAACTGGCACTCGAAGCGTGTCACTTTTTCTGCATCTGTTAAGTTCGATGTAGTCAGCCAGAAGAGTGCAAACCATTCTGCCGGGTCCTCTTTGTTACTGTAATCTCCCCAAAAGAGTGGTAGTGTCTTCATGTTGCCTTGGTTGTGCACCATGGCGTTGGTTCTTGATGTTGATGTATGCATCCGAGGTACAGGGAGGGGCTGGTAGAGGTGCAGAACAGGGTGTGGGTGGTGGTCGGTATGCTGGTGGTTGTTGTGGTTCTGAGTACTGTGGCGGCTGACTTTCCGCTGGCATTGGTGGTGACAGATGTAACTGCAAGCCGCTGGAAGCCTGTCTCGAGGATGGGGAAGGTGTGAATACTGCTGGTCTAAGATTATATCGTGGAACAACCAGTTGCTCCACTTGAGCTGCGTCTATTTCTAGGGCCTGGTAAAAATGACGGTGCCGAAGTGTTTCGACGATGAGGTGTGGATGGAAGGGCATCTCCTGTGTCTGATGGGGTCGTTGAAACTGAAGAAACACTGCTATCAGACGATTCAACGTCTGTCGTATCTCTTCTTCTCGCTAGTCCTCTCCAGATAGCTATTTCATCTATGGATAGAGAAACTGTACGAGTTCGAAACTCGCTGTTGTCACCAGGTGGAGTGGCCACACTGAGAGGGAAGAGGAACGGCGGATGCGTGCACCGCCTACACTTGATAGTTGGAAGGATGTCTACCTGCTGCCGCATCTAAGCCTAAGTGCGGAGCTATGTACAGACCCCGAAAACCCCGTACCCCTGGCACCGCGTCACCTCTACTCTCCCTGGCACCCCGGCACCCCTGTCTCCCCTTCAGCAGTCCTTGCTCTGCCTGCGCCCTGCCACCCAAGCGTCCCCACTACAGCGGTGGATTGTTTCCGGAGACAAGGGAGCGAAGGCGACTGTCTGGAATGCGGCCTCTCACGAAAGAGTCGTCGAGTTCGCACAAGGCAAGCTGGTACAAGCAGTCGATATCTCCAGCGACTCTACCAAAATTGTCACTGCCGATAACGTCACTGTCGGAATATTCAGCACCACTTCTGGTATCCGACTCCTTCCTCCTCTCCCACACCACTATGGTCGTGGTGTCAAGTTCTCTCCAGATGGCAGTCTATTTGCTGCCGCCTCGCATAAACGTGGTTTCCGCGTCTACAGCACCCACGATGGCGATGTCTTGTTTCATTCAGGTCTTGAGAGTTCGCCCGGCGACTGGCCAGTCACTCCACTTGCTTGGTCGCCTGATGACCAGCAACTGTTTGTCGCGAGCAGGGGAAAAATCATCTGCTTCGACCTCTCCAAGTCATCGTCTTCAGAATGGTCGACCCATGAAACTCGGTCTCGGGCATTTATAGTATCCAGTGGCAGATTCCTTGCATATTCCGCAGGCTCATTAGTTTCGTTATGGGACTGCGTGTCCCACAAGCAGATCAGTAGTATTTTGTCACACACCGCAGAGATCATCTCCGTTGCCCTCTCGCCAAGCGGTGGGTATCTCGCATGCGGACTCAAAGGTGGGAAGATTGCAATTCACAATCTCAGAGATGTTCTTTCGGCTAAGTATTTCGACCATGGTGTAAGTGTACATCCACATTATGCGACGTACCTCTTTAATCTGTCCGCAACTTCGTGCTTCTTAGCTTCCCCTGATGCGAGTGAGTGGCGAAGCCCTCAAATCATGGGCGCAGGACGACCTGGCAAACACGGAAATGCTACTCTCAAAGGAGATCGCGAGCGCTTCAAGTCCTAGACACTACCTGCTAGCAAACCGTGCTCTTGTACGAACACGTTTGAAACATTTGGCACTTGCGATGGAGGATGTAAAGGGAGTGAGTCTTCTTCCTCATTACTTCATGCGCATATTCACTCATAGGTCCCTCAAGTCCCTCCAGATTCAGCCATTGCCTATCGGCTATGTCGCGATGGCAGTTGTGCTACTTTTCCAGGGCGATCGAGAGGGTGCGCTATGCACATTCGATCTTGCCTTTCATGACTGTGTGCTGCACGACATCAGCTTCCTTTTACTACTAAAGGTGCGCGAGGTGATCTAGATCGTCCTTACAATTAATCTATGTTCCGCTCGGTCGATCCTTGTGTTTGAATCCGGAAATGTCCAAGAGACGATAACACGCGTAGAACACCTTGTTACGAGAGCAAATGGTGACAACGATGATGAAGCCACCTACCTTTGTACCCAGGCACGAGCTTCGCATGACGTAGACATGTAAGTATCACCACTGATACATTCAGCAGGTCCTTGGAGTTATGTACATGAGGAAGGGAAATTATGGACGTGTGATGTCATTGATCGAGCGTGTACAAAACTTAACTCCAGAAGACGCACGGTGTCCTCATCTAGAGACGATTTCGCTCGTAGGTCTTCTGTCATTACTACCTGTTTAATTTAACCTTCCAAGCAGATATATGGGTGGGGGTTCAATGGTTTGGAAATCCTTGCTCAGCAAGGTTTATGTGAAACCCTCTATGCTGAAGGACGTACAGCCAAAGCCACGGAGATTGTCCTCAACATCATCAGGACATCGGACAGGGAGATCCAAAGGAGCAATGCAACCACAAACTGGATCGCAGGTACCTTTTATAGGCGCTCGTCTGGTTGGCCTGCACGTTAATGTCCGTCATCAGATTTCACCAAACGATGTGCTATGACACTTGAGCGTGTTGGCGATGAAGCTTTCGAATCTCTAAAACATGACGACGCAATAGCACAGTACTCTACTGCGTTGTCCCTCAGTCCCCTGGGTTCCGCAGGTCTACTTATCAAGCGGAGCAGAGCTCGAGCGGCAAAAGGATTATGGGAGGATGCACTGCAGGATGCGAACGAGGTATGCATGGTATCGTTGTTGTATCAGTCGGTTCCCCACACTTGCTGTACAGGCGGTGAAAGCGGACCCCTCCCAACCTTGGGGCTATGAGGCCAGGCACGTGGCGCTTCATGGAGCCAAACGATATGACGAAGCAATTGATGCCCTCGAGTCGATGTTGCACGCAATCGAACAGTCCCATGACCCTACAATGAGATGTATGTACCTCCTGTATGAGTCTAATACCCACAAATGATGGTTTCGCAGATCAGCGCAAGAACTACATTTCTCCATCCCAGACCATAGCGGCTATCGATCGTATCGTTCGCGATATTCTCAAAAGTTATCCCCTCGTTGTCATCGATGTCACTACCGGTTACCTTTGCGACGGTCTTGAGAGGATGCGTATCTTCAAGGCTGGTCCGACATTCAAAGAGCTTGTATCATCTATGACGAGAGAACTGGACAACGACCGGATCCTACGAGTGGTTGCGAGCTTTTTCGGATATGTCATGTTCTCTCATGCATGGCAAGGGAACGAGCCATCTTTTCAAGATGTCAACGTAGTCAGATCCGTGTGGAATCTTCTATATGCGCCTCTGAATGAGAAGCTGCGCAATTTTTGCATGGAGACACGCCGACTTGGTCACAATTGGGCATGGTCAGATACGTGTTGTATCGACAAGACCACGAGCTCCATTCTCAATCGGTCTCTGACATCTATGTATAAGTGATACGCGGATTCGGCAGCCACCCTTGTATTCCTTGGCGGCGTACCGCATCCGTCCAAGCTCGGGGATCTTTCGCGCAGCTTTTGGATGACACGAGCATGGACTTTGCAAGAACTTCTGGCACCGAAAGTCATCTTGTTCTATGACTCCGAGTGGAAACCATACCTTGGCAACACCAGCGCAAACCACAAGGAATCCCCGGTGATCATGCAAGAACTAGCAGACGCTATCAAGATTCCCCGTGGAACCATTGTCACGTTCTCTCCAGATGATCTCGGAGTGCGCGAGAAACTTCGTCTTGCTTCGACGCGCAATGCAACAGTCGTGGAGGACGACGCATACTCTCTCATTGGCCTATTCAAGTCCGATATTAGGCCTCACTACGGTGAAGGAGCTGACGCTCTCGGACACCTCCTAGAGGAGATTGTGGCCCGCGTAGGAGAGGTCACAGTGCTTGCCTGGGCAGGACAGTCATCTTCATACAACAGCTGTCTCCCGGCTTCCACTGCCGTTTACAAGCAGACTCCTTACAACCCTCCGTCACTCGAAGAGGAAGGAATGCAAGCGTGCATCACGGAATTACGTGGAAAGTTGCCCCAACGGGAAGCCCTGATTATCTATAAGAAGATCAAATCTCTTCGATCCGCCCGTTTTGCGACCCGACGTCTACATCTTCCATGCATCGTCTTCTCTGTGAGAGGACTTCATACGCAGAAGCTACTTCGAGGCAACGAGAAGCTATACCGTGCCGAGGTATTAGGGCTTGGAAATGTGGAGTTTACGACGGCAGACGATCTCCCGCAGCACGAGCCACAGAAATTCGTCTTCGCGCATCCGTGGATTAGTTATATCCGAGGTCCGAGTCGCGGGATTGACTGGGAGGATGACTCGGAGCCTGATACTGACTCTGACTCGGGTTTGGATTGTGACGCCGGAACGGATGGCGTTGCGCCGTTGCCTCAGGTTGACCGCTACGCCCGGGCACTACAGATGATTGCTCGCCTTGGACAGCCATTCAATGCACTGCTTTTTGTACAGCAGCCGAATGGGGAGTACAAAAGGGTCGCTGCGGAGAACGAGATTGTTGCCTCGGGATTGGGAACCAACATCACCTCCAAGAACATTCATGTGAAAGTATTAGAAATCCTATAACGTGTGGTGGGGGGTTTATAGTTTGTCGTTCTTTTCGTTGCCTTGCTTGTCATTTGGGGGGAGGGGGAGATCCAAAGATGATCAGTCCGACTTACTTCACGACCACTTTTCTAATTAGATTGATTCATACCTACCTCGGAGCAACGGACAGCAACGGTGATCTTCTCAATATTGAATTTAGGACTTGTACGAGATCTAACGCCCGCGACGCACATTACAGCCACTGTTGGGTGCCGAGTACAAATAGGCAACTGGCTGACAGTTGCGACAGACATTTCGTCCTGACATACACTAGTACGGTTACGAGTTTTACAACATAAATTTAGCTCATGTCTACTGCTTCAACTACCACATCTCACACCGATGCCGCTACCTTCTTCTTGATGGCCTCCACGACACCACTGGCTCAGCAATGGTACTAAGATCACCAAGTTGATCCCCCTCGCCAGCGACAATATTCCACATGATATGATGCATGATCTATTACACTCCAGCCAAAGCGACAAACATTCCATTCAGTTGTTATACATGGTGCAGGTGCCAAACCTACATGCACTACAGCGTTTGGTTACAGAAAAAACAGTCACTTCACAGCTCCCATCGCATTCTTACTAACCGTTGTGTTGAATCTCTCCAGCAAGGATAGCTTGATGAATCAGCCCGAGGTGTTCGTGAAGTAAGTTGGACTGATCATCTGCGAATTGTCCCGGCGGGCTTGCCCACTCCACATTTTCGCCCCACAGCTCTTTAAACTTCTTCATTTTATCATGTTGCCTGGTGACGGCAAGATATTCGTGTACAGCTCTCCAGGCGCTATCAAGCGCACCAACAACCCATCTATAATGTCGTCAGTGCCGGATCTTTTGCCTAGCCACCTTACAATACTCACGCATGACGAGTGCTTATCGCTTCTCCCGCAAAGTGCAGACGTTTGTTCGCCGCAGGGTAAGTGAGGGATGCATACATTTCTTGGAAATCACTGGGACCGAAGAATGCGAAGGCGCCTAGATCCGATGTCAGCAAGACATTGAACCGAGTCGTGTCCAATCTCACCCATTGTATACGCATCGTGGGACCAGTCCTTCACATCGATATCAACGAATTGGTCCCGCAGGAAGTCAAGTGTGATTGGATCACCATGTGCGTCTGCAAGGTTGCGGAACACAAGCCCTTTCAGCATTTCAATCTTGTCTGGCATTGTAAGAGATCCGAGACGCTCTGCATCAGTGGTCCAGCTGTAGCTCGCAATGAGTACAGTGGACGGGGAATCGGAGTCGACGCCGTAAGATGGGTAGACGATAGTGCGAATGGGGAGATCGGTGAATGATTGCCCCCCGACAATGCCTAGCTTGGTGGTCCACCATGGCTCCTTAAACCGTATAGCAATCTTGACGGAAGGTCCGTACTCGAACTGACGCAGAGCATTCTTCTGTTTGACGTTCAATCCCGCGTCCTTCAGGTCTAATGTACGAAGCACGGGAAGAGGGATGGTAGATATGACGTGCGAGTAGACTCGTTGCTTGGGTTCATTGTGGACTGTGATCGCGACACCAGCATTCCGGATTACGATTTTTCTCGTACGAGCGACGGGGTCACTCTCTACTTCGGTCGCTCCATGAGGAAGCTTGTTCGTTGGAAAATCGAAGGGGATAATGATAATCAGGTCATGACGTTGACCTATGCCCGTAACTCTCTTTCCAAAATGGATTCGTTCCCCTCCTTCGTTGATAACTTAAGCCATCTTTGTCGTCAGGGCCTGTGAGCCGCCACTGGACCATATCGGGTGGATAATTAGACGAGGAGATAAAGCAGTGTATTGCACTCACTCAAAGCACAACCAGTCCACGTCACCAAAGTCTGAACCACTGATTTTGGCAAATGCCATCGATTCGAGGACTTCCTCCGTCAATGCACGGTCATACCACTTGGTGCTACTCTGCATAAGTTCGCACCAGTTTATGACCCTGTGGTGAAGGTGTTGCGGAGGAAGATTAAGGTTGGCGCTGGGGATGTACTTGAATGCCATGTATGCGCGAAGGGAGTAAGACTCATTTGCCATCATCACTCGCCAGCCGTCCTTCGTTCCGTTCTCGATGTCTGCTATGAGCATCCTGGAAAACGGTGAAACGACGTCAGTGTGAAGAGCTTCCGACCCTGTTTTGACATAGGCAGCGGACACGCCGAGCTCTTCAGCACGGAAGGATCCAGGCGTGTCGGAAATTCGTTCGCGGATACCATTGAAGTAGTAAAAGCCCTGTTTCGAGGGATCGCGAGCCTTGAAGTAGTATGGTATAAGCTTGTTCTTGAGAGGGTCATTACCTCTATTCAACGGTTCATAGATGATTAACTCGGCCAGGCGCTTCATGACCCCATTCTTATACTGGCCTTGTTCATCCTTTTTTGGAAGGGGGTAACGCATAGCTCCAGCATCCTAGAAGGTGAAGGGAGATGAGTATCCGATCTCATCGAGTGCAGAAGACGAAAAGCGCACGTAGTAGTCATACTTCTTTCCGCCCGGAAATTTATGAGTCGAAAGGCGGCCACCAACGTGGTCTGAACCCTCCAAAATCTCATATTCGATATCCAGAGAGTCCAGTATCAACGCTGTATAAAGGCCACCGACGCCAGCGCCCAAGATTCCGACCTTCCTGTGAGGGAAAAAGCGCAATGTATCATCGGAAATGTCAAAGAAGTCTGTTTTCTTGGTGTCAAGCTGGGGGAGCGAGGCAGTGAGTGAGGCATGATAATCTTCGATAATTCGCTTGCCGTAGAAGGCTAGTGGGTCGCCTCCGAAAGACATAGGGGTCAAACTGAGCTTTAGTGATGTGAAGTTGGCGGTGTAGGGGTTATCCTGGGTTCGTTTCCATCAAAGAGGCATCTTAAATACCCAGAACTCGGAGGAAGGTCGGCGGGTTTTCCAACAAGATGTCCATTTACGAACGGGGACTAGGGTGTCACCTTCAAGTCATGCAAGGGGAACACAGCAATCCAGAGCCCCAGCCATCATTTCGTGTGAACACAATCCTTCCCAAAGGATGGGTGTGACTTGAGGCCGTTCCGAACAGAGTCCACGTCCCCCATATGGCTTATCAGAAGCATGATCAGAGAAATATCAGTGACTTGATTTCATCCAGTAGACAGGGTCGGATGCGAATAGAATGAGCTGATGGAATATTATGTGTCAGTGAAGCACGACCAGGTGACCAGAACCAGGCACCTAAGTCTGCGGGAAACGGAAAAGGGGGGTTGGGGATCCTGCGCATACCGGAGCTTGGACGGGGTCTTAAAGCATATGACGAGAGCATATTATTGCACGACTTTGTACATTGTAGATCCCGAAACTGGAGCAGCTGGAAGAGATTCTTTCTCGTGGACGGTAGGCATCAATGGATTGGATTGGGTTCTATAACTGAGGTCTGCACTCACATTTCCTGCGACCGCACTGGTGCAACACCACGTGTATCTCAACCACTGTACTTTCATTACCGTGTTACATAAGGTTACGTGCTGGTTTATTCTGCCGGTTCCCGTTCAGAGCCGGGGCCCCACTCCAACGAACTGGGGTGGGGAACGGTTTTAATTGTCTGCTCAGGCACCCGACTACTGCAAAACTACCCGTGCGATACATTTACATAAGCGTCTGTTTCATCCCCCTAAGCATGTACGACAAACGCGAATATTATGCTCGTCGCCTTTCCTAATCCCACGCACTTGCGAGGAAGGTGTGGGATTTGTTTCAGTCTATGGTGTATTTTTTGGCCCTTACCGCTGTTTTCTGTGTCCATAACATTGATGTCTAGTACCTGTGAAGGTTTTCTTCACGTAGGATATGTGGCCAATGGAGTCGTGGACTGGCGCGTGGCGCCGGTACGGGATCAACAAATGGCCGGGAAGGATGTAGGTGTCTTGCCCGTTTGTATTCTCCCCAAATCTACCCGGTCAGCTGGATACGCTCGAATTCATGCCATAGATTGATGATCTGAGAAGAAGGCCTCTTGTACGGAATGTCTGCAGCCTGCTTGTTGTGCTATGGAAAATGGAAGGCCCAGCTAACCAAATCCTCGCTTACTGTAAATCCACCGCGGTCAATATGATGTGCATGTCAACGTGAGAGGTTGAATCTTAAAAGATGCCTGCGCCTTTAGTATGCAACAACTGTTTCTGTCCCCGTCGTTCATAGAATGAAACAACCGAGTGTCATAGGAGTAAAAACTCGTGCCCGGTACTCACAATCGTGCCAGGTTATAGACTTGGGAGCAGGGGTCTCCGAGAGAATGCGGACTGTTAATCTCCACATGGAAGGTGCTTTGAAGGTTCTGGGATCCAAAGGGCCACGTGTAGGTTCAGTCGACGGAAGCGAGTAAGAAGTATTGATTCATCAACATGGTACCAGGAATATGGGGCTATTGCTGAAGGTGCTTCTTATGCCACTGACACGAGGGCAAACCTGATCACCGCAGCAAAACACTCGACTTCTCCATCAAAGCTGGCATGAAAAAAGATACTTGCCCACACAACCAAGATCTAAGGAGCTCACCGCCTGGGACCAAATGACAGCTGAGCAGGCAAGCAGAACCGGGCAGTGCTGGTAGGTTTCCCAAAGCCTACAGTTTATGGTCTTAGTGATAGTCGTCGTCGATTACTATTTTCCCAGGTGAACCAAAGAGCTGGAAAGCTGCATATTGTTTCAGGCCTGGAAACTTAACTAAGGATTATCAGCATCGTTGTGGATAACAGTTATGGCGGTTTCACGAGTACTCCTTACAAGGGGTTCTCCTACGGAAATTTAAGAAAAGCTCGGAAAATTACGATCTTGCCTCAGGGAGAGGCAAGCATGAGGAAAGCGCCGCACGTCCAATCGAGGGCATAAAGTGAAAAAATGTGGGAGCCTCATTCCAAGGCTCGGGCCGAACCGCACGCTAGTTAGTCACTTGTATAGGGACTACGCATGCACTGGAGTAAACAAAATTACGGCAAAGCTTTTCCCTCCTCACGAAGAAGGACAAGAGACCACTGCAGGAAGAGGTCACAAGACAGGAAGGAGCGCAACCCAGAAGTGGGGAGTGGTTGCGGTACTTGGAAGAGAAAAAAAAAGTTCTGTCACAACGTTGAAGGAGTGCGAGGGTTGTCATGATCGAAGTTGACGGTCTTTGTTCGGGATGTTATATAGTGAGTGATCGATTGAACACCAATCGCTGACCATATGATTTCACCTCATTCAGACCAGACCAACTTGAACACTTTCGTCGTCCATGATACATGAGTACGAATATTTCTCCAACTCAGCTTAGGTATTGAGTAGGGGTTGTAATTATAAGCACTTTTGAAACTCCAGCTCCCTTTGCACGTGAGAAGCAAGCCAACGAGAATAGCACAACAAGAGAAACAAACGATTGGGAACAAAGGCAGACTAACTCTAAAAAAAGATGGTAGCTGAGCCCAAACCACACAGCCACACGTCACCAGAGTTCCAAGACCTTTGCCTAAATATTTTTTGGGGTGACGTCGGATCCCAGTGCCGAAACAACAATCTAGTTGTCTGCGACGATCCCCTTGTACTCTCCATTCGGCTGTAAGCATCTGTAGTACCCGGGTATAATCGTCAAACTGAGGCACGAGGACAGCACGTAATGACGAAGAAGGTACAACTTTATCCAATCCAGTGTCACCATCCGAGTCCGGTCAGTATCAGACTCGGAGTCACCACCCCACGCAAACCTTATCACTGGGACACCGAATGCGCAAAGGAGATTCTGCCACATAATAAGCAAACACAAGCACGAAAAGAAAAACAAGTGATAAAGGACAAAAGACAGACGAACTGTAAAACCAACAGCTAAGCCCAAACCATATCCACGCATCACAAGATTTCCAGGACTTTTGTCCAAGTGTTCTTGGGGGTGATGCTTGTCCCGAGTTCCCAAGACGGCAATCTCGTGCTCTGAAAGGACCCTCTTGCGCTCTCCATTCGGTTGTTGTGCGAGAAGCAAGGCATTAAACGGTTGTCCGAGGTGAGCAATCATCTTGTAGTGCCCGAGTGGCCAACCTGAGGCGCAGGGATAGTGTGCAACAGCACAACCCCATCCAACCCAGCGTTGCAACCCAAACCCAAGTCAGAGTCAGTATCAGACTCCGAGTCATCCCCCAGGTAGCCCTACCACTCAGGCCATGGATATAACTGATCCATGGATGCGCAAGGACAGATTTCTGTTGCTTGTCCAGCGGGAGATCGTATGTGGTCATGAACTCCACATTTTCAAACCCTGATACCTCGGCATAATATAGCTGCTCACTGCCACTAGTTAGACCATTTATTGAGTCCCCGAACAGGGAGGACGATGTATGGAAGATGTAAACATCGGGTCGCGAAACGGTCAGGTGGAAGAGAGTTGATCCATTTATATGTAGATGCTCAGGGCTTTCGAAGTATTAGCGTAAGTGACACGGAGTATCAGAAGACGGAGAAGACTGGAGGCGTTTTGCCTCGCCCCAAATTCGCTCATGTCTAATGGGTATGTAAGGACATCTTGGATGCCCTTCGCAAAGTGAGATTCAAGCCGGAGACGACGATGCCGCGGCCCTCTTCAGTTGATTTGAAATTTTGAGCTTATTCGGTCGTTTGTTCAACCACAGTCAACGGTCACGTGTTTCTTGTTCGCGTATAAATTCCATAGTTTGGGCTTGTTTACATCGACTGTCGTTGCCTTCACAACGTTACAGTAAATGAAGTGAGTACGGCAGTGTTGCCCCTGTCGACGCGTACTTACTCTGTCGTGTAGCGCGTCTGTCCAGGTGCCAGCCATAAAGACATTTTTTCTTCACAACGTTGAGCATGTCTTTTCAGATTCCTACGCCCTCCACGATGCCAGAGAAATATATGTTAAAAGAAGCGTCTGGTATACCGCTCGTGCATTCAAGCGAGTCTCAAGGTTACACGACCCCTCAGCGTTTCCGTCGCCGTGCGTCATTTTATTGATATGCCCCGACGACCAAACGTGACATCTGATTTTGTGTTTAGTGTTATGCACTATGTTAACCGGTGTACCGTCATTAGAGAACTTTCTTGAAACTGTAGAACAAGAAGACGAAACCAAGTGGCTTGATCTCAAACGTCGGTTGGTCGTCCGCACGTTATTTATTAGGCCAGGTTGTCTCCTCGTAATACCGTACGTCCTGCATCCCAGCCCTATTTTTATCCTTCCTGTACTTACGCGCACGCGATGCAGAGTGCTTGTCATGGCTAGATTTCTTAAACCCGAGCCCCCACGAGCAACACGTCAAGGGATCCCCGTCTGGTTTGTTGGTTTGTGTGCCGCTCTCTCTGTTGTGAGTGGCCTTGGCCTAGTTAGGTTTTTGAACACCATCCAACCTCGGATTGTCAAAGTGCGCCACCTTTTCTCCTCCCTCCCTCGTTGCTGATATTTATTGTGCTGATAATCATAGGAGATACGTTCAAGCACGCTCAAGCTTACGGCCACTGCCATGTTGCTAGCGATGCCATCGCTCTGGTTCATTTTGTGCACATGTATCCTCCTTATCGCAGGGGATAGAGCTGCTTGGCTCGACGCCAGTACCTATTTGACGGTAGTTGTGGTCGTGATCGGCGTGGGAGTACCCGCACCTGTACCACTGGTGTTATTATATTTTACGCGCCCCACTTTAATTTGACACAACAGCAGATAATCGGATACTTTGTCGTAATTGGTATCAGGTACATTCGAATCATGTAATGTAATAAGGCTTCAGTAATTCCAAACATGTTTTCCAATCAGGTTAGGAAATTCTCAACAGAACTACGTTGAGATGCCCTGCCGCGTAGGAAGGATGGACCAGTTACTTGTATTATAGTTTAACTACCCACATGGAATCGAGCAGGATAGTATCAACACCCGTCACATGACGTCCTGAGGCAGCTTTGTTACTTGAAGATCGTTTTCAAGCAACAAAGCTGGTCACTACTTCTAGACTGCCAGCCTACGGTGGTTTTACATGCAGTACACGTCAACACAGGTATGTATATATGCGTGCCGAATCCCTGATGTTATATTGGCTCCAGGCAACCCGAAACATGAGTGCACGAACTTCAACCTGATTGCGCCACAGAACCATCATAGCCAAGATCACATGCCGACAGGTACTCCATTATCCACACTACTCCCGCACTCACCGTATCATGGTTGTAAAAGTCTATCATTTTGAACACAGACAGGGACTGGGTGCTTGAAAACGACATAGGCAGGCGATAGTTAAACTACAAAATGACCTCCATGGTGTACATGCACATCGGCGTTATGACTTATGCGGCCAGCTTACCTGTAATGCAAAGCATCCAAGAGACGATATCACGGAAAGAAGTTGCTGTATGGCCTGTCTGGAGAGGGGGGGGGGCAACCGTTGAGGATGTGGTCGTGACAGATTAATCACTGGCCGTGGAAAGGGTACCCTGTGGGTACACTTTGATCTAGGTAATTTTCCATCTCTTGTCCTGACTTTTCACAACATCTAGCACAAGTGAAGGGAAGCCCGATGGAATCGACCGAGGTATGTGATTTCCTCACCAGCCCGCAGAAGCAACAGCCAAAACATGCAGACGAGATGACAAGGGACATCACCGTGAGGAACAATTGAACAAGGCCATATTAGGGTAAGGATCCCGCTGGTATTCACCCTAAATCCGACATGTGAGGGTAATACACGGCAACCCTGCGAAAGAAACCGGGCTGGGAATGAGTGTGTGGCCGTATGGTGCACCTGCCATGTTCAAGATTATATCCGCATGCATTGTACTGCTTGCATTTGTTGCAGATTCATCGTGGACGTAAACGGTGACTTTGCTCGTGACGCGTGACCCGTGGGAGGCCGCGCAAACACGGCGCTGTTGAGACGCACTGTGAGGTGCCGAGACAGTAGTGGGACCGTTTTCTACGTACATATCTCTGGCAAGCCTTCCTACCACACTTGTCGATTACGTCTCACCCCGGTTTTACCCAGTCTGCTCCACGATGCCTTCCTTTCTGCGTAAGATCAACAAGTCCCCTACCTCCCTTCACTATGCTGACAAAAATCTATGCATCTATTGTCATGACTAAGCAGTCGCACTCCCCATGTCGAGCACCACATCACTCGAGATGCGGTACTTTCTACCTTTGTGACAGTGGTACCTCTTTCTCCTTTACCCCTTCTTCTTCCCGCTGGATTTCTTATCGCAACACGATACGTTGCGCAGAGCGAACGGGAACAGCACAGCAGATTGATGGATGGTGCCAGGAAGAACCGAAACCGCGATCCGGTAGGCTGGTGTCGAATTCTCAATAAACAACAAATCGCGTGCTTATTCGCATCATATCTACCTTCCCTCTTCCCGTGCGTCGTATGGTAGATATGAGAGACGCAGGTATGAACATCTTGCAGAAGAATGCTTTGCGTTCGATACAGTCTGGTCCGTTCGTCAAGTTTGCTATACTCTTTGAAAAAGCACGGTGGATCATCAAGCTGGGCATTGCCGGTGGACAATCATTCACGGATCACCATCGTCTACCCGCCTTATAACGTCGACACCAATACTCCGTCCATCGCACTTATCGTGAGCTAATGCCAGACCACCGATGCGATCGCCTCGGCTATCCTTGTTACACCAGAGAAATACGTTGTGCTGAAGGAACTCTTACTTCGCAAGGGAGCGCCGCACATGTGATGCGAAGGTTACGTGTACTCGCTGGAGGGTGAAGTCACGGAGGATGGTATGAACAACATATATGACCACTCCGGCCGCCAGGGGAATGATCAGGATGATGATTGATGACTGAGAGTGTGGCGGGTGCGGTTCAGTGATGGAAATGGTGCATCTACGCACAAACTAGTATGACTTCTCGCTTCGTTCTGACCGCCTTAGCGCTGTCGTCGTCCATGGCATATAAATAAAGTAGGAGCATTTCTCGAACTTACCTTCAGAAAAGTAGGGAGTATCATTATAGGCACACCCGTCCGTGAAGCAGGCAAACAAAAGCACGAAAAGAAAACAAGCGATAAAGGACGAAAGATAGATGAACGTTGAACTTTAAAAATCAACAGCTGAGCCCCTGCTCCGCACACATGTTACAAGATTTCCAAGACTTTCGCCCGAATGTTCTTGGAGGTGATATCAGTTCCAAATCCTGAGAGGACGATCTCGTGCTCTGCAGCGGCCCTCTCGTACCCCCCATTCGGCTGCCGTACGAGAATCAACGCACTGAATGGCTGTCCGAGGCGAGCAACCATCTCTAATGCCCGGGAATAGCGATCAACCGGAGGCGTAGGGACAACATGCAATGAGACAATTTCATCCGAGGCAGTGTCGCAATCCAAATCAGAGTCAGAGTCGGTATCAGACTCCGAGTCATCTCCGCAGGCAACCCCAATACTTGGACTTTCACTTAGGATATGCCGAATCCAGGGATGCGCGAAGACAATTTTCTTTGGTTTGTTCAGCGGGAGATCGTCTGTGGTCGTAAACTCCACGTTTCCAAGCCCTGATACCTTGGCACGATAAAGCTTCTCGTTGCTTCTAGGTGTCCCTTGCATACCGAGTGCTCGGACAGGGAAGACGATGCATGGAAGATGAAGACGCCGGATCGCAAAACGGGGTGGTGGAAGAGATTTGATCTGTTTATAGATACTCTGGGCTTCTTGATGTGGTAGCTTGCCACGCAAATCCTTCATACACTTGTTCATTTCTTGCCCTTCGAGTGATGGTGGGTTGTAAGGAGGTTCTCCGTAAACGGAAAGGGATGCCGGGAGACAACTGTTGTACGACGATGACTTCCCTGACCACGCAAGGACAGTGATCTCTCCGGAGCGATCCACAATCTCCTCTAGTAAATGTCCGAGAGCATCGGCGCCTTCACCATAATGTGGCCGGATATCCGACTTGAACATGCCGATCAGAGAGTAGGCGGCATCCTCCTCGATCGTCGTATTACGCGATGAAGCGAGACGAAGTTTCTCGCGCACCCCGAGATTGTCTGGAGAGAATGTGGTGATGGTTGCACGGGAAAGCTCGACAGCGTCTGCTAGCTCTGGCATGACCTTCGTGGATTCCTTGTGGTTTGCGCTAGTATCACCGAGGTATGGCTTCCACTCACAGTCATAGAAAAAGATGACTTTCGGTGCGAGAAGCTCCTGCAATGTCCATGCTCGTGTCATCCATAAGCTACGCGCAAGGTCTCCGTGCCTGGACGGATGCGCTACGCCAGCAAGGAATACGAGCGTGGCTGCCGAGTCCGCGTACCATTTGTACATAGACGTAAGAGATAGGTTAAGGACAGAACTCGTGGTCTTGTCAATGCAACAAGTATCTGACCATGCCCAGTTGTAACCAAGTCTGCGAGTTTCCTTGCAGAAATTGTGCAACTTCTGATTTAATGGCGTGTCCGGAAGGTTTCATATGGATTTGACTGCGTTGACGTCCTGGAATGACGGCTCGTTCCCTTGCCATACGTGCGAGAACATAACGTATCCAAAAAAGCTCGTAACCACTCGTCGGATCCGCTCGGTGTCCAGCTCTCTCGTCATGGATGAAACAAGGTCTTTGAATGTCGGGCTAGAATTGAACAAATGTATACGCTCAGGAATGTCACAAAGGGAACCAGTGGTGACATCAATGACGATGAGTAGACAGCTTTTGAGAAACTCGCGCACGATGGAATCGATGGCTGCGATTGTCACAGATGGAGAAACGTAGTTCTTGCGCAGTTCTGTGAAGCCGTTAACTTGTAAACATTAGATTCGTACAGGAGGTACGTACGGCTGATAGTGGGGTCAGCAGACTGTTCGATAACGTGCAGCATAGACTTGAAAGTATCGAGCGCTTCGTCATACCGCCTCGATGCATGAAGTGCCACATGCTTGGCCTCATAACCCCATGGGGAGGAGGGGTCTGCTTTCACTGCCTATACAGTATTAGTAGGAAACTGACTCACACAAGAAGGATACCGTGCGTACCTTATTTGCATCCTGCAGTGAATCCTAATCCTTTTGCCGCTCGAGCTCTGTTCCGCTTGAGAAGCAGACCTGCGGGACTTGGAGGACTCAGGGACATTGCAGCAGAGTACTGTGTTATTGCATCGTCATGTTTGACAAATCTGAAGGCTTCATCACCAACATGCTCAAGCGTCATAGCACATTTGTTGGTAAAATCCGATGTCGGACATTAACGTTCACCAGCCAGACTAGTGGCTACAAGACATACCTGTGATCCAGTCTACAGGTGCCTTGCTCCCCTGGTTCTCCTCGTCTGATGTCCTGATGTCAAGGAGAATCTTCATGGCTTCGGCTGTACGTCCTTCGGCATAGAGGGTTTCACATAGACATTGCTGAGAAATGATGTCCAGTCCATTGAAACTCCACCCAAATATCTTCTTGAAGCATTAGATTGATAGGTAGTGACAGCAGAAGACCTACGAGCGAGATCGTCTTTACGGGAGGACACTGTATGTGCTTTGGGGCTAGCTTATTCGCACGCTTGATTAACGGTATCGCACGTTCGTAACTTCCTTTCTTCACGTGCATAGCTCCAAGGACCTGTAAAATGTATGAGCGATGATGCTTACATGTCCACATCACGCGAAACACATGCCTGAGTATATAGGTAAGGGGTGTCATTAGCATTATCACCGTTGGCTCTCGTAATGAGGTACTCCACGCGCGTTATCGCCTCTTCTTGATTTTCCGGATTCAAACACAAGGATCAACTGACACAACGCGGCGGGCAGAATTTAAACTGGGTGTGAATGTAATGGGAAATGTGAATCAGAAATTCTAAGTTTAATCTGACATCTGTGCGTTGACACAGTTCGAAGTATTGTCGGTGGAAAGAATGTTGGTGACAATTTGATACATTGGCGGTCGTGTTGCTCGCGTGTGAACGTTGTCCAAAATAGGAAGT
Source organism: Pisolithus marmoratus (assembly GCA_024613145.1). Taxonomy (NCBI): domain Eukaryota; kingdom Fungi; phylum Basidiomycota; class Agaricomycetes; order Boletales; family Pisolithaceae; genus Pisolithus; species Pisolithus marmoratus. Next base: position 413,862 of record JANFAE010000039.1, read on the forward strand.
ATCAGTGTCGAAAGTACAGTCGTCAGAACTTCATATACTGATGAACAATAGAAAACAGAGCTAAAATTTAAAGTAAAAAATATATGTACAAAGTGTAGTACTAAACCTCATGTACTCTGTGGATTTCATAGGTATTACATGAAATTGAGTACTACATTCTGTAAATGAATTTTTACTTCAAATTTTAGCTCTGTTTCTATTGTTTGTCAATATATGAAGTTTCGACGACCGTACTTTCGACACTGATACTTCCTATTTTGGACAATGTTCACACGCGAGCAACACGACCGCCAACTTATCAAATTGTCACCAACATTCTTTCCACCGACAATACTTCGAACTGTGTCAACGCACAGATGTCAGATTAAACTTAGAATTTCTGATTCACATTTCCCATTACATTCACACCCAATTTAAATTCTGCCCGCCGCGTTGTGTGAGCGGAACGTGGATCAATTATGAGGATGATGTAGATCGCCTGACACACCTTCAGTAGTAAGAGACTTGATCTCATGCGGCTCACAATCGTGAAACGCAAGGTCGAATGTGCATAGCGCACCCTCTCGATCGCCCTGGTCAAGTAAAGCAGCTGCCATCGCGATATGGGCGATAGGTGAGAACCGGATCCAGAGGGACTTGAGGAGTATGTGGGTAAACGTGTGCATGGGGTAGTGTGAACGCAGGCCTATCTCCTTTCTGTCCCCGATCGCAAGCGCCCAATGTTTCAAACGTGCTCTTATAAGAGCGCGGTTTGCTAGTACGTAGTGACTAGCACTTGAAGCTTTCGTGATCTCTTCTGACAGTAGCGTTTCGGTGTGCGTCAGGTCTTCCTGTGTCCACAATCTGAGGGCCGCATCGCTCACTTGCATGTGGGGAAGCTGAGAAGCATGTAGTTGCCAACGGATTATTTAAAGCGATACGCAACGTAATGATTGTTACTGGTGTGGGCTTCAGGAGTGGATGCAAACTCACATGATGATAGAAATACTGAGCGAGAAGGACATCTCTGAGATTATGAATTGTGATATTCTTGCCAACCCCGCATACGAGGTATCCCCCGCTCGGCGAGAGAGTAGCGACGTTGATGTCTGCAGGTGTGTTTGATAATGGTACCGATCCGTTTGCGGGACACGCAATCCCGCAGCGAAACCGATGAACCTGCGGAGCATGCAACGAATCTACCGTTCGATACTATAGATACCCAGATCGAGTTTCATGGATCAATCATTCTGAAGACGATGACTCGGAAATGTTGAAGCAGGTAAATTTGCCTATACTCGCGACGAACACTTCCTGGCCATCAGATGGCCAAGCCAACGGAGCGACCGGCCATAAGCAGGTTGAATCCTGAGAACCTGAATCGAACAAGACAGCACCATTGTAGGTGCTGTAGAACAGACACTGCTACCAGACGAGATGGTAGCAAATCGACTACCGTCTGGGGAGAACTTGACACCAAGTACACCAGGATGTCGGAAGAGTGGAAGGAGTCGGATACCAGAAGTGATGCTGGATATGCGGACGGTGCCGCCACCCGCAGAAGCAATCCTAGTAGAGTCGCTCGAGATATCGATCGCACATACCCGACACTGGTGTTCTGGGAACTCAAACGTTTTTTCATGAGTGGCGGCATTCCAGACGACCACCGCTCCGTAGCCTCCGGACACAATCCACCGCCCATCCTGGGAGACGACAATGGAAAAGATTCTGATACTAGCTTTCACCAGTGGGTCCTGTTTCTGTCCACCTTAAATCTTCCATCGACGAATACTACCTTTGTTATCCCCTCCTACGACCTGCCTTTCGTCCGTAAAGGTGACTGCGCATATCTTATTCTGAGATACAATCTCGACCTGTTGCGCAACTTAACCACCATAGCAAGCTGTCAATCGGACTAGCACAGCCCCTCTGACTGCTGGTACGCACCTATCGTTGTTCATCGACGCAGCTTCCTGGAGTTTAGAGGTGAAAAGAACGATGCATGGTAGACTTACTTGCACTATCCAAAATATGGTTTACACGCTCCTCAGGCTAGTGACATGGCCCAGTGCACGCGACCAAAGTTACATCGTGTTTTCAATTTCAGGAAATCGATGAATACCTGGCAGTGCAGCACCGCCACTTTAGTAGATGTTCGCCCGCACGAAGTCACGCATGGGTCGAGGGTTGGCGGGAATATGTCGAACGAAGGCGTGCTGGTGTCTTGACATGTAGATCTCCAGTACACAATTATCCAGTCTATTACGTATCAATGCCCTCTGCCCTGTACTTGGTCGCCAAGGTCGGGTAGGTCGACGTTCAGTGAGACTACTTCACAACCTGTGGGCGAGAGTGACAGCGACCTGCTCGATAGGATAGGTCATACTGCTCACGAAGATAGGCCTGCATCGAAGAGAAGGACGCGGACCGCCACGACGAAAGTGAAGCGGGATGAGCCTGGAGGTGTCGTGCAGGACGTCCTAATTCGGTGAGCGCCGACACGTCAACGATTATATAAAACCCTGCTACGGTCTGCACCGCCACCGCGGCCGCACGAAAACGACGCGCTGCAAGGCTGGAGAGTCTACGGCAAGGCAGGTTCCACGGCGGCTACCAAAACTGTTCCAGAAGTGAAGGATGTATGGTCTTTGAATTGATTTGTATTATTATATATTGTGATTTTGGGATCTTTCGTATGGATGCCGTACTTGTCGACACTCTCGAGGCACTGCAGGGGACAGATCACTAGGTTTGTGTCATCCCGGAAGTACATAATACTCAACGCAATCCGGGAAGCAGAGCCAAGGACACATTTGTCTGACGTCAGACAGTAGTGACTAGATTTTTCTGGACTTGGATAAGTGTAGATCGCCAATGCATGATTGAGTCACGCCTTCCCTTGGCTCGTTGCCGCCAACTCCAAGCCTCGCCCCATGGGTGACTTCGTGCAGACAGGAACGCCAGGACTGTGGAGCGTATATAATCGGCCCCAGGGTATCATTACTAAAATGGTAATGCTGTAGTACTGCCAAATCTTCATGACGGCCGTCAAGACCCCACTCTCGTCTGAGCTTGTGACGTTGGTCGCGTGTACTGATCCATATTGATAACTCGAGGAACGTGCAGACCATATATTGGATAGCGTGAGTAAGTCTACAAAGCGTCGTTCTTTTCCCCCTCTAGGCTCCAGGGACGAGGACAAGCTGTGTTGGTGGGCTTGCCAGCAACAACGATGGGTGCGTACCAGCAGTCAGAGAAGCTGAAGTGGCCTATTATTGACATGGTGCTTAAGTCGTGGGACAGATTGAATCCGAGAGTAATGTACAAGCAATCACCTTTCCGGACGAAAGTCAGGTCGTAGGAGGAACATTCAATGGCTATATCCGTCAATGGAAGGTTGAAGATGGACAGCAACAGGGTTCAGCCATGCAAGCGGATAACAGGATCAACTCTATTGTCTTTTCCCAGGATGGGCGGTGGATGGTGAGCGGAGACCATGGAAAGACGATGATCTTCTGGAATGTGGCTACTCACGAAAAAGTGTTCGAGATCACAGAGCACGAACATCGAGTATCTGCAGTCGATATGACGCGCGACGGTGCTACAATTGCCTCTGTGGATGGCGACGTCACCCGAATATTCAGCACCACTTCCGGCATCAGACTGTTTCCTCCCCTCCCACATCATAATGTTATTGGTGTCAAGTTCTCACCAGACGGCAGTCAATTTGCTACCGTCTCTGCTGATCGCGGTGTCCGCCTCTACAGCACCCAAAATGGAAATATCTTGTTCGATTCAGGCCTTGAGGGTTCAACCAATTCGCCATGGTTGGCCACTCCGTTGGCCTGGTCACCTGATGGCCAGCAACTGTTCGTCGCGAGCATAGGTAAACTCACGTGTTTCAATGTTGCCAAGTCTCTGTCTTCGGAATGGTCGACCCACCATGCTCAATCTCGGGCATCCATAGCATCCAATGGCAGGTTCATTGCGTGTTCCGCAGGCCCGTCGGTTTCGCTATGGGATTGTGTGTCCCACAAGCAGATCGGTAACATGATTACGCACACCGAAGACATCAATTGCGTTGCTCTCTCGCCAAGTGGGGGGTATCTTGCATGCGGATTCAATGGCGGGAAAATCACAATTCACAATCTCAAAGATATCCTTCCCCCTAAGTATTTTGACCGCGGTGTAAGTGTACGTCCATTGTGAAGCTCACATCACTAACAACCATTACACTATTCTCGTGTTCTATGCAACGCTACAATCTGTGGGCAACTATGTACATCCTTCTCAGCTTCCACTTGTACAAGTGAGTGACGAGGTGTTCAAATCATGGACACAGGACGACCTGGCGCACACCGAAATGATGCTGTCGGAGGAGATCACGAGTGCTTCGAGTCCTAGCCACTATGTGCTAGCGAATCGTGCTCTTATAAGAGCGCGTTTGAAACATTTGGCACTTGCGATAGAGGACGCAAAGGGGGTGAGTCTACGCTCTCATTACCCCATGCACATGTTCACTCATATGCTCCTCAAAGTCCCTCGAGGTTCAGCCGTCGCCTATTGGCTACGTTGCAATGGCAGTTACACTACTTGACCAGGGCGATCGAGAGGGTGCGCTATGCACATTCGACCTTGCCTTTCATGATTGTGAGCTGCACGACAACAGATTTCTCTTACTACTGAAGGTGTGTGAAGTGATATAAAGGGTTCCCACATTTAATCTATGTTCCGCTCAGTCGATCCTTGTGTTAGGCATGTAAGTATCACCGCTGATGGTGATATATGACGCAGGTCCTTGGAGTTATGTACATGAAGATGGAAAATTATGGACGTGCAGTATCATTGATCGAGTGTGCGAAGAATCTAACCCCAAGGGACAAGCAATGTCCTTCTCTGAAGACGATTTCACTCGTAGGTCTTCTGTAGTTACTACATATTCTTTAACCCTCCAAGAACATATTTGGGTGGAATTTCTATGGACTGGGCATCGTTTCTCAGCAACATCTATGTGAAACCCTCTATGCTGAAGAACGTACAACGGAAGCCGTAGAAATTCTCCTCAACATCATCCGGACATCAGGCGAGGAGATCCAGGGAAACAAGGCAACTATGGACTGGATTTCAGGTACGACTTGTAGCCACTAGTCTGGTTGATCTGCACGTTAATGCCCAGATTTAACCAAAAAATGCGCTATGACACTTGAGCATGTTGGCGACGGAACCTTCAGATCTATAAAACATGATGACGCGATGACACAGTACTCTACCGCATTGTCCCTCAGTCGTCTGTTTATCATGCAGAGCAGGGCTCTGGCGGCAAAAGCATTGTGGAGGAGGCACTGCAGGATGCGAACGAGGTATGCTATCCTTCTTGTATGAATCTATTCCCTACAATTCCTATAGGCGGTGAAAGTGGACCCCTTCTACCCTTGGGGCTATGAGGCCAAGTACGTGGCGCTCCATGCAACGAAACGGTATGACGAAGCGATCGACGCTTTCAACTCTATGCTGCACGTAATCGAACAGTCCCATGACCCTGCGATTAGGCGTATGTGCCTCCTGTATGAATCTAATGCCTACAAATGACAGTTTCACAGAGCTGCGCAAGAACTATATTTCTCCATCCGAGACGACTAGGGCTATCGATCCTATTGTTCGTGGAATCCTCGAAAGTTGTCCCCTCGTTGTCATTGATGTCACCACTGGTTGCCTTTGCGACGGTCCTGAGCGGACACGTATCTTCAAGGCTGATCCGACGTTCAAAGAGCTTATTTTATCCATGACGAGAGAAGTGGACGACGAGCGGATCCTACGAGTAGTTGCAAGTTTCTTCAGATATGGCATGTTCTCGCACGCATGGCAAGGGAACGAACCGTCATTCCAGGACGTCAATATAGTCAAATCCGTGTGGAACCTCCCCGACACCTCTTTAAATAAGAAGTTGCGCAATTTCTGCAAGGAAACGCGCAGACTTGGTTATAACTGGGCGTGGTCAGATACGTGTTGTATTGACAAGGCCACAAGTTCCATCCTTAATCAATCTCTTACTTCTATGTACAAATGGTATGCCGATTCGGCAGTCACCCTCGTATTCCTTGCTGGCGTAGCGCATCCGTCCAAGCTCGGGGACCTTACGCATAGTTATTGGATGACACGAGCATGGACTTTGCAAGAGTTTCTCTCACCGAAGGTCATTTTTTTCTATGACTCCGAGTGGAAACCATATCTCGGCGATACTGGAACAAATCACAAGGAATCGCCAGAGATTATGCAAGAGTTAGTAGATGCTATGAAGATTCCCCGTGGAACCATCGTCACGTTCTCTCCAGACGATCTCGGGGCGCGCGAGGAACTTCGCCTTGCTTCGACGCGCAATGCGACGGTCAAAGAGGACGTCGCGTACTCTCTCATTGGGATATTCAAGTCTGATATCAGGCCTCACTACGGCGAAGGAGCCGATGCTCTCGGACATCTCCTGGAGGAGATTGTGGCCCGCTATGGCGAGGTCACTGTACTTGCGTGGTCAGGGAAGTCATCGTCGTACAACAGTTGTCTCCCGGCATCCGTTTCTGTTTACAGTCAAACTCCTTACAACCCTCAGTCACTCGAAGAGGAAGAGATGGAAACTTGCATCACGGAATTACGTGGCAAGTTGCCCCAGCAAGTAGTCCTTGGTATTTATAATCAAATCAACTTTCTTCCGCCCGCGCGTTTTTCCACCAGACGTCTACATCTTCCGTGCATCGCCTTTTCTGTCAGAAAACTCGGTATACAGGAGATACATAGAGGCAATGAGAAGCTATATCGTGCCAGGGTATCGGGGCTTGGAAAAGTGGAATTCACGACCGCAGACGAACTTCCACTGGATAAGCCACAGAAATTTGTCTTCGTGCATCCGTGGATTCGTCATATCCGAGGTCCGAGTGATGAAGTTGTTTGGGGAGGTGACTCGGAGTCTGATACTGACTTCGACTCGGATTCGGAATGCGATACTGGATCTGATGAAGTTGCGCCCCCTTTGCCATCACCCGTCGTTCCCGCACCTCAGGTTGATGACTATACGCGGGCACTACAGATGATTGCTCGCCTCCGGCAGCCATTCAATGCATTGCTTCTCGTCCAGCAACCATATGGAGAGTACAAAAGGGTCGCTGCGGGGAACGAGATTGTCGTCCCGGGACTTAGAGCTAACATCACGTCCAAGAACATTCAAGTGAAAGTTTTGGAAAATCTTGTGACGCGTATGTGTAGGACTGCGATTCAACTGCTGGTTTGTTTGTCTTCCTTCCGTTGGTGGCTTTGTTATATGGAGAGGGAGACGGAGCCTCAATAGTGTTCGTAATAATGCTATAGCCCACTTGATATCTGAGGCTAAGTCGGAGAAATGTTTATACTCACGTGCCGCGGACTGAATGGACAGTGTTAAGGCTGGTCAGAACGAGTTGAGAAATCATATCTTGCGAGTAAGAGCAGGTGATGGACGTTACGACTGACTCGCAGCAATGACGAGAATGCCATGGGGCGCCGACCACTACGACGCAGCATCAGGTGCCCAGGCCAAATGCGGGTTCCCGGCCGGAACGGTGTCAACACTGAACAGATGCTTTGAGGCTCAGGGAGTCGGCACCAACTGATGCTGTCCCCTGCTGAACCGTTCCCAGGAAGGAAGCAGGCACCTATGAACAACGAGGTATGTTTTCGTGTTGTTGCTGGTGGCAGGAGACTTGTGTTTATTTATGTTATTCCCTTTCTTCATGATTAGATGAATCCATCGCGAGCCATCCTCAGAACCCAAAGCCGTGGGAAGCAGGAAAGCGTAGGGCTGTAATTCGCCCGGAAGTCGTAAGTCCATATACCATCATTCTTCCCTCGCGTTATGTACATCGCATTGTCGCATCGACACCTGACTGCCTGCCACTGATTGCCCCTTTCGTATATGCCAAGGGTGCGCAAGTCCAAGTCGTGCCATGGCAGCACTAATCCCTGAGGTTGTTGCGGATAGGAAAGCGACACGTACCGAGCCTAGGCCTAAGTCTCATTCGACAAAAGCAAAGCGGGATGATGTTGAAGGTGGTGTTGCTACTCCGGCGGCGTGTCCTAGGTGAGCTTGGACACCATTGACGATTAAACTCCCTGTCACAGGCATTACTGCACCGCCGCCACTGCCAACACACGGTAGGGCTGGAGGGTCTACGACGTGGAAGAAAGCTGTCCCCGAGAGTACTTCTGTCCAGGTCACATCTGGGAATACAGCGCTTGCCAAGAAGACGAAGACGACGACAACTCGCACGAGACGGGGTACTGCGGCGGGTGCAAAGATGAAGGAGAGTGGGGCTAAGATCAGAGATCCCTTCTGATCGATGTGGGTCAGGGCAACACGATTTGCTAAACGTGACTAGACTTCGCAATCTTACGGAGGCACATGGTGATCCAATCACGTACGAGTTCCTGTAGGACCAATTCTATGACATACGTGTCAAGGACTGAAACCGTGATGATTCCATACGGTGCAGTTCAAACTTCGAGGTGTATTCCCTTCTTCAATCCTGATGACTTCCAAAATTTGTACAGCTCCCTCACTTACCATGCGACAAACAAGCGTCTGCAATTTGCGGATGAAGCGAATATAAGCTTTGAAGATTGACCTATCATGTAGGTGGGTTGTCGGTGCACTTGACAGCACCTGGAGAACTGTACACGAATATCTTTTGCATCGCACGGAAAGAGATTCAACATACTTACGACCACCTACCACTGCGCACCGAGAAATTGATTAATAGATGACGTACTCGGAGCTCGTGGCACAGAAGTCATGCATTACTGTTCTCGCACTCACCGTAAGACGCCAACAGCCTTCCAGCCAATTGGCAGTGGGTCGGTCACGGAGGCTGGTGGGTGTCCCGCGTCCTCAAAGGGAGGACAAAACTCGTTTCCTTGTCATCGCCATCTAGTGTCACCTGGTGATGACCATGAAGTATTGCGTTTGAGTAAAGGAACAACATTGAGCACAAGCGACCTCCGACATCCGGGTTATATGATAAATCGATGACGCCTAACCTCCAGATGTTCACGCTGGCCTTGGGGATTCATTCTTTCACTGTAAGCACGGGTCTATGAACCCCAGATGATATGATGTGAACTGTGTGACTGCAAAGTCAAGTAAAATGTACTTGTCCCCGGGAACTGGGGCTACAAATGTCCTAGAAAAACAGAGGGTTAACGGTATTGGTGACCACTTGGTCTGTGACATGGCAGCTTAGAGAATGTTGTGGAAGTCTTCTTCGAAAATGCGGATCTCGCCATAGAGTGGAGGAGCGCACCAATAGGAATAGCGAGGAAGCCAACTATTAGGGTGATATGAGTACTCGTTGGACCGTGACGTATCACAGAATTTCCAAGACTCTCGGCCGAATGTTCCTACAGTGTGATGTCGGTTCCGAGTCCTGGGACGACAATCTCATTCTCCGCAGCGACCCTCGTGTACTCTCATTCGGCACAGCTGTAGGAGAAGCAACGCGCTGAATGGCTGTCCGAGGCGGGCGATCATCTGTAGTACCCGGGAATAGCTGCCAACCTGAGGCGCGCGGACATTATGCAAAGGCGCAAACTCCACCTGACCCAGAATTCCGGCCCGAACCGCGCGTCAGAGTCAGTATCAGACTCCGAGTCATCTCCCCACGCAACCACATTGCTCGACCTCGTAGAATGACGAATCCAGGGTGCACGAAGACGAACCTCTGTGGCTCGTGCAGGGGGAGATCGTCTGCGGTCGTGAACTCCACAGTTCCAAGCCCTGATACTCTGACACAATATAGCTTCTCCGCACTATCTCTGCGTAGCTCCTGTTACCGAGTTTTCTGACAGGGGGAACACGAGGCATGGAAGATGTAACGTCGGGTCGCAAAACGGGCGGGTGGAAGAGAGTGGATCTGCTATAAATATTCCAGGCCTCTTGCTGGGGCAGATTGCGACATAATTCCGCGAGGCAAGTTTCCAATTCTTTCCTTCGAGCGATGGAGGGCTTGTAAGGAGTTTGACTGTAGACGGAAACGGAAGCAGGGAGACAACTGTTGTATGACGATGACTTCCCAGACCATGCAAGTACGGTGACCTCGCCGGAGCGCGCCACAATCTCCTCCAGGAGGTGTCCAAGAGCGTCCCACTCCTTCACCGTAGTGAGGCCGGATATCAGACTTGAATATGCCAATGAGAGAGTAAGCCACGTCCTCCTCGACGGTCGCGTTTGCGCGTTGAAGCGAGACGAAGTTTCTCGCGCCACCCCCGAGATTGTCTGGAGAGAACTTGGCGATAGCTCCACGGGAAATCTTGATAGCGTCTGCTAGCTCTTGCATGATCTCCGGGGATTCCTTGTGGTTCGCGCCAGTATCGCCGAGGTATGGTTTCCACTTGCAGTCATAGAAAAGGACGACTTTCGGAGCGAGAAGCTCTTGCAAAGTCCAAGCTCGTGTCATCCATAAACAACGTGTAAGGTCCCCGAGATTGGATGGATGCTTTACACCAGCAAGGAATACGAGCGTAGCTGCCGAATCAGCATACCATTTGTACATGGATGTGAGAGATTGATTGAGGATTGAACTTGTAGTCTTGTCGATACAACACGTATCTGACCAGGCCCAATGGTAACCAAGTCTGCGCGTCTCCTTGCAGAAATTGTGCAACTTCTCATTTAATGGTGTGTTGGGAAGCCTCCACACGGATTGGACTTTGTTGACGTCCCGGAATGACGGTTCATTCCCTTGCCATGCGTGAGAAAACATGACGTATCCGAAAAAATTAGCAACCACTCGTAGGATCCGCTCGTTGTCGACTTCTCTCGTCATCGATGAAACGAGTTCTTTGAACGACGGATCAGCCTTGAAGATACGCATCCTCTCAGGACCATCGCAGAGGCAACCAGTGGTGACATCAATGATGACGAGGGGAGCACTTTTGAGCATCCCGAGAATGACAGGATCGATAGCCGCAATCGTTTCGGATGGAGAAATGTAGTTCTTGCGCAGTTCTGTGAAACCGTTACTTGTAGATAGTAAATTCATACAAGAGGTACATACCCCTGATTGCAGGGTCATGGGACTGCTCAATTACGTGCAGCATAGACGTGAAAGCATTAATTGCTCCGTCATACAGTTTCGCTCCATGAAGCGCGACATGTTTGGCATCGTAGCCCCAAGGGCAGGAGGGGTCCGCTTTCACTGCCTGTACAACAATTGTTGAGAACCGATTCATACAAGAAGGATAGTATGCATACTTCGTTCGCATCCCGCAGTGCATCGTCCCACAATCCTTTTGCCGCTCGAGCTCTGCTTCGCTTGATAAGCAGATTTGCGGGACTTGGAGGGCTGAGGGACAACACAGCAGAGTACTGCGTTATCGCGTCGTCATATTTCGCAGATCTCAAGGCTTCATCGCCAACAGGCTCAAGTGTCGTAGTGAATTTTTTGGTGAAGTCTGATGATGGACGATGACGTGCACGTCAACGAGACTAGCAGGTGCAAGACCTACCTGCGATCCAGTCCACCGTTGCTTTGCACACTTGGATCTCTTCATCCGATGTCCTGATGATGTTCACGAGAATCTTCACGGCTTCGATTGTGCGTTCTGCAGCATAGAGGATTTCACACAAACGTTGTTGAGCAACGACGTCGGGTCCATTGAACCTCCGCCCAAATATCTTTCTAAGGGTCAGATTAATAGGTAGTAATGGCAGTAGACCTACAAGCGACATCGTTTTGAGGGGAGGACATTGTTGTACTTTGGGGCTAGGTCCATCACGCACTCGATCAATGGCATGACACGTTCATAATTTCCCATCTTCATGCACATAGCTCCAAGGACCTGGGGAATGTATCAGCAGGTGATACTTACACAACTGCATCAAGCCAAGTACGTGCCTGGCTGTAAAGGTAGGTGGCCTCGTCATCATTGTCATCGATTGCTCTCGTAGTAAGGTACTCTACACGCGTTATGGCCTCTTCTTGATTTCTGCATTCGAACACAAGGATCGACTGAGTGGAACACAGATCAGTTGTGGGAACGATTTAGATCACCCCCAGGCTCCCGCACCTTCAGTAGTAAGAGAAATCTGATGTCCTGCAGCTCACAGTCATGGAAGGCAAGGTCGAATGCGCATAGCGCACCCTCTCGATTGCCCTTGTCAAGTAGAGCCACTGCCATCGCGATATGGCCGATAGGTGATGACTGAACCTTGAGGGACTTGAGGTGTATGTGAGCGAGCACGCACATAGAGTAATGAGAGAGTAGACTCACCTCCATGGCGTCCTCTATCGCAAGCGTCACATGTTTCAAACGCACTCGTATAAGAGCGCGGGTGGCTAGCACATAGTGGCTAGGACTTGGAACTCTCGTGATTTCCTCTGACAACAACATTTCGGTGTGCGTCGGGTCGTCCTGTGTCCACGATTTCAGGGCTTCGCTACTCCCCTGTACAAGTGGAAGACGGATTGCGGCGGCACGAGACTAGTAGAATGGTTGTCAACGACTCGACCTTCAGGAGGGGAAGTACACTTACACCATCGTCGAAGTACCCCGGAAGGACATCTCTGAGATTGTGAATTGTGATTTTCCCACCTTTGAGTCCACATGCGAGATACCCCCCACTTGGTGAGAGAGCAATACATTTGATCTCTACAGGGTGCTTGATAATGTTACCGATCTGTCTGTGGGACACGCAATCCCATAACGAAACCGATGAACCTGCGGAACATGCAATGAACTTGCCATTCGATACTATAGATGCCCGAGATTGCTCTCCACGGATCAGCCACTCTGAAGACGAAGAGTTGGAAACGTTGAAGCAGGTGACCTTGGTTGTGCTCGCGACGAACAGTTTTTGGCCATCAGATGACCAGGCCAATGGAGTGACCAATAATGATGTGTTGGTTGAACCCTGAGAGTCTGAATCAAACAACATATCACCGTTATGGGTGCTGTAGATGCGGCAACCGCTATCAGACGAGGCGGTAGCAAATCGACCGCCGTCCGGGGAGAATTTGACACCACGGATCTTATAGTGTAGGAGCGGAGGAAGGAGTCGGATACCAGAAGTCGCGCTGAATATCCATACGACGCCGCCACCCGCAGAGGCAATCCTAGTAGAGTCGCTCGAGATATCGATGGCGCATATTCGACTCTTGTGTCCTGTGAAGTTCGAGCACTTTTTCATGAGTGGCTGCATTCCAGACGATCACCTTCATTCCATCATCTCCAGACACAATCCACCGCCCATCCCGGGATACAACAATAGAATTGATACAGATCCTTGCTTGCATGAGTGGACCCTGTTGCTGTCCGTCTACAACTCTTCCATCGACAAATATCGCCACCATCTTCCTCCTACGACCTTACTTTCATCCGCAAAGGTGACTGCGTATACTTCACTCTGGACATACAAAGGCTCGATCTGTTTTGAACCTTATAAACCACACAGCAAACTGTCAATATATTGGGCCGCCTCAAACCTCTCTGACAGCTGGTACGCACCCATCGTCGTCGTTGGCAAGCCCGTCAATAGAACCTGTCGTGGGATTTAGAGGGGAAAGACGTGGACTTCTTGGCATCCAATATATATGTTCTGGATCATTGCACCGCATGGCACATGTTGTGTTCTCCAAGGATTTCGATGAAGATTTTATGGCAGTGCGGCATTATCATTCCAGCAATGATCCCTGGGCCTGATTATGTCCACGCGCCAACAAGTTCCGGGATTTTTGTCTGCATTCATGAGGACACGCATGGAGCGACGGGTAGGCGGAAAAGTGTTGAAGGAAGGCGCAGATGACCCCATCCCAGAAATAAGTCAGCGTATAGATCAACGTGCTCTGCCCCATACTCAGTCCCGACAAACCTCTGAGCTTCCCATATTATCCCCACATTCGCCATACTCTCAAACTTCCAATTCCTCTCCCATGAAAACAAGGCCTAATCACGCGATGATAACAATCATCCGGGGGGTACTCAATCCGTATCTTGACTAAGCTGTGCATGTGCGCAATTTTTCTCGGATGGCACAGCCTTCCCGTTTAGGGTGTTGTTGTCAAGTCGTTTACCTTATTCGGTGCAGTACTTTGGCTGGCAGGGAGTATCGATCGGTACCTCCTTCTCGAGTGTCGTCTGGTGCGTCCATCATTTCTTCTACACCCTCGACCGCCGGCGTTACCTCACCTGCCCTACTTTTCCTCCCTCAAAAACATCGTTATCATCCCATCCGTACTCGACTGCACGCCCTCACGACTACAGGAACGCCTTTGAATAGATGGTGCAGCAGGCGTGACGGCTCCGACGTCATGTTTGGGCTTGGAGAAGAGATGTTTGAGTGGGCCCAAGTGGGGGGTTGGGGTCAAGGTCGGTAGGTGGTAGCTGAGGATGGCGGGTCAGGGCCGGGAGGGGGAGACCAGTCGGCGCGTGTCGTCGTCTTCATGGCTTGACACTGGTAATTTTGCCTCAGCTCTATATGCAGCATTGATATCGGGGGTTGTATGGATTCTGACGGTCGTCTCGACATCCATCGGACCACCATCACTTGGCGCACCACCATTCCTTATCATTCTCATCATCACCAACACTGTCCCTCTCATCTACCTCGTAAACCTCCTACCTATATCCCAAACCCACTCTTGTTCCATCCGCAGGCTCACTGCCTCGCCATTCAGTACCAACGCACTTCCTTCTTCAACCCTTCCACTATCTGCTTCATCTTAGTTGTCC